>JAJTUV010000697.1:600000-1038989 GCA_021653895.1 Mastomys natalensis | reverse complement strand
GGTGTGTAGCACCATGCTGGCTAAGCTTTTCATAACCATTGTTCCTCAAGACTGATCAAAACTGGCTTCCAGCCTCACGATCTGGTCACATGTTGCCATCCATTCTGATTGTATTCATTCGATCTAATCAAGGTGACATCTGGGAATAGCTATCACAATCCACACCCTTGTCAACTTGACACAAATCGTATATCTCGTATCCAAGATGATAACAATAACCATGTGATAATAATTCCTAAATATAACCATCTCTCATTCCACTGCAAAAGCATAAGCAGTAAGTTTAGGGTGGTGGGATCCTGCCCTTAAATCACCACTCCCTTAATCTGTTTATCTCCTTGAACACAGGATTCAGCTTCATTTCACTTCCAGGAACCATACATTTGTAATTTTTTCTTTTTTTTTTTTTTTGGTTTTTTCGAGACAGGGTTTCTCTGTGTAGCCCTGGCTGTCCTGGAACTCACTCTGTAGACCAGGCTGGCCTCGAACTCAGAAATCTGCTTGCCTCTGCCTCCCAAGTGCTGGGATTAAAGGCGTGCGCCACCACCGCCAGGCTGTAATTTTTCTTTTAAGCTTGCTCTTTTTCATTAAAACACTCATCATAAAGAATGAATGTAGCCGGGCAGTGGTGGCGCACGCCTTTAATCCCAGCACTTGGGAGGCAGAGGCAGGCGGATCTCTGAGTTCGAGGCCAGCCTGGTCTACAGAGGGAGTTCCAGGACAGCCAGGGCTATCCAGAGAAACCCTGTCTCGAAAAACAAAAAAAAAAAAAAAAAAAAAGAATGAATGTTAGTAACCACACAGCAGAATTTATACCAGGCTGTTTTGAGATTTCCTTTGCTAATGCAATTAATCTAAATCTCTACATTTTAGCTTCAGGCAACTTTTCAGAAAATGGCAAAAAGCAGCCACATTCTTCACCAAAATATCACAAAAACAGTCTCTAGGCCATATATTAACATTCTTCTCCTCTGAAACCTCTTAGGCCAGGCTTCCACAGTTCAAATCACCCTCAGAACAAAGTCTTCCATATTCCTACTAGGATGGCCCATTAAACCCCACATAAAGCATTCCACTGCTTTCCAAAGCCCCAAGATCCACATTCCTCCAAATAAACAAAATGGTCAGGCCTATCATAGCAATACCCCACTTCTAGTACCAGTTTTTAGGGTTTCCATTGCTGTGAAGACACCATGACCAAGGCAACTCTTATAAAGGAAAACATTTAATTGGACCTGCATTCCTGGGCCAAGTATGTTCAAATCACCACAGTGGTTAAGAGTACTTGCTGGCCGGGCGGTGGTGGCGCACGCCTTTAATCCCAGCACTTGGGAGGCAGAGGCAGGCGGATTTCTGAGTTCAAGGCCAGCCTGTTCTACAGAGTGAGTTCCAGGATGGCCAGGGCTACACAGAGAAACCCTGTCTGGAAAAAACCACAAAAAAAAAAAAAAAAAAAAAAAAAAAAAAAGAGTACTTGCTGAACAATCATGTGTGCCCTAGTTCAGATCCCAGCACCACCTAGCTCACCCACCACCTAGTATCTGACGGATCTGATACCTTCTTCATGCCTCAAAATCATCCAAAATGTAGATGAGAAGGAATGTGGCCCCCAAGATGGCTGCCCAGGAGCATCTTGGGCATCAAAGACTAGGGGACCATGCAGAAAGAGCCAAGACAACAAAGATAAAATATTGAATTAGAGGGCGTTAAGCCAGGACTACTGCATGGAAATGTGTGCTAGCTGTGGGGAGGATTAGAAATGCCCAGCCTGGACCGGGCGGTGGTGACACACGCCTTTAATCCCAGCACTTGGGAGGCAGAGGCAGGCGGATTTCTGAGTTCGAGGCCAGCCTGGTCTACAGAGTGAGTTCCAGGACAGCCAGGGCTACACAGAGAAACCCTGTCAAAAAAAAAAAAAAAAAAAAAAAGAGAAATGTCCAGTCTTTGAGCTAATCAAGGCATATCGAAAATTAACTGGTGTGTGTCTTTTGAGAATCCAGAGAGCTCTTGGACGGATGCAGTGCGCACGCGCAATCCACTGGGCGTAGAGCGGATAGCTAAACAGTGTTACATTTAGGCATCCGACATATGACAGTGAACTTCGGCTCTGAGGGGTCTGATACCTTCTTGGCCTCCATGCATACATAGGCCTGCCCTCCCTGTCTCCCCATGTACACATTCAGTCACACAAACACAGATGATCTGTCTTAGGGCTGGTGGAATAGCTCAGTAATAAGAGGGGTTGCCCAGCGTGTGAGGCTCTGGGTTGCATACCCAAGTATCCCGAAACCAAAGCAATCTCTGTTTTAGCAAATGGAAGCTAACCTCTCCTTGTCAGGTTCATGAAGTACGCGAAACCTCCCTGGTGAGTCACGAATGCGCTCTAGTAACTTTGGGTGGGTTTCAGCAAAACTCCTAGGCCTCCAGTCATATCACAAGAAATAAGTTCCACTAACAACCTGAATGGTTTGCAACGAGGCTGGTCCCCATTTGACTCTCCAGATGAGAATTAAGACTGCCTCATCTAGCCCTACGAGCCTTGAGGTGGGGGGATGCATGTAAAAGAATTTGCTAAAATATTTCTGGACTTCTGACCTGAGTCTTAGGAAATAAAGTGTTTGTGTGTGTGTGTGTGTGTGTGTGTGTGTGTGGGAGAGAGAGAAGAGAGAGAGGAGAGAGAGAGAGAGAGAGTTTGCAGCTGAGACAGGGTTTCACTTGTAGTCCAAGCTGGATGCAAATTCACCCTGTACCCCAGCCTGCCCTTGAACCCTAATTGTCTCAGTCACCCGGGTAGGTTAGGTATGTTGTGAAAACGCCCACCTGAGAAAGCTTGGGCATGATCTCCATTTAGGGGTTATCTAGAACCCAGGGTTGGACCTAGGACAGCAGGGAAGGGAAGACTAAAGGGCATTTCACTCACACCCCTTTAGACACTCGGAACTTTCAAAGCATTCTTGCTGGCTTGCCCTCAGAGGTGGGTGAGCAGGAGCACCAGAGTTGTCCCCTGAATCTCTGGGCGACACATGAGTGCACAGGCAGCGGAGGGAGCCCAGAGGCCGCATCTGCAGATCCAGGGCCTTGCGCAGGAGGCGCTGCGGAGCGAGGCGGGGGCGGGGCGGCAGCGGAGAGGCCAACCTCAGCGAGCCCGCCAGCCAGCGCCGCGCGCGCCGCCGCCACCTCCGCTGCTCGGCCCGGTCCCGGAGCGGCCGGGCGCGGAGCCGAGGCCCGCGGCCAGCCGCATGAAGGACTGCGAGTACCAGCAGATAAGCCCCGGGGCCGCCCCGCCGCCCGCCTCCCCCGGGGCGCGTCGCCCCGGCACCGCCGCGCCCCCTGCTCCAAGCCCCGGGCCCGCGCCTGGCGCGTCGCGCTGGAGCGGCAGTGGCAGCGGCAGTGGCAGCGGGAGCCTGGGCCGCCGGCCCCGGCGTAAGTGGGAGGTATTCCCGGGCCGCAACCGCTTCTACTGCGGCGGCCGGCTCATGTTGGCCGGTCACGGCGGCGTCTTCGCGCTCACGCTGCTGCTCATCCTCAGCACCACCATCCTCTTCTTCGTCTTCGAGTGAGTTCGCGCACCCCACCCCCACCCCGGCGCTGCGTCCCCGGCCGCCGCTCCTTCCCCTCCCGCATCCGTGTGCCTTCGGGCCTCCGCCCGCCCCGGATCCCCGGAACCCCTCCTCGCCACCCGGACCTTGTGTGCCGCGCCCCGGTCACCAGCTTTTGCCGGGGGCGGGGGGTGTCCCTCAGGTCCTTCTGCCCTCCTATCACTCACTGGCTGGTTCTTGCCTATCCTAGGCTCTTCTGACCCTTCTAGGCGTCTTTCATTCCTGTCCTCAGACAAGTAAGTTTTTGTGTCCTTTGGCTGTGGACACCTACCATAATTTCCTAGGGGTCTTCTCAGGTCCCTCCAAGGTTCTACAGGGTCCTGGTTCCCACACCCGCTTTCCTTCAGTCATGGTCACCCTAGGCCCGAAGGCAACCTCCCTAAAGCATCTCTGGGCCTCTCAGACAGCCCCTTCTCTCTCAACACTTTCCTTAGTTTCTCCAAAGCTTCTTCCAGACCCTCTCTTAGCTCCCTAGTCCTCTAGGTGTCTCCCACCCTGACCTGTCTCTTTCCCCTCTGGACACTCTGGAGCATCCTTCGGAGGCGTTCCACCACCAGGACAGCAAGCAGCATCACGATCCTTTTCAGGAAAGAGACCTGAGTACTTTCACAGGACTTGTCTTATTTGCCCTATGGGACCTTTTTCCAGTGACCTAGGGCTGGCCCATACTGTACAGGACTGAAGAATGAAGAGTGGCTGCTTGTGGCTTTCTCGAGGCCCCTCAAGCATCGAAAGTTTCCACCCACCCTCTACCTCTAGCTGGAGTCACCTGCCTTGTGACTCCTTGCAGGCACAGGCTCCCCCACAAGCACGCACACCCGCTGAGCCCCGCCTTTTCCTCCCACTTCTCCCTATTCTCTGGGGTTGGTTTCTTTTATTATTCAGTATGGTTAAGTACTCCATCTCTGGCTCCAATCCCAGTTCCACCTTCCACTAATTGTGTGGCCTGGGGCAGTCATTTTACCTTTCCACACCTCAGTGCCCTCATCTGTAGAATGGGGACTTTAATAGTACCCACTTCTGGTGGAGTTCTATTGAAATAGGTACCTGGTCATGCTTGCAAGCCTTTAGCTTTGGTTTTTTCCAGATATATTCATCATTTATTTATTCTCTTGCACCCAAGCTTCTTTTTTTTATTTATTTATTTATTTATTTATTTATTTTTTTTGGCTTTTCGAGACAGGGTTTTTCTGTGTAGCCCTGGCTGTCCTGGAACTCTGTAGACCAGGCTGGCCTGGAACTCAGAAATCCACCTGCCTCTGCCTCCCAAGTGCTGGGATTAAAGGCGTGCGCCACCACCGCCTGGCTAGCACCCAAGCTTCTAACACTTGATGTTGGCAGCTATTCCTACCAAAAAATCACTTCCCCTGGGGTTGAGGGGCACATGTCATGAGAAGGTTGTGTGAGCGACCAGTTCTCAGATAACTTTCCAGACCTAGATTATGTGTCTGCAACTGCAAGGTGAAGACTTCCTTCCCTTCTACCCTCTCCCAAAATGCTCTGCCCTTCCACTGGGTCGGGACAGGAAAAAAAAAAGTTCAGAGGGTTTTATGGAGAGAGCGCTGGGATCCTAGCTCATGCTTGGCCAAGTTTCGTTTCCACCATGCTATGACTATGGCTTCTTGGGTGCTGTGGAAATGTTTTTTCCAGAGCCCTTAGGCCACTCTCTGTGGCGCTCACAAAGGTGCCCAGGCAGGAGGAAGTAGTGCCACTTTTGGACTTGGGTATCTTCATGGTGGTACTGTGTTGATTGAGCCAGGAAGGGAGAATTCCTACGCTTAGGGAGAACAGACCAATCATCTTGGCTTTCCTCTACTCTTGTTGTCATTTGGGGGGTGACTTTGGGGGCAGGATTTAGTGACAACCCATAGTCTTGCTGGGTGTTTGGGGGTGCTCTGAGGACTCAGAAGAGGAGGCAGCGTGGTAGGCACACCTTTAGTGAGGACAAGGTTGGTAAGAGATGCTCACTCCCCACTGCTCTGGGGAAGGTACTTGGCTCTTGGGGGAGACCTTTCCTGGTGCAAATCGTTTCGCTTCCCTGTTTGCTGGGAAATTATACCACAACCCACTAGGCTTCCCAGCCTTTACCCCACTTCTCACAGCAGACATAACCCCTTGACATCAGACTTCAGCCTCCCCAGTTCTCCCTCTGGGTTAGAGCCCCAGCTCTAATAATGGCTTCCTATGGCCTCAGCACCCTCTTGTCCTCTGCCCAGTCGTCTTCTGCCGAGTTGTCCTCTTAAGTCCATTGGCCTGCTGGTTTGCCTCTGTACTGTTTGGAGCACCTTCATGGTCTGCTCATTTCAGTCTCTCCCTGTCTGCCTGTACTGTATATACACACTGCTTGGTCATTTCGTGCATGTCTTTTCTTTGAGAACACAGGAAATCTCTGCACTGCTGTGTATTTAGTGCCTAGAGCCAGTACAAGGGATTCAGTCAGTGCTCAACACAGCAAGTGCTGGTTGAATGACTGAGTGGACGGATCACTTGCTGGGAGTGTGGAGATGCCAGCTTGTAAGTGGCACCCTGACTAGGTGACCTTGACTCTAGCAGTGGAAATCAGAGCCTAGGTCTTGGTGTTGGTATTTCCTGAGGGCTCTACTAGTCCCAGGCTTCATTCCCCAGGCGCCGGCTTGTGCGAGAACTAGGTGAGCTGTCCAGCATAATACCTAGACCTGGCTGGTTCTATTGGAGAGTTGGACATGCAGAAGTGTGTTGGGTAGAGGGTAGCCCACCAGGAGCCCTTGACTTTGGCAGGCTCTAGTCCTGAGGGAAGGCCTCTGCAGGCTTCAGAAGCAGTATGCAGATGGCTTGGTTTTGCTCCCTGCCTCTGTAGGTCCCTGGAACATTGGCTGGCCCCAGCCTCCTGAGACGCAGCTCCAAGCTGCAGCCCCATGCTGTTGAATCCTCTGGAGGATGGGAAGGCAGGGGCTGGCTGCAGCACAAACATCACAGTGAACACTCCTGACCTGCTTTGCCCACATTGTTTAAACTTTCTAAACGTCTTCATCTGTGAAGTTTGAAGCATAAGGTCAGAGGATCTCGTGAAGATTCGAGAAATACACGTAAAGTGCACAGTAGTGTATCTAGCACATAGTAGCTATCTGTATGTCAGGCATTTGATTAATTAATTTTGAGACAGGATCTCACCATACAGTCCTGGCTGGCCTCAAACTCACAGAGATCCACCTGCCTGTGTTTCTGAGTGCTGGGATTAAAGGTGTGTGCCAGCCTGCCTGACAGAATTAATACTTTTAAGGTAGCATTATTGTTTGTAGCCCAGACTGGCCTCAAACTCTCAGGCTTTCAAGTGCCACCATTATAGGCATGTACCATCATGTCTGGCTTATACGGCAGATATTGATTTGATAGTCGTTATTATTATTGTTATGATTGTTACTTTGTGCTACTGGGGATTGAGCTCAGGGTTTTGTGCGTGGTAGACAGCATTCCACCACCCAGCTGTATCCCCAGCCTGTAAGTATTATTTATAATGACTTATTGACTAGGGCAATCTCTAGTACATAGTAAATCTTCAGAAGATGGCAGGAGACGACTTAGTGGTAAAGTACTTACCTACCATGCACAAGGCATTGGATTTGGTCTGAATACTGAAAAAATAATACAGTAGTTACTTCCTCTCCATGAGGGGAGCACCGTTCATTTGATAGGTATGTCCTGGGTGAGGGATGTTGTCTGTGTACACAGAGAAGCTCATTACTTAGCAGGGGGAAGAGGAGGAACATAGTCACAGACAAACAGGGTTTTGTTTTGTCTTGTTTTGACAGGATCTTTATGGTTCTGGCTAGTCTGGAACTCAGTGTGTAGGCCCAGCTGGCTTAGGATTCACAGGGATCTGCCTGCTTCTGTCTCCAGAGTTCTGGGATTAAAGGTGTGAGCTGCCACACCTAAATTAATTTATGTTTTTGTTATTTCTTCCCATTTCCCTACCCACCCAGCTGAGGTCTGAACTCAGGGCCTCGCACTTGCTAGGCAAGTACTCTACCACTGAGCTAAATCCCCAACCTCTGATATTTTTTTTTAGCTTTGCTTATCCTAATGTGTTTGAGTGTTTTACCTGCATATGTATAAAGGCACTGTGTGGAGTTCAGAAGAGGGTCCTGGATCCCCTGGAACTGGTATTAGGGATGGGTGTGAGCCGCCGTGTGGATGCTGGGAGCTGAACCCAGGCCCCCTGAAAGAGCAGCAAGTGTTCATAACCACTGAGCCATGTCTCTATCCCCACAGGGGAGGAGAGTTCTGTAGGATGAGGCTGAGGAAACCTTAGTGAAGCTCAGAGCAGGGCTGGTCTGCTAGGCCGATAGAGAGTTTGGATTCTATCCGAGGCCTTCGGGGAGTTTCAGGCAGGATTCAAGCAAGATCTGCTTTACGTTTGCAGAAAGTGGCTGTGGCTTTAGAATAGGCAGCAGAGTGACAAAGAAGACTGCCACAGAGCACCCATGGGTTTGTTCATCCTAAAGCCATGTCCCCACCAATAGCCAGTCCTTCTAGAACATTACAGCCCTAAAATGGAAGCGAGGCCTGTGGCTGTCAGTCTGCTTACTGGGAGGAGCATGACATCCTGCAAGCAAGTTGTTCTTGGAACCAGCCTGGGTCAGGGAGCCTGAGAGAACCCCCTGGAGTCAGTGTCTAGGGCGGCAGAGGCAGGGGCATTGCAACATTGCCATGGATGGTTACTCAAGGGGCAGCCCCTAAATTGTTAATGGCTTCCTGAAGTTCTGTGTCTGCTGACAAGATTCTGAGGCTGCAGCAAGTGCCAGGGTCAGGTCTTGAGAGACGGCTCAGTGATTGAAAGCACCTGCTACTCTTTCAGAGGACCCAGGTTCAATTCCTAGCACCCATATGGTGTCTCGCAACCATCTCTACTTCATTCCAGAGTGTCCAACACCTTCTGGCCTCTTTAGTCACCAGTTATACACGTGGTACACAGTCAGGCCTGCAGGTGAAAACACCCATTCACAGAAATTATTAAAATAACATTTTTTAAATGCTAAGTACTGAGCTGGATACAATGTTGTCTTCCTATGCTGTCCTAGCTCTTGGGGCTGAGGTAGGAAGATGGCTTGTGTCTCTGTCTGTCAGTCTGGTTTTTATTACATTTCATTTATTTTGTATATATGTGCATGTGTTGTGGTGTGCGTGGGTGCACACCCACCCCCCGCCCTTTCGCACTCGTGCACGCATGCACTATGGTGAGATCAGAGGACACCTGTGGGGGGCATTCTTTTCATTTCATCATGTGGGTTTCAGGATCAAACTCAGGCCAGCACGACTGGTAGCACTTTTACATACCGAAATAGCTCACTTGCCTGTTTTGTTTTGGTTTTGCATTTTGGGGACAGAGTTTCATAGAACCCAAGCTGGCTATGTAGGAAGGATGGCCTTGAACTGCTGACTTTCCTGCTTGGGCTTTCTGAGTGTGCATACTGCCACAAAAAGAAGGCTAGGTATGGTGGTCCATGTGTATTCGGGAGGTGGAGGCAGAAAATCAAGAGTCAAGGCCAGCCTGAGCTACTTAGGGAGTTTCAGGCCAGTTTGGGCTTTCTGGCAAGTTCCTGGAGGCAGGAAGGAATGGAAGAAGAGGGCCCTGCCTGCCAGGAGAATATCTGTAGATCTCAAGTGCCATTGGAAAAAGTCCAGGATTGACTAGTAATGTCTGCCCTGGGCACTTAGGTGATTGGCTGCGCTCACCTCCAGCCACACTTCAGGGAGAGGCTCTTTTTGAGAATGTACTATCTGGGGCAGTACCAGGGAGCCTGGGGTAATCTGAACTCTCTTCTTTCCTAGCTGTCCCTACCTGGCCCGCACCCTGACCCTGGCCATCCCCATCATCGCCGCCATCCTCTTCTTCTTCGTCATGAGCTGTCTCCTGCAGACCAGTTTCACTGACCCTGGCATCCTACCCCGGGCCACCATCTGTGAAGCCGCTGCCCTGGAGAAGCAGATTGGTGAGGCTCTTACTCCTAGCCAGCCCTGGAGCTCCCTGCAGCCTGGCTTTCTCCTACAGCCCTGAGCTAGGATTAGGGAGGTAGCAGTGAGCAAAGCAGGCTGGAGCTGACACTGTGAGAACGGAGACAGACATGAGCAAGCAGGCAAATAAGTGAGGCACAGAAATGGCTGGCAGCCAGCACAGAACTGAGTGCTTCCGGGTACCTGGCAATGCTGTAAAGCCGCCTGTAATGTGGGGCTACTTAATGTTCCATAAGCCATGAGGTCAGTACTGTTACTCTCCACTATTCATTCATGAAATGAGACACAGAATGGTGAAGTACGTGGTTCAAGATCACACAATTGAGGCTGTGCAGCAGTGGCACATGGCTTTTACCCAGCATTGAGGAGGCAGAGGCAGGTGGATCTCTGTGAGTTTGAGGCCAGCCTGGTTTACAGAGCGAGTTGCAGAACAGCTAGAGCTACATACTGAGACCCTGTCTCAGAAAAACAAATAAACAAAGATGGCACAGGAAGTGCACAGATTGGGAAGCAATTTCAGGCAGCAGTTGGCCCAAGCCCCTGATTTTAGAATTTTTTTTTTTTTTTTTTTCTTCAGATCAGGTCTCATGTAGTCTAGGCAATTCACTATTATGTAGCTGAAGATGCCTTCATTTCTGCTCTGCCCCTCTCCATCTCTGAAGTGCTGGGGTTATGGGCATCTCCCTCACACTCCTGTTTGTGTACTCTTTATTCATTCAATCGTGAGATATTTATTGAACCCTGCTGTGCGCCATGAGCTCTTCCAGATGCTACTGACTAAGGAATGAAAGAAAGCCGCAGTAGTCTCTGTCCTCCTGGAGGTCGAGGTGACATGCTAGGGTACGAGGAAGACAGTAAACAAGTAAGTAGGATGTTAGGGAAGAGACACGGGGCTAGGGGAGGCCCAGGAAGGAAAGAGGCAAGGCCTGGTTAGGGGAACAGGCAAGGGCGCAGCAGCAGAGGACATGGCCTACATCAGGACAAGCCCTGGATGCTGTGGTAAGAAGAAAAGTGTCTGTCCACAGAGGTAAAAGCATAGAGGAGGGAAAGGCTGGGTGCCCAGAAAGAACCTGCCTTCCTAGGCCTCTGGGAAGCTAACCCTTTATTCTTCCCCAAGAAGAGAACCGAGCCCAAGGCCAAGACCTTCATCTCCACTGGCCCCACCCCAGCTCCTTCCTGCCGAGAAGTGACTCGGATGTTTGCACACCTCCAGGGTTTCCGGTCATGGTTGGCTCGTTGCCCTAAGAAGGCAGTGTTCACATAGGCTCTTACCACCTAGCTGGCCTGGTGAGAGCTAGTGACCTGCGACTCGGAGCCTGACCATGTCTAATCCTAGGAATCATCTTTCTGACTCTGGAGCAGCTCAGGGGTCCCAGGAGGATACTTCTCAGCTTTGCCTGTTCATACCACCTCCTCTGCCCAGGATGGGGGTGGGAGGTGGGGTGGGGCGGGGCAGCCATACTCATGGTCTTCCTCTAGAAGCTGGCTTCCTTCCCCTTGAACTGCCCTCCCCTTTCCCCCAATTCACATCCTCTGAGTATGACCTGAGCTTCAGAGCACCCACTGGGTTCACCTTCCCTTCAGTCAGGGTAATCCTGAGACAGGGTTATTACACAGCTCAGCCAGACACAGAGGCCTAGCTGCCTGGAATCCCCTGGCTTCTGAACTGCTTGGCTCAGAAACTACAGTAATCCCATGTTTGGAGAGAGCATGACTGTGTGTCCAGTACTGTCTGCTGTTATCCCCATGGATCTTCACATCTGCTTATGTGCATGGGGGCGGGGGTGGTGATCCCATGGCCAGATGTGCCAATGTAGACTCCAAACAAGGGTGCCAAAGGTAAAGGGAGAGGAGGGGGCCCTCTTCCCCACACTCCAGTCTTTGTGTGGGGGGATGGCAAAAGGATACCTCCCTTGCATCCATTATCAATGTCTTAGTGTCCTGTATCCTGGCCAGACCTTCAATGACACAGCCCCACGTGCCTTTCTCCTTTTCTATTCCTGGGCCTCATGACCATCATGATGAAATTGTTCTTTTCTGGGGTGTACGGGCAAGGGAGATGAGGGCGTTGGGTGTCTTGTTCATCTTATCACTGTGCAGAAGTTCAGTGGTGTTAGCTAAAGAAAGGGGGGGTTGGAAGGATAATGAGGAATGGGGGGGATCTGGAGACTCCCCCTGTTGCATTGGAGACCTGTGAGAGGGTTTGGTGTCTCCCTGGGAGGACATGGCGGGTACTGTAGTCCAGTGTGGGTTCTACATGCTGACTCCTGGCAGCCAACTGGCTGACAAGAATCTCATGACAGGAGTGTGATCCAAAGCCTGTGGGGTCAGGCCCGTGTTAGGTGGAGAAGTCTAGCAGGAAGAGGCTTTGGAAGATCATTGGGGGAATTGAGGGTGTCTTCTATGTGCGTGGCTTTGAGAGGTAACAGTTCCATCCTGTGAGGTTTTCTAGACTTCAAGCACAGGAAACTACATGAAGGAGCTCTCCAGGCAGACAAAAGGGCAAAGAGGATGGGGCGGGGAAGAGCAGGGCCAGGCATGGGGCTACTAAGCTGGCCATGTTAGCTGGAACACGCTGCGAAGGAAAGCCATGTTGAAGGGTGGTATAGAATCAGGGCCTACGACTCATCTGAGAGCAGCCATGTCTGAAAGTGGTATCCCTGGGACCTGTAAGCGCTCAAGCTTGAATTCAGCCTAGATTCTGAGGTGTGGCCAGGGAGCTTCTGTCAGAGGTGAAAAGACACTTTTCCTGAAAGGGACTGGGGTCCCTGAGCCTTCCTGGTTCTGAGTTGAATATTCACAGGGACTGGAGCTGATTGCAGGGCTCTGAGCCTCAGCTCTGACAGAGACAGTCTGAGGCAGGGGACCAGCACTAAACCAGAAAAGTTTCAGAACTGAAAGCCTTATCGTGGGAAACCACCTGAGGTAAACTGAGGCAGTTGGTCCCTTCCTCTGAGGTCTGAGCTCGTCAGCTGGCAGGCAGCATGGCTAGATCATCCCAAGGTCTGGGGTAGTTGCACTAGAGTCGGAAATTTGTTTCTAAGACATTCTTGGCCTGATGGGATACGAGAGTCAGCCCACTCTAAGATGCTCACCCAGGCCCAGCTGCACTCACAGGACAGACACAAGGTCTACCCTCTGTGATGTCCTGTGATGCTCACAGCCTGTCCCATCAGCCACTGTGTGTCTGCCCCGGCTGACCCAAGGGCCCTTTCCCGGGGAAGGCTGCCTTCTTTCCTTCCCAGGCAGGTTCAGGGCCCTGCCAATCAGAATACCCTCCTGCTGTCTCCCCTCAGTTGTAGTTGTTTCTCTGAGACTCAGTTTGCCGTTGACCTTCCTAAGCTCAGGAGTTTGAGAGATTCCCTGGCACCGTCAGCCTGCTTTCCTGAAGAGCAGTCCCTGGAACTCAGCTTGCACGATTTTACCCTTCTCAGCTCTACCTTCATTCCTTAATCTCTCTCTCTCTCTCTCTCTCTCTCTCTCTCTCCTCTTCTCTCTCTCTCTCTCTCTCTCTCTCTTCTCTTGTTTGTTAGTTATTTTGAAATACGGTCTCCCTATGTATCCTTAGCTGGCTTGGATATATTTGGGTCAATATATAGACCAAGCTGGTATTCTTCTGTCTCTGTCTTTCCTAGGTGCTAGGATAGGACTGCAGGCTCCTGGTCTACCTAACTCCCGTCCTTTTTCATTGTTGTCCTAGGCAGTGGAGGCGCACGCCTTTAATCCCAAGCACTCAGGAGGCAGAGGCATTTGGATCTCTGAGTTCTACAACAGCCAGGGCTACAAAGAGAATTCCTGTCTCAAAACAAACAAACAGCCAGGCAGTGATGGCGCATGCCTTTCATTCCCCCAACACTTGGGAGGCAGAGTCAGGCCTGGTCTACAGAGTGAGTTCCAGGACAGCCAGGGATACACAGAAAAACCCTGTCTTGAAAAAAACCAACCAACCAAACAAACAAAAAGTTTCCCATTTTTTTCTTTGTAGAATTTAATGTATGTGCACCATCTATCCATGCGTGCCTGGTGTCCACAGAAAGCAGAAGAAGGTGTTGATTCCCTTGGAACTGCAGTGGTTATGAACTACTTACTACGTGGGTGCTGGGACCCGAACCTAAATCCGAGGCCCTGCAAGACTAACAAATGTTCCTAACCTTTGAGCCATCCCTCCATTCCCTCCTGTCATCTCCTGAGTGTTTTCCTTTAAATGGTTCACATTTTTTATGAGACTGGTCTACACAGCAAGTTCTAGACCACCATAGCAAGACCCTGTGTAGCCCCTCCCAAAAAATCAACAATCAGTCACTTTAAAAAATATAGCCTTAATGCTGTATAATAGCTCTTTAGTTTGCTGACAAATCCCATATATAATTGCGGTCCCACATCGTACCACCTAATGGCATCAGAACCTTCTTACTTTGTATAACAGTTGTGTGGGGAAATCACCTTCAGACACAACAATGCAATTCTTGAAACTTCCCTTGACATGGGACTGTATTTCAAAGAGAAATTTATGTGAGCCTCATGTAAACAGCCAGGCTCACTTGCTCTGCGTTGGAGGTTATCATGTAGGAGAAAGCCAGGCTGCAGGGTTCCTGGCCATTTTGGCTGTTGAGGTACATGGAGCTGTGTGATGGTCTCGGTATACATGGAGACCTCCCTTTCGCTGGAGTAGAAGGCTGGAGAGAGAGTTGAAAGGGGAAGAACTTTCTCAAACCATGATTCACTTGCCTACTGCAGCAGTTCTTCGGGGCAGAGCTACGAGACCAGCAGCCGATGTCTTCCCTATTTCCTCCCATTCCTGATACACAAGGCACGTGGGACCTCGGCTCCTCTGGGTCTTTACCTTTTCTTGCCCTATCCCCCGACCCCCACTGCCACCCCCTGTCTGGGTGCTTCCCATCCCTGCCAGAGGGTATCTGACTCTATCTGGGATATTGCCACTTTTTGTTTTATTTTGGTTTGGATGTTTTGGGCTTGTGTAGCTCAGGCTCGGTAAAGATGCCCTTGAGCTGTTGCTGCTTCAGCCTTCATCTCCCAAGCATCCAGGTTATTATCCTGTGCACAAACCACACCCTGTCAGACTCACTCGGGCTTTGTGTGTGTTTGGCAAACATGCTACCAACTAAGCTATATCCCAGCCTGATTTTAGGTTTTGAGACTGAGTCTCTTAGGGTAGCCAGGCTGGCCTGGAATTCCAAGTTCTACCTTCACCTCCCAATTCCTAAGAGTCCAAGTACCTGATGTCTTGCCTGACTCTCTTTTTTTTTTTTTTTTTTTTTTTTTTTCTTTTTCGAGACAGGGTTTCTCTGTGTAACCCGGGCTGTCCTGGAACTCACTCTGTAGACCAGGCTGGCCTCGAACTCAGAAATCCGCCTGCCTCTGCCTCCCAAGTGCTGGGATTAAAGGCGTGCGCCACCACCGCCCGGCTTTGCCTGACTCTCTTATGTCGTCTTCTTCTCCTTCTCCTTTTCTTCCTCCTCCTCCTCCTCTTCCTCCTCCTTCAATTAATTAATTTATTTTATGTATATGAGTACACTGTAGCTGTCTTCAGACACACCAGAAGAGGGCCCCATTATACATTGTTGTGAGCCACCATGTGGTTACTGGGAATTGAACTTAGGACCTCTGGAAGAGCAGTCAGTGCTCGTAACAGCTGAGCCCTCATATGTATTCTTGGTGGTGGTAATTGGATTATTTTCTTTGCTTGTTTCTGTTTTGTAAGACAGGGTTTCTCTGTGTAGCCCTGGCTTCTCTGGAACTCACCCTGTAGACCAGCTGGCCTCTAGCTCACAGATCCAGCTTCCTCTGCCCCCCAAGTGCCTAAGGTGGACATCATCACATCTGGCTTCTTTATTAAGAGCATAGACAACCGCCGGGCGGTGGTAGCGCACACCTTTAATCCCAGCACTTGGGAGGCAGAGGCAGGCATAGACACCAACATCAGTAACTGAGGAGCTATGGTTAGGCTTTAATAAAACATCACTTCTAATCTGCATGCAGTTTTACATGTTGCCCATTTTAGAGGTGAGGAAACTGAGCTCTAGAAGGCTGACAGCAGCCACGCCATGTTTCAAAATGAAATCAGCCTGGACTCAAGTCACCCCATGGTGGCAAGGGCATTGATTCACGCTGCTTTCTTTGTAACCATATAGTTACAGCCTCTGTGTGAGTCTGCCCACAGGCAAAGATCTTCCTCTGTGTCCAGGCCTTGCACTAAGTCCGGTTTGTGACAGGGTTCCATCAACCCCTGGGAAAGAACAGAGTGGTCGGGTGGGGATTACAGTGAGCAGAACTTGAAGGTGGGTTTATGGTTAACCTTCAGCTGTGCTAACCATTGTGGAAACCAGTAATAGACCACCTGCCTAACATGCGGTTCTATCCCTAGCTCTGCAGAAGGAAGAGCCTCTTCAGTAGCCCTGCCTTAGTGAGATGAAATCCTGGTCCACAGCAGTACTGGCTCCCAGTGGCAGCCCCAGCCCCCAAAAGAGATATTTTGAAGGTGTGGGGGCTCCTGGTTCAGGCAGGAAGAGGGTGTGGAGACTCATTTGCCTCTCAGAGCCATACAGGCATGGGGAGACGCTGAGCTCTGTTTCTTGAACTGACTTCCTCTGAGTTTCCTGTCTGTAAGGCACACTGGCAAGGGTACTAACCACCTCGTGGGCATCTATGGGTCCTAGTGGAAAGCTCTGAAATGCATCCCAGAGCCCCTTCAGGACATGGCAGTTGTTAGCAGCCGCTCCCTCCTGCTTTTAGCAAGGTTTGTTTACCCTCACAGGCTGTACCAGAGAATCAGAAGCCAGTCATGTGCGTAGCGGTCGTGTATTACAACCTGTATACAGGCTTTCCTTTCCTTTCATGGACAGGGATGCTTTCCCTGTATGGATGTTTGTGTACCATTGTATCTCCTGCCCATGGAGATCTGAAGAGGGCATTGGATGTCCTGGGCCCAGACTCATAGGAAGTCATGAGCTACCATGGGTGCTGGTACTTGAACTCAGGTCCTCTGTACAAACAGTCAGTGCCCTTAACCTCTGAGCTTCCTCTCCAGATGTTTTAAAATATATATATTACTGGGATGTGCCCAGTAGGCATAGAGTGAGCAGACATTCTTGGCTCATCTATATGTATGGACCCCTCACCCACCATACCCAGGCCTTGTACAGTAGTGTGGATAGTGAATGCTCCTGTGTGAAGTAATGAACTTGTGGATGCCTTGGGAGCCATAGATTCGAATCTCAGCCCTACCTTATGCTATGGTCTTCAGGATATGTCTTTGCCTGGCATGAGTGTGCTCTGATTCAGGGGTCTCGGTATACCTCAGTCATCATGTCTCCTCCCTGCCTTAAAAGGCTTATTTTATATTTATATTTCTGCCATACCCGCCTTCGTGCCTTTTTTCAGGGAGTGGTCAACAAGTTGTCACTGATGGTAGCTGCTAGGTGGAGCAGGTGACAGGTAGACTAGCTCAGTATTCCCTCTACAAGCCTCCTTTGGCCAAACTGTGACCTCTGTCCATTAAGCACCTGGGTGGCACCTGTGTGCCAGCTCTCTGTTCCCTCTGACTCTTCTTGGCAGCGTCACTTCCTCTGTTATAGTTCTTGGGGGGAGGGACTTCCCTGCCAGAGACTGGAACAGGCTGCAAAGAGCTCCCTCCCTGCCTTGTGGGAGAGACCAAGGTTCCTCTGTGTCTTGAGGAGGATCTCTGGGATCCAGTGAGATTTCCAGAAGATTCAACACTAGAGAGGGTCTGTATCTGGCCTTCACTCCCAGATGGCTGTATTCCAAAGGTTTCTTTATACCTCAGTGTGTGTCAGTATGTGTATAGAAACAGTAACAGTGTTAGCTAATATTTACAAAGCTGGGCATTCTAAATGCTTCAAAATCTGAGGCTTTGGTAATTTTTTCAGGACATGGTTCCTTTGTATAATCCTGGCTGGTCTCAAACTCACAGACAACTGCCTGCTTCTGCTTCCCCTGTGCCGCCACAGCCCAGCTTTCTTTTCCTTTCCTTTCCTTTCCTTTCCTTTTTTTCCACACCAGACCTCATCTGACAGACTGCAGTCAAAACACAGATAAATTAAAAATGTTATATAAAATTACCTTTTAAGCCGGGCGGTGGTGGTGCACGCCTTTAATCTCAGCATTTGGGAGGCAGAGGCAGGAGGATTTCTGAGTTCGAGGCCAGCCTGGTCTACAGAGTGAGTTCCAGGACATCCAGGGCTACACAGAGAAACCCTACCTCAAAAAAACCAAAAAAAAAAAAAAAAAAAAAAAAATTTTACCTTTGGAAGCCAGGTGAGGTGGCTCACACTTTTAATCCCAGCAGAGGCAAGTAGATCTCTGTGAGTTCACAGCCCTGCCTCAAAACAATAATGCAAAAAAAAAAAAACCCTTCTAGTTATGTGTAAAAGACCTGTATGATACAGAAGAGTTCATGTGTGCCTTGGATGCCACTGTCTAGACATGTCATTGTGTATATGCAGATATTCCAAAATCTGAAAAATGCCCAAATTTAAAACATTTGTGGTCCACAGTATTGCAGGTAAGGGATACACAGCCTCCCCTGTGCTCTTGCTAAATAAATATTAGACATTGTGTTAAACCCACTTTTAAATTCTTAGCTAATTCTCCCAACAACATTCTGGGGTGGATTCCATTCTGTTCCATTTTATTTATTTTGTTTTATTGATTTTTCAAGACAGGGTTTCTTTTTTTCTTTTTTTCTTTTTTTGGTTTTTCGAGACAGGGTTTCTCTGTGTAGCCCGGGCTATCCTGGAACTCACTCTGTAGACCAGGCTGGCCTCGAACTCACAGAAATCTGCCTACCTCTGCCTCCAAGTGCTGGATTAAAGGTGGGCACCATGCTCTCCTACCCTGGTTTATTCGGTTATTTTTAGCAGAGAAGCTGAATGATTTAATCGGCCTCACAAGTAATCGCTTGGGCAGAGATGCATATCCATATGTCCATTGCTCAAAAGCCCCTGTACAGACAGGGAGACAGTGGTGGGCAGGTAGCCAAGGCTGGGGCCATGGGGGCAATGGCAAGGGATTTGGGGTCTGGTATGACGTAATGCCGATAGCTTGGAAAGAGCCAGGCACTCTGAATGTTGGTCAGGACCAAGGTCAGTGGCTCCTGGGACTCCCGCCTCACCACAGCAGACATGCTGGGACCGCCTGATTTACTGACTGAGAAACTGAGGCTTAGAAGTGAAAGGACTTCCTAGGTAACAAATAGAACTCCATGAAGCATTCACGCTCACTGTTCTCAATCTTCTGAGCTGTGCCTTGGCTTTCCTGTAAATGGCTACCAGGTAGCACTTGCCTTTTCGGAACTTTACAGCCTTGGGCATTTTGGTGTTCATCTGCTTCTCTGGGTGTGACAGCCGTTAAGTAATTTACCCAAAGCACCTGCTCTTAAGTGGAAGGGGCAGGACTTGAACCCCTAGCCCTCCTCAGCCCTCAATCTTGCCTTCTTCTGCTGCTTGCTGCCTCATAGTTCTTAGCCCCAGGACTACCATTGTGTCACCTTGTCCCCTCTCAGGAGATGTCTAGCCAGAGGGAGGAAGCACACACACAGGTCCTGTCACAGCATCTAGTCCTGACAGCTGTGCTCGGTGTGGTGTGAGAAGCAGGAGTCTGCAAACCCTGAGAACAGTTGGAGGACTGGAGATGAGCTTGGGCCTGTGAATCCTTGAAAGATGAAAAAGGGACGGGCTAGGGGTTCATGGGCTGGGGACAGGAGGACCAGAGCAGCAGCATCTTGTTAGGGAATAAAGATGGAGAGAGGGAGAAAAGCTGGGTCCCAGGGTGCAAGGCTTCAAATACACCTACCTGAGGGGTGTGTGTGTGTGTGTGTGTGTGTGTGTGCGCGCGTGCGCGCACGCGCGCACATATATGATCACGCCACAGCACTCTAATAAAGATCAGAGGCATGACTTGTGGAAATCTGTTCTTTCTGTAACCATGTGGGCCAGATACCAAATTCAGGTCATCAGACTTGGCAGTAGGCACTTTTACCCACTTTTCCAGCCCTTTTTACTTTTAGATTTTTAATGTATATAGGTGTTTTGCCTGCATATATGTCTATACACCATGTGTATGCAGTGCCCTCAGAAGCCAGAAGGAGGTGTTGGGTCCTCTGGAACCAGACTTAGGGATAGTTATAACCACTATAATGGTGCTGGGAACTGAGTTGAACTCTGGTCTTCTACAAGAGCAACAAGTGCTTTTAGCCACCGAACCATCTCTCCAGCCTTGCTTATTTTTAGTGTTTGTTTGTTTGTTTATTTATTTATTAAGCAGAGTTTCCCTATGCAGCTCTGGCTGTCCTGGAACTCACTCTGTAGATCAGGCTGGCCTTAAACTCACAGAGTTCTACCTACGT
The DNA here is from genome assembly GCA_021653895.1 of Mastomys natalensis. Lineage (NCBI taxonomy): Eukaryota > Metazoa > Chordata > Mammalia > Rodentia > Muridae > Mastomys > Mastomys natalensis. The sequence continues at coordinate 1,019,015 of JAJTUV010000697.1, read as the reverse complement.
CTGCCTCTTGAATGCTGGCACTAAAGGCACGCACCACTGCCCATTTCTCCTTGTTTATTTTTAAAACAGAGTTTTGTTTTGTTTTAAAGATTTATTTAACTTGGGAGGCAGAGGCAGGTGGATTTCTGAGTTCGAGGCCAGCCTGATCTACAGCGTAAGTTCTAGGACAGCCAGGGCTACCCAGAGAAACCCTGTCTCAAAAAAAAAAAAAAAAGATTTATTTATTTTATGCATGTTCAGACACTGTAGCTGTCTTCAGACATACCAGAAGAGGGCATCAGATTTCATTGCAGATGGTTGTGAGCCACCATGTGGTTGCTGGGAATTGAACTCAGGACCTCTGGAAAAGCAATCAATGCTCTTAATGGCAGAGCCATCTCTCCAGCCCCCAAACAGAGTTTTATGTAGTCCATGTTAGCCTTGAATTTGCCATGTAGTTTAGGGTAGCCTTGAACTCATGATTGATTCTTCTGCCTCTGCCTCCCAACCACCGGGATTGCAGGCATGCCTAGCCTGAACTTGGATAGGGATACTGGGGATTAAACCCAAGGAAAGTACTCTACTGTTAAGCTACAACCCAACTATGACATGGGTTCAAATCCTGGTTTTGCTCTATGCTGCGTGGCCTAGGGCAAGTCACTTAACATGCTGAGCAAATTTTAGCTGTAAGCTTGGGAGATGGTCTTAACTTTAAAATTTGTAGTAAAGGAGACGTGTCTGCCTGAGGAAGGTTAGGATTTTAAGTTGGAGACCAGATTAAACTCTTTAGTATTACTCTGTCTCAAAACCCCAGCCGGGCAAGGTATATGACTCAGTTGGTAGAGTGCATGCCCAGCATTCATTAAGCCCTGGGTTCAGTCCCCAGCACCAGACAGGACCTGACGTGGTAGTTCCATGTCTGTAATTCCAGCGTGTGAGAGGTGAGAGGATTCAGGGCCATCGCCAGCTACATAGTGAGTTTAAAGCCAGTCTGGCCACACCACTCTGCTTGTTATTCCTATTTTACACAACTAGACAGTGAAGGCTCGGTTCCCTGGAGTCAGCTTCCTCGGCCCCCATCCTCCTGCCTTCTCCTGCTTCCTGTCCCAGAGAGGAAATGCTCAGGTGCTTAGCTTCATTTTAAACGTGTGTAAAATGTGTTGAGGTTGTGCTAAGAGCACGTCTGGTGGCGGGAGCGTGAGGCCGGGTCCACTTCCCTCACTGGTTGGCCAGGCATCCGGACGAGCGCCTAGGGAGCTCACTGTAGGCAGCTAGACTGGAGACACTGCAGTGCACGGTGGCTAGGAGCGTGGCTAATGAGTATTCCTGAATGCATGTGAGCTCAGTGTCCATATCAACGCAATAAATGGGTGGGGCTGTGGCACCAGCACCTGGGAGGCAGATGAGGCAGATCTCTGAGTTCAAGGGCAACCTGGCCTACAGAGTGAGTTCCGGGTCAGCCAGGGCTACATAGTGAGACACTATTTATTTATTTATTCTTCTTTCTTTCTCTCTCTCTCTCTTCTCTCTCTCTCTCTCTCTCTCTCTCTCTCTTAGTTCTTTGAGACAGGGTCTCTTTACACAGCCCTGACAGTCCTGGGACTTATCATGCAGACCAGTCTGTCCTTGAACTCACAGAGATCTGCTTGCCTCTGCCTCCCCAGTGCTGAGATTAAAAGGGTGTGCCACCACACCTGGCTACATGCTGTTCTTAGCTGAACACAGATCACTTGGGTTACCGCTTGCAGACACTCATCTAATAGAATGTGGAGAATTTGCAGACTTTGAGTAAACTTGTTATTTCTTCCATTAAAAAAAAAAAAAACAAGAAAGGAAAAGGTAACTTTAACAGGTGGTTCTTCTGTTGCCTTTCTGTCTTGCAGTGTAGTCAATAAACATGTCTTTTTTTTTTTTTTTTTTTTTTTGGTTTTTCGAGACAGGGTTTCTCTGTGTAACCCGGGCTGTCCTGGAACTCACTCTGGAGACCAGGCTGGCCTCGAACTCAGAAATCCGCCTGTCTCTGCCTCCCAAGTGCTGGGATTAAAGGTGTGCAACACCACCGCCCGGCTAAACATGTCTTTTTCTAAAAAGAAAGAAGGAAAGAGACATTGTAGTCCAGGCTGGCCTTGAACTCACAGTTGTACTGCCTTCCCAACATTTGGGGTTACAGGCATGTATTACCGTGCCTTGCTCTGACATTCTTTTGGGGGGGGTGGCAATTTTTTTAATTGGATATTTATTTACATTTCAGATGCCATCCTCTTTCCCCATTTCCCCTCCCTAGAGAAACCCCTATCCCATCCCCCCTCCTCCTTTTTGCTTTTATACTATTTTTTTCTTTCTTTTTGGGTTTTTTTTTTTTTGGTTTTTCGAGACAGGGTTTCTCTGTGTAGCCCAGGCTGTCCTGGAACTCACTCTGTGGACCAGGCTGGCCTCGAACTCAGAAATCCGCCTGCCTCTGCCTCCCAAGTGCTGGGATCAAAGGCGTGCGCTACCACTGCCCGGCCACTTTTATACTATTTTAATTACATGTATGTATTAAGGTCAGTTCTAGGTTGAGGAACTAACTAGCAATACAATAGATGCAAATAGTCAAGGTACAAGCAAGGCAATAAATAAAGTTCCATGAACACTCCCATGATCATAGCTCTGATGTTCTTTTTTGTTTTTATTACATTTTTATTCGTTAAGATTTTATTTTTAACTATGTGTGAGGAGTGGGAGGTGTGCACGTGTAAGAATGCTGGCTTTGGTGAGAGGTCAGGCCAGTGTTTTGTCGATGCTAGAGGTCTAGATTCAGTTGTTTCCCTGGGAAGTTTGTCTCCTTCCTTTCACCATGACACTCCCATGTATTAGAAGTTGGATGTAGGCTTAATTAGATGCATACGGCCTCCCTAACCCTTCGAAGGAACTCTATCCCTGATGACCCTTCTCAGGGTGAGGCCAGCAGTGGATTGCGGACAGTCCGTGCCTGAAGGAAGTGCTGGGTTCTTGACATCTATCCCTGTGTTAGCGCCCCTCAACCCCCGAATCCCCGTGTTCCTGAGATTGTTCTCCTTGAGGTGTTGTCTGCCCAGCCAGGCAGCCATAGCTTCCCGATATTGAGGGCTGTGGGCTGTCTTGGGTATCCTCATTTTCTCTCTTCACACCCTCAGATAACACAGGCAGCTCCACATACCGACCGCCTCCTCGGACTCGGGAGGTGATGATCAACGGACAGATTGTGAAGCTCAAGTATTGCTTCACCTGTAAGATGTTTCGGCCTCCCCGGACCTCACACTGCAGTGTCTGTGACAACTGTGTGGGTGAGTGGGGGTCCCCAAAGAGCCCTGAGAGACTGAGTCTTGGATGCAGAAGTCACATGTGGGGCAAGGCAGGCAGCATCTGAAATAGGGCTGAATGGGAAGGCTGTGTGACATCTCTAGGCCCATGACTGGTATATATCCCATCCCACTGATCCCCAAGCATTGTGGCAGAGACCTTGAGCTTGTCTCTTGGCTTCAGTATGCTCCTCAGTAGGTCCGTGATCCCAGAAGACTGGAGCCATGGAAGACAGGGTGATCTAACTGAGAAAGAAGGCAGGGAGGGTGGGAGTCTGGAAGAGCGAGGCGGAAAGCATGGGCCAGGACTGAAAGTTGCCTCTGCTTGGTTTGTTCCCCTCATGCTATACAGCTCGATGAAGACCCATGACAGTCCCTTGGGAGGGTGTCCTAAGGGAGAGTCTATATGACACCCAAGCAAGCTGAGCCATGGTGACGGTGCACAGTTCCCAGAGCAGTGACTTCATGGTGCCAGCTCAGCACTCCCTGAAGAGGAGAGCGGGCACAGCAGGCGTGAAGTGGGTGACTCAATGCCTGTTATTCATCTTTGCCAGTCTGCCCCACCCACTACCTTAGAGGCACCAGCCTTTGGCATAAGGCCTGCAACGGGCTCATGACCCAGATTCCCACAGGGACTTTCCTTACTAGGGTGTGACTCCCACCCTCAGGGACTTAGCAATGGTATGAGCTCAGTCCTCTGCCCTGGCCTCTGGTGCCAGCTCTGCATGAGTTACGTCGTGGCCCAGCCGTCTCTGGACCTTAGGGCCAGAGCTGTTGGTGTGTAGCTAGTCAGAGGCCATGCTCTGTGAGTCTTTGAAGCAGACACTGTCGGACTCTGGCAGGGGTCTGAGGCCAGCACATATCTTGTTCAAGGGCAAAGCTGTATAAAAGAGTAAGGGAGCAGACCAGGAGACCCCTACCTAGTTTGAGGCCATGGGAGACTTTAAGGGAGTGGCTTTGTAGTTGACATCTGAAGGAGTTACTATGGAGCTAAAAGAATAGACAGGGAATGTGTCAGGCAGTGTGTGGGAACTGATGAGCCAGGACTAGAAGCAGGGTGTGTCCAAGGGAAGGACAGGAGTCAGCTGGTGGGGAGAAGGCTAGTGCCACTGTGGGGGGAGGGCTAGTGCCAGCCTGGGGCAAAGGGCTAGCCACCCGCCAGTGCTGATTGGAGACCCACACTAACTCCTCCTCCCCTTTCTAGAACGGTTTGACCATCACTGCCCTTGGGTGGGCAACTGTGTGGGGAGACGGAACTACCGCTTCTTTTATGCGTTTATTCTCTCCCTCTCCTTCCTGACGGCTTTCATCTTCGCCTGCGTGGTCACCCACCTGACCCTGCGTGAGTTGGGGGACAAAGGGTGAAGGAAGGCTAACCAGTGAGCTCAACCCTAGCATAGGGCTGTGCTCACTCCCACCCCCCCCACCCCCTGAGCTGTGTCTCTTTCTTCCTCCTAGTTTCTCAAGGAAGCAACTTCCTCTCCGCTCTAAAAAAGACACCAGCAAGATATCCTTTGCCGGCTGGTCCCCCTGGGTGGGGAATTGAGGCCTCTTCATGGGACGGGTCTCCAGGTTGGGATGGTAGGGCCGTATCTGTTCTCTAGAATCCACTCTACCAGCTAGTTTGTCAACACCCAGGCTAGGCTGATCCTACATGGATCGTCATGGAGAGGGGCTGAGCAAGCAATCTCAGGAAAATGTCTACAAAGGCTTGGCAGAGAGTGTATATCTTAATTAGATTTTTGTTTATCCTGCCCGTGGGCAGCGGGGAACATGCGTGTGCCGTGGCACACAAATAGAGATGGGGACAACTTGAAGTTCAAACTCAGGTCATCAGGCTTGGTGACAAGCTCCTTTACCCATTGTGTCATGTCACCAGCTGCATGTTCCTTCGGATACCAGGATCCTGTGGCTGGAATTCCCTCTGCCGTCCCTAGCCCAGATCCTGCCTTGTTCTCAGGAGCTCCCTCCTCCTTCTGGGTTCCAGGAGGTGATCTGCTGAGAAATAATGACTGGATCACAGAAAAGTCCCCAAACCTGTCACTTTTCAGGGACATAGCTCCAGGGAAGCATGAGTGACAAAGGCCCACCCAGAGGCCAGAGGTTCCACCCTCTTCTGCACATGTCCTTGACAAGGCCCACTGTGCTGGAGTTGGTCATCTGCTTCTTCTCAATCTGGTCCATCCTGGGCCTCTCAGGGTTCCACACTTACCTCGTGGCCTCCAACCTGACAACTAACGAAGATGTGAGTAAAGCCCGGGCAACCCGGGGAGTTTGGGATGGCCAAGTGCAGCCTGCTAGGGGAACCAAGGTGGACACCTAAGTGTCAGACCTGGGGTTCCTACATGCGGCAGGTCCTTGGTGTAGCACCGAAGTTGCCTCTCTCATAACTCCACAGGGTCGGTAAGCACACTGACGCTTCCGTGCTAGATCCTTGCCACTTAGGGGCCTTTGAATGCCCTATGTCTCCCTTGGGGCATTGCATCTGGCTGTGACAGAAATGGGATGCATATTGTCCATGCATGACTGAGGGATGTGGCCTGGGAAGGGGTCAATCGAGACTGATGCCAGAAATCCTGATCAAGCCTTCACATCCACCACTCCACACCTGTAGGCCACAGAGCCATGACTGGGTGTATCCATTGAGAGGCATGGTTAGAACAGAACAGTGTGACTCCATTGCCTTATCCCACCCCTCATGGTAAGCCACCCCAGCCAGCAATCTGAGTGCCGCTGTCCCTGGTCCAGACATGACCTCCCCTGACTGTCCTGTTAAAAGAAAAACAGTACTGTATGTTCCCATGATTGCTGCATAACATTGATCAGAGACCCACCATCCAAAAGAAAGTGGATCCATGTCAGACATGGTGGTGCAGGCCTGTAATCCTAACACTTAGGAGACTGAGGCAAAAGGATCTGTCGTCATTTGAGGCTCCTCTGGGCTGTGTGGGAAGACGTTGACTTGAAAAGAAGAAAAAGGTAGGCCGGGCGGTGGTGGCGCACGCCTTTAATCCCAGCACTTGGGAGGCAGAGGCAGGCGGATTTCTGAGTTCGAGGCCAGCCTGGTCTACCGAGCGAGTTCCAGGACAGCCCGGACTACACAGAGAAACCCTGTCTCGAAAAACCAAAAAAAAAAAAAAAAAAAAAAAAAAAGAAAAAAAAAAAGAAAAGAAGAAAAAGGGGCTGGGGAATGGAGAAAGAAAAGAAATAGCCGGGCGGTGGTGGTGCACGCCTTTAATCCCAGCACTTGGGAGGCAGAGGCAGGCAGATTTCTGACCAAAATAAATAAATATTAAAAAAATTTATACTACAAAAACAAGAAGAATAAGGAGGGAGCAAACTCCAAGGTGATACACAGATATTATCCCAACACTTGAAAGGTGGAAGCAGCGGACTGAGGACTTCTAGGTCACCCCTAGCTACAGGGAGAGTCGGAGGCCACCCCGGGACGCATGACCCTGGCTGTCCTGGAACTCCCTCTGTAGACCAGGCTGGCCTTGAACTCAGAAATCCGCCTGCCTCTGCCTCCCAAGTGCTGGGATTAAAGGCCTACGCCACTACTGCCTGACTGACCCTGTTTTAAAAATAAAAATCCCATGACCTTTTACTCTCCTGTGTGCTGGTCATTGATAGGGCAGAAATGACATCAGCCAGAAACCACTCCCACCTCTACCCTACCTGGTTTTCTGGGCTCTACGTGAGCTTACCAGCGCTTAAACAGCAAGGGGTTCTGCAGCACAACCAGGGTAGAAACTTCTGGGTGACAGTCCCGCAGGTGTTTCCTACAAAGCCCTTCAGTGCCTTCAGCAGGGGACTTCCCAGAGGCAGACTCTTAGTGGTGCTGAGCCTGACCATCCAGAAACGACCTGTCCACGATCAGGCTGTTGAGTGGCAGGATCAGAGAGGCTCAGCCTGCTTTGTGCCCTCAATCTGGCCCCCTCTTAGTTGCTGTGATAAAACACCATGACCAAAGCAAGGTGGGGAAGAAAGAGTTTATTGGCTTACACTTCCACATTTCAGTCCATCACTGAAGGAAGTCACAACAGGAACTCACACAGGGCAGGAACCTGGAGGCAGGAGCTGATGCAGAGGCCATGGAGAGGTGCTGCGTACTGACTAGCTCCCCATAGCTTCTTGTTCAGCATGCTTTCTTATAGAAGCTAGGGCCACCAGCCCAGGGGTGGCCCCAACGCCGGTGGCCCAGGCCCTCCCCCATCAATCACTAACAAAATACCCTACAGGTTTGCCAGGTCTTAGTTGAGGTTTCCTCTTTTCAGATAACTCTAGCTTGTGTCAAGTTGATGTGAAACTCTCTGTCACAGGTGGACAGCCAGGGGAGGGATGCTCTGTACCCAAACACTCTCCTCTGGAGACTTCCTTTTGGTTTTGTCATCTGTGCTAGCTGGGGCCTGCTGACCTCTGCTGGAGAGCTCCCCGTATCTTCATTGAAAGACCTCCACTGAAGAGCTGCCCCTCCCCTCATCTACCCAGAACTGGTTTCTAAATGGCTCTACTTTCCCTGGCCTCTAGGTTGCCTTTCTAGAAAGTGGAAGCCACAGGAGGCCGCTGGGTTCCCTGGGAGAGGGGAAGACTGAAAGTGGAGCTCCAGTGGATGCTTAGCATCTATACCGCCCCAGTTTAATTCCCCACCTCCAGCACTGCTAGAGGGAGACAGGGAGGAAGGAAGAAAGTAGCTGACCCAGACTTCTTCCTCTTTCCAGATCAAAGGGTCTTGGTCCAGCAAGAGGGGTGGCGAGGCCTCTGTCAACCCCTACAGCCATAAAAGTATTATCACCAACTGTTGTGCTGTGCTCTGTGGCCCACTGCCTCCCAGGTAAGTCAGGGCATGGAAGAGAATTCACAGGAGGTGGCCCTGCGACTGGAGCCCTCATGGGAGTTCTGGACCTCAGCATCAGCAGGCCTTTCTCCCTGTGTGTACACAGATTCTGTGTTTACCTTCCTCTGCCAAATGACTCAGGAATTCTGGGGAAGGCTGTCACTTAATCACATGTACTCATTTGTAAAATAAAAGTAAAACCTGTAACCCCAGTGCTTAAGGCTGAAGCAGGAGGATTGCTTCATGTTCAAGACCATCCTAGGACACAGTAAAACTGTTTCAAAGCGGAGCGGGGGGGGGGGGGTAGGGGGGAGTACAAAATGTTAAAAAGCTCTGGGCATCCTGTTTAATCCTCCTCAGAGATACCACAGTGACTGTTAGGACTACACTTGGGTGATATGTTCTGCCTGCACAGGGTGAGGTCCCAGCAGTGGCTCAGCCTGACAGCAGGGTGCGCCAGAGCTCCAGAGCAGGCATTGAGCGGCCCTGGGTGCTGCGGGGACAAGACCTTCCTTACACACTTGTGCTCTGTCTAGGGAGACAGGACACTGGGCCTCTCACTGCCTCCAGGTAGCTATTGTTTCTTAGTTTTCTCTCACTTGCAGCCTGGCTTCTTGGCACCCAGACAGCTGAGTCAGTTTGAATTAGCAATGAATACGCTTGGGAGGTAGAAGCAAGCCTATAGGAAGCTCAAGGTCATCTTCAAGTACTTGGGACCCTGTCTCAAGAAATCAAAAACATTTTGTCCTGTTGGCACTTGCCCCAGAAGGTCTTGTTTTAAATGTATTTACATTTACTCACCTGTATGTGTGGGTGATTGAAATCCGAGTGTGTGTATGCATACACCATGGTGGTCCGAGGACAGACAGCTCTCCTTCCATCTTGGTTCAGTGGCAAACACCTTTACCACTCAGCCGTCTTACCAGCCCCAGAGGAAAGGTCTTAACCTCTTGAGTGGAAAGCAGCTTCCCTTTGCCTAGCTTTTCTAGGGCTGGATCCTTCCTGGGAGGACACAGACAACACTACCTGGCCCTTAGCCTGGAGCTTTGATATGTCTTGTCCTTATGTTTTGGAAGCCTGATTGACCGTCGGGGATTCGTACAGTCTGATACCGTGTTGCCCTCGCCCATCAGAAGTGACGAGCCAGCCTGTGGAGCTAAGCCAGACGCCAGCATGGTAGGAGGCCACCCCTGAATGTGACTGAGTGCTTACCACCTGCTGCCCTCCACATCTGCCGGGACCCTCCCCATGCCATCTGAGGGAAGCAGCTGCCAAAGACTTGAGTCTTTTCCTATTTATTTCCCACCCAGCGTGGTTTTCTTTGAACTATCCCATAGCTGTGCCCTCTGCTCCCCAAACCTAGGTCCCCACAGTTTAGACCCTAGGTCCCCCAGCTGGTCAGTGGCAGGAGAGAAGGAGAGCCACAGCCTCTGGAGGCCACTAAGGAGACCGTGCCAAGTCACTGCCTGTGCCCAGGGGGGCCCAGCATGAGTGAGGCATGAATTGAATGGGCGGCATCCCAGCTGAAGTCACCTCGGTGAGCCAGGGGTTCTGGAGGCAGGCCCGCTGAGTAGCTGGCTCTGAGCCACAGGCAACAGGTGGGGACCCTTCCTGGGACTGCTTTGGTTCAGAGCTCCTACATTCCATTTGTGATGACCACTGGGTTCTTTGGGGAGGGGTTATATGGAGTTAACCAATAGGATAGAGCTGGGGTACCAGTAGAGGGCATGGGTAGAAGATGAGAAGAGCCTGTGTCAGAGGAGGTCAAAAAAGCCATCCAGGCCCCCAGAACCTTGCTCCTGTAGAGTCCTGGGCAGCACAGTAGACATGGGGACCTGGCTTTCCCCCTGCCCACAGAGACTCTCTAAAGGATCCTTTCCTGTGCCCCCCAATCCCTCTTCCAGGTCAGGGCTAGAGGTGGGTGGGTTAGCTCATGCTGGCAATACTTGAAACGGCTTTATTAATGCTGGGTATTTTGCACAATTTTATAGACTTCTTTTTTACATAGCCTTTTAAAAATAGGAGGTAATGTGTTACTATCCCTGTAGTGCCAAGTCAAGGGCTTTCAGAGGGTTAGGTAGTTTAATACATTTATTACAGCAGATCTAGCTATGAGGGATTGTATGTATGCACACACGTGTGTTCATGCGTGCCCGTGTACAGATACAGCTGGCTCCTGTGTCCCCTGGGCTAGTCCCCATTGCCCTGGGTTCAGAAGCAGCCTGAGGTATGGGGAACGGGTGGCAGGCTGTGCATTAGTCACAAGAGAGAGACCACTGGCTCCTGCCCACTTTCCTTTCACCAGGCCCTTTAGACTCCCGCCACCCAGCCCCCAGGTCAGGCTCCCAGCTGTGACCTGCCCCAACAGGCTGAGGCTAGGTGTGGTGGGTGGGGTGATGGCTCTGGGAAGCTGCTGCTATTCTGCAAGCCACACCCCCTCCTAGGTGTTCTGCTTTGAGTGTAGGCTAGGGACTAGGACACAGAACATTTCTGCTAATCAGGAATGAAGGAAGGGGCAGAGTGGACAGGAGGCATATGTGGGTGTCCAGAACCTTACAGCATGGCCTCTAATCAAAATAGCCTTGTTCTCCTTGGCCCATCCGGCGGGCTGAGACCCTTAGATCAAAGCAAAGGAAGTCACTACTAAGTCCCTTCCTTGCTTCCAAGGCCAGTGGGTCCCAGACAGAGCTGGGAGGGGTGGGTGCCAGGGGCCACTGGGAGATGGCTTCAGAGCCCTAGACCATCCCTGGTGACCCTGGGAGGTAGATTGGAGTGGGTGGAAGAGGGCTCCCTAACCCGCTTGTGTTTGAGCCAGTATCTTTATTCCTGCTTGTAATAAACCTTCTGTTTTTAAGAGCTGATTTGCTTTGCTTTGGTTTTTATTTGCTTTTATTTTGCTGAGTCCCTAGCTTGCAGCTTAGCCTTGGGTTCTTTCAGACAAGCTTGAGTCTTTGCTGGGAGTTAGAGAGCAGGCAGGCAGGGGGCTGCCCAGTGACCGGTAGGAACTCTGTGGAGTAGAGGGGGCTGTGGCTAAACCACCTGTCCACCCTCCTCTTGTCTACCTTCTTGTGCCTCCAGGACTCGGTGCCTCCTGAGTTCTTTCCTGCTAACTTTCCACCCTGATCCCCAGTGATTGCTCAGCATGGTTGAGACAGTAGGTCCCAGTGGGAGCTTCTTGTTCCTAGTCCCAACCCAGAGGCAGCCAGAACAGCCAGACAGATCATAACATAGGCCCACCTCTCTGGTATCTCCTCCAGGAGGACACTTGTCAGGACTTTGCCATCTCCTGCACAGCCTGAGGGAAGCTAACAGGCCTGTTTGCAGAGGGTTAGCTGGTAAGACCATGTGTCACGTGTCAGCCAGCAGTGCCCGCTCCTCACATCTCATCATCATCGCATGCCTCACCAACCCCATGGAGTCCATCCATATGTCTGGTGTGTGGTGTGGCACGTGCGCTGGCAATGGCCGTTCCCAGGGCTCCCCGCCCCCCGCCCCAAGCACAAGGCTCTTAGTCTTGTCCCACCTCCCCCTTGGGCTTCTTTATAGCACCTGTCCTTTCTAAAAGAAGGGTGAGGCTGGGAAGAGTGGTCCCCCTGCTCTGAGGGGCCCTCAGTCAGGCCACTGACATCTGCATTCTGCTTCATGGCCCTACCACGCTCCCGCCTGCCTGTCGCCTGCTGCCTGAGCTTGGCCCTTTGCTGGGAGAGAGGCAGGGACTGTGGTAGCCCTTGACCCATTCAGGGCCCTACAGGCTACCCGTTTCCACCCATCTGCTAACTCTCTCTCTTCTCCTTCTTTGCCATCCTGCCGGGAACATCCAGTATGTGCGGGGGCTTAAGGAGCTCCTGAGAATCGCCACTCTCTGCCTCCCCAGGAGTGGCCTGGGGGGAGCCAGGCATCCTGCACCTCCACCTGCCTAACCTGTGGCCCATCTGCCACCATCTGTGCCTACAGGGTCCGTCCCCAGCCTGTCCTTTTTGTGTGCTCTCTAGAGCTTCCCCACCAGGGGCTGGGTTCTAGTCCTGAACCCCAGCTCCTTGCTGGCCAGAGTGTAGAAAGCCATACTGCAGCCTCAGCACAGTAATACTGTAACACTGCTGAATCTCACCCTCCCCTCCTCCCCTCATACCCCTTCCCCAGATTTGTGAAGTGTTCGAGACTCTTTAGGAATCTTGCCTTGCAGCCTCCCGCCAGTCAGCAGAGCCATGGGCCAGCCTAGCAGGTTCCTTCAGGAGCTCTCTGGGTGTTGATGACGCTGCTGAACAAGTTTGGCAGCTGCTCTAAGCACAACGGGCTTGACACTGTTCCCACGCCCCCATCCCCCCAGTAGGATGTGGAGTGTGAGCCTGTATCCTTGGCCCCGGGCACCAAGGGCTAGACAGCTCCATGCTCATCCAAGGACCCACAGGGAGCCGGGTGAGACCCGGGGAGATCAGCTTGGTCCAGCACAGGGGCTGCTCACCTGATAGCCACTACCTTTTATAATAGAAATAAAGACCTCCCCCCTTCTTGCCATAGCCTGGAGTGTGTTGAGCCATTTTCCTTTGGGGTGCTGGCTGGGGTCTGGTACGGGTGTGTGAGAACACCTGCCTTGTACCCCAGCATGGAAGGGTGGGGACTTGGAGGAGCCCTAAACTTGGAGAATGCCATACCAGGAGGGGGCTGCCAACCTCCTGTTACCAGTGGGGAGCCCAAAGCCCAGGGGCAGGAAGGGACCTGCCCAAGGCCTCTATAAGTCAGCTGGAATGCAGTCCTGCATGCTGACCTCATTCTGCTGCTTCCATAAATCCCACACCGTCTGGTACCCTAGACGGTCGGTCGTAGCAGAGGGGCTACTTGGAACAGCATTGCCTTAGAAAGGCAAACAGCTGAATCACCTGCATCCTCTGGTGTCCCTTCCCGAAGGCAATGGGTGCACAGCTCCTGAGCCAGGTAACAGGACGCTTACTCAGCCGCAGACCCCTCTGGTCAAACTGTTGAATTTGATCATTCCAAAGACAGAAATTACCTAGGAAATTACTAGAAAAGGTTTTGCCAGTTGTGGTCGAGTCTAACTCTAATAAGAACCCCTCTTGCTGCTATCAGATGCTCCAGAAAGGATGTGCACACCCCGACCCCACCGGACCTTGGGGCCGTCTGCTGACTCAGGCAGCCGCTTTGGAGTCCCATGCCCTGCCAGGGCCTGCTGCCTCCTGCCTGCCTGGGCTCCTGGACTTGGGAAGTAGAAGCCTGGAGGCAAAGGGAGGCAGCTGAAACAGGAACTGAGTCAGGATGTGCAGGTCAGAGCTGGTAGGAGTGTCAAGGCCTGGCTTCAGTGGAGGAAGAAGAGTAAGGGATGGGCTGCGGGTCTAGAACCCGGCTGTAAACCCACACTAGGTTCCCGGCTTAACAGGCAGAAGGAGAACACTGCCTTCTTAGACTTAGAAGCTTCAAGTTTGCCAAGCCCACGGTCCAGGCTCCTAGTGTCCTGGGATTTCCAAGTTGCCCCTAGGACTTGGGGAAGCCAGGCCAGGCTGGGAGCCAAGGAAGGCCCTTCAGGGCTGAGAGGACTTCTCCAGATGGAAAAGGAGGAGTCAGCGGCTATTACAATCTGTCACTCTGGGGAGGGAAGAGTTTGGGCTGAGGCCCCCTTCTCTTCTATGAACACTTGGCTGGGGCCACAGGGTATGGACAGTTCATGATCTTTCCTCATTCCATAGAACCCAGCTCAAAAACAAAAACAGGAGCCGTGCAGTGGTGGCGCACGCCTTTAATCCCAGCACTTGGGAGGCAGAGGCAGGCGGATTTCTGAGTTCGAGGCCAGCCTGGTCTACAGAGTGAGTTCCAGGACAGCCAGAACTACACAGAGAAACCCTGTCTCGAAAAAACCAAAAAAAAAAAAAAAAAAACCAGGGAGGGGTCGCTGAGGATGTGTTCAGTTGGTAGAGTTCTTGGAACCCCCAGGTACGACCCCCGGGCACCACTGCTAAAGCAAGTATGGTGGCAGTCCATACATAGACCAGACTGGGCTCGAACTCAGAGATATCTTCCTCCCTGCTTCTGTCTCTCTCTCTCTTTTTTTTTTTTTTTTTTTTTTTTTTTGATTTTTCGAGACAGGGTTTCTCTGTGTAGTCCTGGCTGTCCTGGAACTCACTCTGTAGACCAGGCTGGCCTCGAACTCAGAAATCCGCCTGCCTCTGCCTCCCAAGTGCTGGCCTGCTTCTGTCTCTTAAGTATTAGGATTACAGCTGTGCACCAGGACTAGGAGTCAAACTTCATACATACCAGGCAGGAACTCTACCCACCAAGATACACGCCCAGCCTCTTTTTTTCCCCCAGGGTGGGGCAGCATGTCTCCCTTGTAGCAAAGCCAGTCACCAACTGGAGTGTCTCCTGTGTGAGTTTAGATGCTGAGATTCTAGGTGTGCACCACCGTGGCCTTCCCTAACTCGGTGTTTTAGTGTATCCTTCTGTGTCTGTGCTGTGACTTAAGCGAAGCACTCAAGATCTCAGGACAGAAACCCCATCTGCTTCCTGGGGAAACCCATAAAATGAGCCAGGACCCTGAAGTCTCTCAGGAGTCCCTACTCTGTGACACAAAGCACAGTCCAGCCTGTCTTGAGTTCTGGCCTGTAACATCCTTCCTAGAGGCAAGGTGAGTGCTCAGACGCTGAGAGGAGACAGGCAAGGTTGTGCAATAGTCCTGGTTCAAGGGTTAGACTGGCTGGGTCCCAGGGAGAAGGTTCTTTAGAAGGGGCCCTGGACTCCCATCTAAACTTTGGGTGTGTGGTGGGGCACATAAGCAGGGACTTACCCTCAATGCCCATTCTTTTAATGGGGCTTGAAAACAGGGCCCAACCAATCAGGGATGGAAGGTTGGAAACAAAGATCTCTATCTCTAAGGCGGCTTCTCTCAGGGGTCAGAGGCAGGGCCTTGATCAACGAGAAGGGATTGGAGAGCCTCTGGGAGCCAAGTGGGGGATCTCACTGAGGTGGAATCACTCACTGCTCCATAAAACAAAATGGCTATGTGTCATTACCAACTCCTTTCCTTCAGTTCTGTCTTCCTCCCCAGGTTGATAGCGTCCCCCCTGGGGGACCAAACTGGACTGAGCACCCTGGTGGCCTGCTTCCCAGCCTCTGACAGAGGTAATCTGAGTCAGGCAGGGGAGTGGGACAGTCAAAGAGCTAGGTCCCCGCCCTCTGGGAGCCCTGCCGATACATGACGACAGGCAGCTTGCAAGGGACGGGTGACCTGATGTGGAGAACCAGAGAGTAAAGTCTCAGACAAGTGTCAACAGGCCACCAACTTGAAAGGGAAGATTGTGCTGTAAGGTGGAAGGGGTCCAACAAATGTATTGGGTGACTAATTACAAAGGCTGGGCTGGAGCGTCAGAGGCCGCTCGTTAAACACTTCATTAAGTGGCACCCTGAAATGCCACCTGCGCATTCTGGGTGTTCATAGGGCATCTTGAGGGAGGACAAGGACCAAGGGATGGAGCTGTCTTCAGGCTGACTCAGAAAGGAGCCCAGCTCTCACTTCCAGTTCATGGCTCCCAAGAAGAGCCAAAAGGAAGAGGGGGCACAGAGGGGGAGGGATTTAAGGGAGCTGGCAGCTTGTGACCTCCAGCCTATTCACCCCTTGAGACTTGATGGTTCCACTTCTACAGTCCTACAGAGCCAATTCCGGGGGGTTGCATCAGATCATGAATGTTCAAGTTTTTGGGAAACTGTAGAGCCGAACCTATTGCCTGAGTTCTCACCTGAACTCTATCCTGTCTGTACCAGCTCACTGGGCTCCGCCTGAGCTGAAGCAACCCAGTGGCTGAAGCCATCCTTGCCCCTGGAAGGACACCCTGAAAGACAATCTGATTTGGTAATTCAAAACGCTCCTGCAATGCAGCCCTGAACAGCAGGGGGCAGTCTGGAGCCGAAAGGTGCCTGTGCAGGTGGGACCCGCGGCCAGGTTTCTCCTGCTGACTGTCCTGATGACTCACATCCCCCCACCTCCCATCCCATCCCTTTTACCTTTAAGGTAGAGCCGGAAAGGGTGTGGCGAAGCGAGGAGGAGGCAGGACCCAGGGCCCAGGCCCGCCCAGGCCACGCCCAACCCTACTCAGGGCCATGCCACCCCAGCCAAAAGGCAGACCCAGAGCAAGGGAGCCGCAGAATCCAGCGTTGGTCTCAAGGCAGCTAGTTCGCCCGCCTGTCTGTCCATCCTCGGAGTCATGGAGAGAGCCAGTCTGATCCAGAAGGCCAAGCTGGCCGAACAGGCCGAGCGCTATGAGGACATGGCAGCTTTCATGAAGGGTGCCGTGGAAAAGGGTGAGGAGCTCTCCTGCGAGGAGCGGAACCTGCTCTCTGTGGCCTACAAGAACGTGGTGGGCGGCCAGAGAGCGGCCTGGAGGGTCCTGTCCAGCATCGAGCAGAAGAGCAACGAGGAGGGGTCTGAAGAGAAGGGCCCGAGGTGAAAGAGTACCGGGAGAAGGTAGAGACCGAGCTCAGAGGTGTGTGCGACACCGTGCTAGGCCTGCTGGACTCCCACCTCATCAAAGGGGCTGGAGAGGCAGAGAGCCGCGTCTTCTACCTGAAGATGAAGGGTGACTACTACCGCTACCTAGCCGAGTGGCCACTGGTGATGACAAGAAGCGCATCATCGACTCTGCCCGGTCAGCCTACCAGGAAGCCATGGACATCAGCAAGAAGGAGATGCCGCCCACCAACCCCATACGCCTGGGCCTGGCCCTGAACTTTTCCGTCTTCCACTACGAGATAGCCAACAGCCCCGAGGAAGCCATCTCACTGGCCAAGACCACCTTCGACGAGGCCATGGCCGATCTGCACACCCTCAGTGAGGACTCCTACAAGGACAGCACCCTCATCATGCAGCTGCTGAGAGACAACCTGACGCTGTGGACAGCCGACAATGCTGGGGAAGAGGGTGGCGAGGCTCCGGAGGAGCCCAGAGCTGAAGCAGCCGACAACCTCCCTGGCCCGCCTTGCCCTCCAGTCCCCAGCCTGCAGAGAGGACTAAAACGGAGTGGGACTCTGCCCTTCCCAAACCCTGAATGTTCTGCCACACCTTGGAAGGCTCCTCGGAAGGGGTGCAGTCAAGCTGAGGCCACCAGGGCTGGGGAATCTCACTCTTCGTGTAGCTGTCTGGTGGGTGGTCCCAGCCCCCTGCTCTCTGCACCCCTACTTCCTCCCACCACTCCTGAATCTGTCCTCCCCCTGGGCCTCCTGTTGCTTCTGGATCCTAGGAATCGAGGAGGCTCCCCACCCCTGTGGCTGAGAACTGGACTGGACTGTGGCAAGGGCTGGGTGTGTGTGTGTGTGAGAGAAAGATTGTGTGTGAGAGTGAATGAGAGGGAACACATGTTTGCTGGGTGTGACCATGTTACCACTCAATAAAGTTGCTCTGTGACACTCAGTCCTCAGTTATTGGCCATGGATTGCGAGTCGAATTGGAGATGAGTTAGAGAACTGGACTATGAAACTCTGAGCTAGGGCTGTCCCTTGGGGCTGTGAGACGAGCCTTTGGGTCGGTGTCGGTGACCTAGAAATTTAGGGTAGGGTGACTTCAGGTGAGAGGCCATCAGGAAGTCTCCGCTTAGGCTCACGCCAGGTGAGCACAAAGGCAGGTCAGAGAGCAGAGGAGAGTGGGTGCCGTGGGCGGGGGAAGCCGAAAACCTCAGATGCGACAGGAGCCGCCAAGTCAGGGAAGTTTGAGCACAGTGGCCTTAGAGACGCACTTCACGAGTGGCACTGAGGACCTCACGTTGAAAAGCGGGAAACGGTCACATCAAGTGCTTAGATCTGAGCCGAGGGGTGCAATCTGAGGCAGGGGCATAGTGCCTCCATAAAACAAAACAGATCTAATAAAGAAGTTCAAAGCCCAGGGACAAAAAGAATCCCGCTGGCGAGGAGCCGGCGCGAGCTGGGTGGGAAGAGCCGCAGGGAGTCCGGCTGAGCAGCCCACGGCCCGCGCACCCAGCAGGCAGAGACACGCACCAGCCCGCAACAGCGCGCCGCCGCCTCTACGGCCCAATCACAGGACGGAGTCTCCACAGGGCCCGCCCCCGGAACCCGGTTGGCCAATGGGAGAGCGAACGGCAAGTCCTCCCGCCCCGCCGGCCTGGCTACCCTTCTCGAAAAGACCGAGCTGCGTCCCCGCAGCCCGCGGAGCGCAGCGGGGCGGCGCCTTTCCGGTTTCACTCAGACAAGTTGCCACCCGCCCGACTCGGGAGATCGTCCCCCACCCCCGGGAGCAGCGGGACAGGGCGGGGCCGCGCGCGAAATTTAGTCTCCGCCCTTTGAGTCACCGGCTCACCTGGCGGTGTCTGGACCAGGCCGGTGGCTGAAATCAGCTGGAAAAAGGCCAAGATACTGCTCTCCGGAGCTTCGGAGAGCAGACCAGCGCCCGTCGCCAGCAGGCTTGGGTTATGTCCCCGACTTGATTTGCAGCCCGGAAAAACCATAGCACACCTCTCAGGGCCTCAGTTTCCCTTCTGTATCGCTAAAGGTTCTACAGTGAGAGAAAGTAAAAAGCGGGGCTCTGCTTAGGTTTAGGCTTGAGGCTCTTAACTTTAATCTTCCTTTGAATAAGTTGCTTCTTAGGCAGGGAAATGGTGGCGGATGCCTTTAACTCGTGCACTCGGAGGCAAGGAGGATCCTTCCCAGGAGCTAGGGTGTGGCTCAGTTTATCTAAAGTCCAAGGACTGGTCCCTAGCCCCGGGGAGTAAGTAAACGAAGGGCAAGACGGGGTGGGGGTTGGGGGTACACTCTCCAAAATGTTACTGAATAATTCCAACCAGTGTCAGTCCATCTGGGATTTATCAGTATATCTGAATCCAAAGCAGAATAAGCAAGCATCAGACTCAGTCACTGCCAGAGTTGACCTGGGTGCTCACTGGGTCACCTAAGAAGGCTGGCTAGCTTGGCAGCAAGAGAACTCTTTCTGGGAGGATTAAGGGAACTCGGCCCAAATTTACTGGGTTCTCCAGAGTCCACGTTTGGCCACACCTGTGGTTCACCTCTCTCTTTTTTTTTTGGTTTTTCGAGACAGGGTTTCTCTTTATAGCCCTGGCTGTCCTGGAACTCACTCTGTAGACCAGGCTGGCCTCGAACTCAGAAATCCACCTGCCTCTGCCTCCCAAGTGCTGGGATTAAAGGCGTGCACCACCACCGCCGGACTTGGTTCGCCTCTCTTGTTACCGCCCCCAACTCTTCAAGGAAGTTGCTGGACCTCTTTGGAGCATTCAGGGTCCTGTTTTCCCATTTCTTGGTGATGTGTTGGGTTTCAAGGTTCCAAAGCACACAGAGTCTGGACTAGGGCAGGCAACTCCCCTCAGCTCAGGAGGTGACCCGGTTTCTTTCCACTAGACTGGTCTGGTGACTTTCTCTTAATGGGGTAGGTCCTGGGAAAGGAACTCCTTCTCTGTCTCTCAGCGTCTGCCTGCTGTGTGTTGGCTCCTGACCACGAATGAGTGGATGGGAGCTGTCTTAAGGGTAATCAAGAGATGCCCTGCCCTGGAGGTCATGAAGCCCGCTGTGTGTTAGCACCAGAGCATAGCTGGTTAAGGCTGTAGGTTTGTACCAAAGTGGTCTCAGACCTTCTTGTCTATGACGTGGTTAAAAAAAAAAAAATTATGGGTTGGAGAGATGGTTTGGCAGTTAAGAGCACTGTCTGAGTTTGGTTCCCAGCACCACATGGTAGCTAACTTCTGTCTGCAACTCCAGTCCCAGGGGCATCTGATACCCTTTACTGACCTCCACGAATACCAGTGTATGTCACAGGGAGTACACACACGGGTGCAGATAAATCACCCGCGCAAATCAAAATCAATTTTAAAAAGTTGTAAATGAATACCATCTTTTCCTGGTCTAGATTTGATATTTAAAATCAAGCTGGTAGTGGAGCACACCTTTCCAGGAGAGCCAGGACTATGAAAAACAAACAAAACCTTTCAGTCTAGCTGGGTTTGGTGCCCACAAAGGAGGCAGATCAAGGTGGATCTCCGTGTGTTCAAGGCCAGCCTGGTCGGACAGAGTGAACTCACCAGGACAGCTAGGACTATGTCCAAAAACTCTGTCTCAAAAAAAAAAAAAAAAAAAAAAAAAAAAAATGTTTTCAGTCTAGGTGTCTGGCTAGCTAATAGTTGAGTACTTGCTGCTCTTCCAGGGCTCCTGAATTTGGTTCCTAGCACATCCTCAGGCTCGCTGTAATTCCAGCTCTGGGGGATCTTCTGGGATCTGTGGGCAACACACATATACACATTAAAACAAAAATATTTATTTACAATCTTCATTTCCACTAACGAGGACAGTGTCTTTGGGGTAATGAAGTGTTCTGGTTTTAAGTAGTGTGGACATTTAAATTGCTTTGTGGTACTCAAAGGACTTGCCCATTTATAAAGGGGTAAATTTTAGGATATGTCAATTGCATCTTAGGTTTATTCTTTTGAGATTCATTTTTATTTTATATGCATTGGTATTTTGCCTGTATATCTTGTCTGTCTGTGTGAGGGTGTCAGATCCCCTGGAACTGGAGTTGCAGACAGTTGTGAGACACATGTCCATTCTGGAAGTTGAACCCAGGTCCTCTGGTAGAGATCTTAACTTCTGAGCCACCATCTCTCCGGATCCTACATCTTGGTTTTTACAGCCTGCCTTAGGGCTATGTAGCTCAGTGGTAGAAAGCATGTCCACCTTGTGCAAATCCTTGAGTTCAAACCAGAATACTAGAAAACAAGAACTCTGAGCCAGTACCTGTGGCAGCAGCCAATGGTCCCAAGTGTCTGGGAGCATGAGATCAATTGAGGCAAGAGCTAGGGAGACGTCTCTGTGGCCACTGGAGCTTGGCTCCCCAGAAACCCACGGGAGGGCTGAGTGGGCGTGGTGGCCTGCCTGTGATTCCAGCAAGGGAAGGCAGAGGTGGGGCTTCCCAGAAGCAAGCAGACCACCTCAGCAGGCTGTGAATTCCGCATCAGTCAAGGGCATGTGGGGGATGGGGTGGTGCACGCCTTTAATCCCAGCAGTCAGGAGGCAGAGGCAGGCGGATCTGAGTTCAAGGACAGAATAAATTCCAGGACAGCCAGAGCTACACAGAAACCCTGACTCAAAACAAACAAAAGACCCTACCTACCTCAATGATAAGGTAGAAGAATGAACCAAGATGACTCCTGAGATCCACCACTGGCCTCCACACAAGCACACAGGCACCCATAAGTGCAAAAACATGCACACATACATATCACAGGCAAATTTTTAAAGGAAAACTAAAAATTTAAAGGAAGAGTGTGTGTGGCTGAGCGCTCAGGTCACATTTCTATCAGGGACCTCCGCAATCCGATGTCTTTGTCCCATGTGTCTTCCTTTCCTACGGTGACTTGAGCATTTTCTATGGAAGAATTTGGGGTTAATGCCATTTTTTCCCCAGCTAAGCATGGTGACAACGCCTTTAATTCCCGCATTGGAAAGTTGGAGGTGGGGTATCAAGAATTTCAAAGTTGTCCTCAGCTACAGAGGCCAGCCTGGGTTACATGATATTAAATCTAAATAATAATAATAATGTGAGTGGCATGGGAAAATTTGCAATCTAAAATTATTAGAAACAATACCTACTGTTTTCTATGTTTTAGTTTTTTTTTTTTTTTTTGGTTTTTCGAGACAGGGTTTCTTTCTGTGGCACTGGCTGTCCTGGAACTTACTCTGTAGGCTGGCCTCGAACTCAGAAATCCGCCTGCCTCTGCCTCCCAAGTGCTGGGATTAAAGGCGTGTGCCACCAGTGCCCGGCCAGGCTGGACTTCAAGTTGTTATTCTCCTGCATCAGTCAACTAACGTGACCCATCAATCCTGATTTCTTTTTCTTCCTTTTTCCTAGATAGGGTCTCATTAGCCCAGATAGCCTGGAACTTGGAATGCAGCTGAGAGTGACCTTGAACTCACTTGCTGGCCCCACCCTCCAGGTACTGGAATGGAAGGCACGTGACACCACAAGGGGACTGCTCTTATAACTGTAACAGCGAGAAAATCAAATTGGCTCTGAAAATCCAAAGGTACAGGTTACAGGTGACAGCCACCAACATCACCTCAGAACCAACCAGGCATCTTAGGAAGCATATTATCAGAAGGCCACTGTGGGTTCTGCCAGGAAAGTGAAGTACTCTTGCCCAGGAATACACATATACACGAATATACACACAAACACAAATATATACACTCATATAGACACACACATATACACTTATAGACAAACTCAAACACACACATACACACACACACACACACACAGTATCTAACATCCAAATGCCAAATGTCTGGGGCTTTCCAGGAAACCTCCTGATTTCAGATGTTAGCATGAAGATGGCTCTTCTGACCAGGGCTGCTTCTTCCTAGAGAGCAGGAAACAGAAACAGTCACAGTTGTCATGATGAATATTCGCCAGGCAGCCTCATGTCTTTATCCTCAGGGTAATCCGTGACATCCATGACATTGTATGTATCTGGTTTACCCATGAGGCAACTGGAGCTCAGAGCAACTTCATGACTTTACCCAAGGTTAGATCACTGCTTATGCTGGGAGTGGGACAGGGCAGGATCTGACTCTCTGTCAGGCCCATGGTCTTGGAACATCAACTGCTAATTTCAAATTGTTCAGAGGCTCCCTCAGGCAGGACCTAGGTGGCTAGGGTTTCCTGTTTCCACACACTGTAGTGAAAATAGCCACACATATGTCTGTTTTGTGTGTTAGGGTTTTGTGAAGCATGCATTATGTTGTGCTAAACATAGCACTGCTCTGGACTCCCTAAAAAACAAACAAACAAACAAACAACCCAAACACCAAACCAAACAACCACTTTTCTCCCTCTAGTTGCTCTCAGTCTCCTTCAGCAGAATGCAGCCCACTTGGAGTCCTGCTAGAGTAGACCAGTTTCCACTCACACACCACAGTGAGGTCACCTTAACCTGCTTCCTCTTTGTTTCTGCTCTTCACCTGGTTCACGGGGCCCACATCATGAACTCGGTGGGGAGGGCAGGTTTCTGCAAAGTACGGTGTCTCCCTCCCGCAAGCCCCCTCGCTCCACCTACCCACTGAGTCAGGAGCCAGGAATGTCTGTGGGGGCAGCAGACAGGTATGCCACCCTGGGGGTGTCCAGGGCTGATTCATCTCTCCTTTCCACCCAATCTTCTCCTTACAGGGCTAGGAAATTGAAGTCTGTCTGGAGATAAGAGAGCAACCCTGGATGCTGGGAAGCAGAGTTCTTAAACCTGTGAGGGGGGAGAGCGATTTGGGCCCCCCACTCCTGTACAGAGCTGCTGAAAAGAGCTGGGGTGGGGTGGGAAGAAGGAAGACACGTTCCCCCCACGCCCCGACTCCCTCTCTCTCCCAGAGTAAAGCTGACATGTGACCTCTATCTGACCTTACAGACTTGTAGGCCAGTGTGGGAGACTGACGGAAAAGCTTACATTTCCATCTCCTTTGCTGTTTCTGTGACACACAAAGCCATGTGAACACTGCAGGACGGAGGTATGGTGGGAGGTGGCTCTGTCCCAGATGGCTTGAGCTCAGATCCCAGCACCTACATGTGCCTGTGCAGTACTCTGTCATCCCAGGCTGTTGGGCAAGAGAAGGTCCTTGGTTGCTGGCCGGCCACTGCTGACGCCACAATTAGGAACCCCAGGACTGCAAGAGACTCTGTTTTGAGGGCTCAAATAGTTTAATGGCACAAAGCCACGCTGCCAACCTGACACACCTGAGTTCCTTAACTTGTGACTCCACAGGGTAGAGAGCTGGACTCTGTAAGTTGTCTTCTGACCCCCCTTTGCAATATTGTGAGCCACTTCACACACACTCAACCCACACTATTGTGTTGTCAAGACAGGGTTTCTCTGTATGCTCGAGTAGTCCTGGACTCACTGTTACCTAGGCTGTCCTTGAACTCAGAGATCACCTGCTCTGTCTCATGAGCTAAGATTAAAGATGTTTGGTTGTTTTGTTGTTGTCTCTCTCTCTCTTTGACAAATCTCATCATGTTGCCCTATCTGGTCTAGAACTAGCTATGTAGGCCAGGCTGGCTTTGAACACAGAAATGCCTTCTTCTGTTTCCTAAACAGAGATTAAATGTGTGTGCCACAATTCTTTGAATCAGTCAACTTGCAGCAATCAGTCTGCCCTTCCACCAGTGAGGCCTGGGAATTGAACTCATGTCATCAGGCTGGCTGCAAGTACCCTATATCCTGAGCGATCTCAGTGGTCCTTTTATTCTTTCTTCTTTTTTTTCTTTAAATTCTCTACTTTTATTAGGAGGTAGAACATGATTTAAGGCTGGTCGTTTGTGGATGCCCAGCACTAGCATTAAAGGTGTACAACAACCAAGCCTGATCACTCACACCTTATTATTTGAGATAGGTCTCTCCTCAACTTGGGGCTAAGATTCAACCAGCCCCTACTTCCCTGCCCCTGTACACTGGGGTCACAGACATTTATTACCACTGCATGTGAGTCTGGAGATCTGTAACTTAAGTCTTATCTTTTGCTTTCTGGACCTGTTTGAGAACGGCTCATAAGCCCAGGCTGGCCTTGCATTTTTGCTAGGTAGTCATGGTCCCGCCCTCTCGACTCCGTGTGTAACCCAGTGCTGGGTACAGGTTTGTGCCACCATGTCTGGCTTTGGTAGTTTGCCATGGAATCTCATGTTACCAGCTTCATCTACTCTGGGCTTAATTCATCTTTCTGCCTCATGCTTCACCAAATCTGACGATTATATACATCTCCAGTTCTGTTCCAGATGTTTAAAGAGACATTGCACCCTCCACATCTGCCTCCAGGTTCTCAAGCGGAGAAATCTATTCTTTTAAAATTATTTATGTGTCCGTGGTATTTATGAGACAGCACATCTAGTTGCAGCCGGTCTAAGAGTGATTGGATGCAGACTTTTCAAAACAAAATTTATGTGTTTGTATTTTGCCTGTGCAGCATTTGTGTGCAGTTCTATGGTGGCCAAAGGGAGTCAGACCCTCTGTAACTGGAGTTACAGACAACATGGGTTCTGGAAATGGAACCCAGGTCCAGATACATTTTTTTTCTTTTTGGTTTTTTCGAGACAGGGTTTCTCTGTGTAGCTCTGGATGTCTTAGAACTCTGTAGACCAGGCTGGCCACAGATCTACCTGCCTCTGCCTCCCAAGTGCTGGGATTAAAGGTGTGAGGCACTACACTCAGCTGTAATTTTCCTAGTTTTACTAGGAAAGTAAAAAACATAATCTGAAGGTTGGTTATAGATGGCAGTCAGACCAGAAAATGGGCATTCCTGGAGAGGCACATTTCACATGAGCCACACCAGAAACCAGACAACATCTCAAACCCACTAGATCCTGCCACAGTCCCTTCCTTTCTGTATTGAATGTTTCTCCCATTTCCTGAGTGTTAAGTACACAGTCCAGAAACTCCTTTTGCTATCAGAAATTACATATCTATGTTTATGTTTATTTTAGACAGATCTGATGTAGCCCAGCCTAGCCTGGAACTTGCTACATAGTAGCAAAAGCTGGGCCCTGACCTCCAGCGTCTGGGATTACAGATGGGAACCACTGAGCCCGGTTTAGAACTATATTCACCAAGGGGGGTGGGGAGAATGCTTGCTGCCACACCAAGGTCTGGAAATAAGCTGTAGCTCGCTGCCCATCTCCACTCTGGCACAGGGAGCGCATGCTGAGGTGCACAGCTGAGCTGTAACGCCATAAATGATGCCTTCAGTCCCTGCATGTGGTTTGCTCTGGTGAGTTTGATGGGGAAGCATCAAAACCCATGGCCTCAGCTACTGATGCTATTCAAAACACAGAACCCACCCTCCTACCCAGACAAGGTACTTCCCGGCAGCCTGGGCGGCGGGTTTCCTGGGCTCCGGGCCCCACGGTTGAGTCACAGCAAACCCCAGGCTGTGGCTCCTCGTCTCAGTTTCCCTGGATTGCTCTGTTTTACTCTCCCCCACTGTGCAGGGCACTAATAAGGGTGAGGCGCTTTGAACTCTCAGATGAAAGAGGCTGGGGAAACAGCACCCCATTATTATCCCTCCAAAGCCAGGCGTGGGAGCGAGGCCGGCTGCCCCCTCCTACTCTCAGCTATGGCTGCCCACACTGGGAAGCAAACAGCCACTCCAGAACAGACTTTCCTAAGCTGCCCTGCTTGCAACACCGGAAATCCACCATTGATTTGATCAATTCTTGTAACCACATACAGATGCCTCAGCTTTCCCTCTTGATTGGCCACAGCTCCCACAGGATGGTGGCTGTAAGTTTTCACCAGTACATATACCAAAGAGGGGTCACTCCAGAGTCAGTTGGCAAAGTGTACCATGAGGAAATCAGTCTCCTGACGTTCCCTATCTTGTCTCTCTCCCGGTTGCTGTTAGAGTCATGAGGATTCTATGTTTACAGGCT
Source organism: Mastomys natalensis (assembly GCA_021653895.1). NCBI lineage: Eukaryota > Metazoa > Chordata > Mammalia > Rodentia > Muridae > Mastomys > Mastomys natalensis. Next base: position 992,461 of record JAJTUV010000697.1, on the reverse strand, counting down.
CTTCGTAAAATGCCAAGCCCTGCATACGTGTAGCTGCATGCAACTGGTCTATAGATAAAGCCAGAAAAAAAGTCTTCTGGCGCAAGCCTTCCTTGGCCCATAGGGCCCTTCCAGTCAGGTTGTGTGGGCAAAACTAAGCCTACAGTGCCACCTACTGGCTGAAAATGCAAACTGCAGTCCCCAAGTGACACAAACAGCAAGACAACAGACAACTGTCCTAGCATACGTTAAATATTTTTTCCTTAAATAACTCACTTTGTAAGCCAGGCGGTGGTGGCGCACACCTTTAATCCCAGCACTTGGGAGGCAGAGGCAGGCGGATTTCTGAGTTCGAGGCCAGCCTGGTCTACAGAGTGAGTTCCAGGACAGGGAGGGCTATACAGAGAAACCCTGTTTCGAAACCCCCCCCCCCCAAAAAAAAAGAAAAAAGCAAACAAACAACTCACTTTGTACAAATTTTCTTTAGGCAAGGGCTTCATACAGCCTAGGCTTGTCTGATACTCACATATAGCCAAGGCTGGCTTTAACTCCTGATTCTACCACCTCCAAATCTTGTACTAGGATCAGAGGCATTTACCAACACACATAATTAAAATCACTTCATTTCTGAAGAGATTTTTGCTTCTTTTTTGTAGTGCTGGGGGCTGACCGAGGCACCTCGTGCGTGCAGGCTACTACTGAGCTACATCTCCAGCCCAAGTTATGCCAGTCTTTCAGACATTGACTAGTATTTGCCGAAAGCAGACTAAAACCATGAAATATACAGGATAAAAATAAAGCATTAAGTAGGGCTGGAGAGATGGCTCAGTGGTTAAGAGCACTGACTGCTCTTCCAGAGGTCCTGAGTTCAATTCTCAGCAACCACAAGGTGGCTCACGACCGTCTGTAATGGGATCCGATGCCCTCTTCTGGTCTTCTGGTGTGTCTGAAGACAGCTACAATGTTCTCCCATACTTGAAATAAAATCTTGAAAAAAAAAAAAAAAAAAATTCTAAATAAGGTCTGCAAAGCTCAGTGTTAGCCACTGAAGAACTAAATCACAAGACAAAGTCCAGTACACAGACAGCTGTGTGAGCCAGGGCTGGGAAACACTGAAGAAACAAGTATGTCATGTAAAGGCACCTGTCACGACTTGAGTTCAACCCGAGAACTCAGAAGAGAACCAGCTCCAAGTTGCCATCTGACCTCCACCCACACACCTGCCTACCCACACACGTGTACACACACACACACATCTCCAACAACACACACACACAAACACTAAAGAAACTGAATTAAAAACAAAGAAACAGACTATTTGGAGGGACAAAGACCTTTCTTTGTTCTCCAAATCCCTGGGTCCAGAGGGTTGAAGAAAAGGTCACAAAAAATAGAAAATAATCTTGAATCATAGCTACACCATCCACTACAGCCCAAGTCCAGCTGTTCCTCAACGTTTGGTCCCCACCTCCTGGGAGTGGGGCCCAAGCTTCCGGGCACTACAAAGGGTGCTATGTGTGGCTTCTTATTCAGAAGTCCTTTGCAGGGACGAGTTTCCTCCCAGCCTCTGCTCTAGCTGACATGTTTTTTGGGTTCGTAGCCTGCTGAGCTGTCCATGGCTATCCAGGCCTGTGTTACAGCTGCATGGCTTCCTGCTCTGCCGTCTGGTCGAGGATGCTAAGTACTTCTCTTGGATGCCCAGAGTGCTAAGGGAAGTTATGTTAAGGCTTAGAACACAAGCAGAAGATGGGGACTGGCCTGGGCAGGAGCTGCCCTCTTCTGATGACCAACATCCAAACACATCTCCTCTGCCCCAGTTCCCACAGGTGGGTGTGAGATGACCCCACGGAGCCCTTCCTCACAGCTCCTGTTTCTTCCCCACACTGACTACACCAAAAGACCAGGGAGCACTGGCCCTCCAGTTTGTGTGACAGACGCTCTAGAGCCAGACCAGGGTGTTCAAATCCTGTCCTTGCTACTCCCTTTTTCTCTTATGTAAGGTCAGATAAGACCTGTGACCACAAAATGGATAGAGACCCAGGGGACACCTGACACACAGCAGGTGCTCAGAATCTGTTGTCACCTCATTCTTCCTACCAATGCAAAGAGTTCTACTCTTCTTGGGCCACAGGGTCTTTTCCCTCCCTCTGGGACAGGACATAGATCACATCACAAAAGGAAAGGAGAGGACAAGCTAACACTGGTGGCACATGAGCCATTGCCTTGGCAGTCTCATGAGGGACCACGTGTTCTACTGCCACTATTCCAGACACTTGTCCTGAAGGGCCTGACAGAGATATCTAAATTCCCATCCCTGAAGGCCCAGGCCTTCCCTTCCTGTCTCTTCAACAGCATCTGACCCAAGGAACACACAAACTGGTCACACACCAACACTAAAGGCCCAGCTGCCTTTTGCATAGCTCTGTCTGTCCAGTGGTACCCTCGAACCCAGCTCCTCTGCCAGCTCATCCCAGGTAGACCTGTCCCCTCTGTCACTAACTGTTCTAATTTACATCTTTCATATTTTTCAACTGATAACATTTTCTCTATTTTCCTTGGTTATTTTTTGAGACAAGCTCTTAACTTTGTAGCCCAGGCTAGCTTCAAACTTTTGGTAAGCTTCCTGCCTCAGTTTCCCAACTACTGGTTTACAGGCATGAAACCTCATGCTTAGCTCCTTTTTGCTCTCCCACTACACACCTTATCTAGCAAGACTTGAAGAACTCTGCCGCTCTAATTACACCCACCACGTGCATTTCCACACTTATGGGGTAGCTCCTAACATGTGCAGAAGCTCTCAGAAAACTGGGGAGGAAGGTCAAGAGTTAAAGTCTAGCCTGCACTACACAGGCTGTTGTAGGCCAGCGAGGAGTAGAGAGACCCTGTCTCAAAAGACCAAAGTAAATAAATCCTTACCCTTGAGCTAAAGGCAGAAGGCAAGGATTCTAGCCTGGGCTATACCCCTGCGCTCGATTACCAGCCACGCCTCCTTTCCCATCTCCCAGCTCCTCTTTTTCTTTAAATGGAACACAGCAAGCAAACTGAACCCCTTGCACGTCTCCAACAGCCCAATGCCATTTTGTTTCTAGGCTTCTGTGTCTGGGGCTCTTCCATTCGTCCCTTCCCATGTTTCCTAAGGATACGAGGAAAAATGAAAATCAGCTCCCATTGCAGCAGACATCATGGCTTCCAGGCTTCGCTGCTCTTGGACTCCAAAGCAGTAGCCATTGGCTTTATCCACAGTCTGCAAGACTCGCTGGACGCTGTCCTTGTCCTGAGCAGAGAAGTAACTCAATGTAGTCAGTCAGGTGTGGAGAGCCGAGATCAGGCCTAACTGGCCTCCTCTAACTCCGATGACAGTTCCACACACGCACCTTCCTTCAGCCTTCCATTCCCCAGGGGCCTGGCTAGGCAGACAACAAACTGCCCAGATTAGAAGGTCAGCTCCGCTGTGCTGTCCCTGCCCAGGGCGTCCCATGGGAGCCTCTCTGCCATCCTAGAAAACTGTCTCACTGTTCTGGGCCAAGCAGCCTTTAAGGTCAGCAGTCAGTGAAGGTCAAGGGACCCTCAGTGTCTGGTTGGTGAGGCACTCGACAAATACGTCGACAAATACAGGCTGTTTGGCCTGTAACCGTTTCCTCATCCACATATGACAGTGAGAACAGTCCATGTATCTCAAGGAAATACACAGATCAAAATAATTCGTGCTCAGCCCTAGAACAGAGCTGGCAGGGAGAGCCTTCGGCAGGCAAGGGCCAACATGCACACTCTTGTCACACTGCAGACGCCAAGTGTGGTGTCAGAGGAGTGTTCTCAGCCTTCCTAACGTTTCATCCTTTAATCCAGCCCCTCACGCTGTGCTGACCCCGGCCATAAAGTTATTTGGTTGCTAGTTCATAACTGTAATGCTGCTACTGCGATGAATCATAATGTAAACATCTGACATATGTGACCCTCAAGGAGGTCACAACCTCCAGGGTGAGAACCACTGTGTTAGAAGGAGGTTAGCTCAGGTCCCCACTGCAGGAAGGAATCTAAGCCCACACTGTCTCCTGGGTCATCCCTGATTTAAAAAGACGAGAGACATGGAGGCCAGGGGCACTCTGCAAACTCAACACAGCCGCTCAGCTAAATGGACCCCTGGGTCGTATGTCACCTTGCTGGTGACTCTCTGGGCTCACTTATGTTCATCCACATGTGAGAGGAGACACAAGCAGAGGCCTGGTGGCTCAGAATCAGGACTAACCGTCAAATCTCTCTATGTTCTTGGCATGTCAGAGCTGCAGGCACAGGGAAGAGCTCTCTTACTGTCCAGTACCTGGATGTTCAGAGGGATGAAGGAGACCAGGCTGTAGTCTTCAATGAGCTGTACTAGCTTCTCATTGAGCTGTCGGTAGTGACTGAAGAAAGGGTCAGATGCCAGGTGGTCCAGCAGATAGGACAGGTCCAGAACTTCAGTGTAGTAGTCCAGGTTGAAGGCTGAGGAGAGAAACCCAAGTTAGAAGCCACTGACACTAGGCTAAAGGCCTCAGGACTGGAGGGACTGAGGGCATAGCTCAATGACAGATATGTTTAGCATTTGTAAGGTCCTGGGTTCTATTCCTAGCACCCTAAGGGGAATTAAAATTCATAACCAGGGCTGGGGATTTAGCTCAGTGGTAAAGCCCTGGGTTCAGTCCTCAGCTCTTGGGGGTTGGGGTGGGGGTCATAACCAATTGACTTGAACAGAACAGGCAGTGGAGAGCTAGCCTGGATACACTGGATACGCAGTGCTGGACTACAGTGTTATGAGAGAAGAGAAGTCCAAAGCCTGAGGCTGTGTCTTCTTTGTTTCTTTGTCATTATTTCTCTGAGACAGTGTCTCTCACCTCAGCTCTGGTTAGCCTGCTGCTCACCGTGTGAGCTGCCTAGGCTGACTCTCACAGCTGTTCCTCCTCAGCCTCTGTGTGCTGAGAGGAAGGGCATGCACTGACTCCTGTTACATACACTCACTAAGACACCTGCTGTTGCAGTGAAATGATGTCACTAAGAAGAGAAGTGCTGTCGGGCGGTGGTGGCGCACGCCTTTAATCCCAGCACTTGGGAGGCAGAGGCAGGTGGATCTCTTGAGTTTGAGCTCAGCCTGGACAACAAAGCAAGTTCCAGGACAGTCAGGGCTACACAGAGAAGCCATGTCTCAAAACAAACAAACAAAAACAAAGAAAAATATTCTCTTGACCTGGTGGTGCAGGCTGGTAATCCAAGTATAAGAGCAGCCAAGTCAGTGGGGTTGGAAGTTCAAGGCTAGCCTAGACTACTTAGTGTGCTGAGACTGCCCATGTGCACCGACACCTGGAGCCAATTCTGACACGAGTTCAATCTCCAGACCCACACAGGGGAAGGAGAAAATGGACTCCACACAGGCATGTGCACCCCCCCCCAAATACATGAATACATTTAAAGGTGCAACCTGAGAGGTTAAGAGTGCTTGCTACTCTTCAGAGGACCTGTGTTCAGTCCCCAGGATCTCCATGGGAGGCTTACAACGGCCTGTGCTTCAGCTTCAGGGGACTCTTTGGGTATCACATAACAGGCTGGCCTCGAACCCAATCCTCCTGTCTTCCTCTCCCAAGTGCTAGGATTATAGACACGCTCTACTACATCTGGCTAAAATGATGGATTTCATCTACCATTTCTTAGGCAGTCATGTGGATGGGACTGTAAACCCATCACCTACCTGCCTTGTCCACAGAAATAGTCAGTCAATGGTTATACACAGCAGTATCAAACAGGTACTGAGAACTATGCTTAGTCCCTTCTTCCTGAAGCTTGGTCAGACCCCAGGGCCTTAGGATAGACACTGGAAGGACTTAGTAAATGTTGGTCACACTGAATCGATGTTCAGTCTAGCATCAAGGCCTCTTGGGTAAGGCACCTTCCCTTCCTGGGCCAGTTCCTTAAAGGAGGACCAGGGCAGATGCTCGGACATCAGGCTTTCGTTCACGCAGTTCCCTAATAAAAAGGAAAAGCACCCTGATAGCCACTGGGCTCCACGGTCAGCTGCCTCAGAGATGAGCTGAGAGACTTGGCTGACATCCTTCAATGTCATTTTCCCAGCCTCCCTCTCTGCTCACATGCTAGACACCAGCTTTCTTCCCTCTGTTCCTTTATGACTTCAGAGTTTAAGGAGCCCATGGTACAGGCACAGAGAAAGAATCTGGCAGAGAAATACGCTGGCCACTCGGACACTACCCAACTCCCAGTGATTGTTCCTGCCTCTTGCCGTGTGAGGACACAGGGGTAAGGTGGCCATCTATCTACAAGCCAGACCCTGCCCACCCTCTAGAACACGGAGGAATAAATGCCCATTGTTTTAGCCACTGGATTGATGCTAGTTTTATTTTAACAGCTCAAAGTAGGATAACACTTTGCGTCCACTGCACAGGCTAGAAGTTAACCAAAAGTCAGGGTGCCATGACCTCAGAGCAGTGAGCTGTGAGCTGCTTCCTTCAGCCAGCCACTGTCCGACCACCTCATTTAATTCCTTTAAAGCCCATCTGTAGCTCTCATCTCTAAATCAACTGTAGCATCTGGCACAGTGCACAAAAGAAATGGTCAGGGTCAGGAACGCTTCCTTCGCCCCGCGGGCAGGTCTCTTACCCAGCTTCCCATAGTGTTCAATAAGGTCCATCTTGGAGAGGAGATTGACATGAGGCAGTTCCACATGCAGCATGGTGGCCAGGGAGGTACACAGCACTGAGATGAACTTGCCTGGGTCTGTACAGTAGTGAGAGTCCACGAGGTGGACAGCAGTCAGCTGTGAGCAGAAGGTACAGGTGAGAGGAAGACTGACCTGGCATGGGAGGAAACTTCTGGGCCCAGCCTCCCTTGGTAGACTGGTAGCCTACGGATCCAGTGTATCCTTCCTCAGTACCAGTCTGCCTTTATTCCTTGTACATGTGTGTGCTCCAGACAGGGTTTAATGGCCTGGGACTCATCATCTCTCTCCACATGCCACATGCTGCGGTTACAGGCCTGAGCTGCTTTCCCTGCCTCTGGTTTTTAATTCTAATAACATCATGTTCTCCTCCCAGAAGATAAGGGGAATTTTACCATTTTGTATTTCCTACTATTTGGGGACCAAACCTAGGGACTGTAGCCTCTGCTTGTTGGACAAGATCTCTACCATTGAGCTAAATAAATCTCCAATACCTCTTCCAAGGTCTCTTTCATAGAGCCCTCGAAGTGGGCAAAGGGTTCGAATTACACAGTGCCTGCCTCTCTACTCTTTCATTACACTTCTGCACACCAACTAAACAAATCGCTGAGCCACTTTCTGGGTAATCACTTTACTTCCACTGTTTTTTTAAAAAATCCCCAATTGAGAACACATTCATTTTAGAGATGACAAAACTGAGTGAAAGGAACTTTCCTAGACCATAAAATGAGTTGGGGGCGGAGCTAAAATTCTATCTCTGAGGCTTTAGTTTTGCTTCAAACTTAACTCAGCCCCTATCTCCCGTGTACTTGGGGGGCGTGGCACCTATCCGCCTCCCTGTGTCAGGGATTCCATCTGCCCGACCCAAGACACACCCTGAGGTCCCACTGAGCCATCTGGGAGAAGATGCTGCGTAGGGCGGTGTGGTGCGTGCAGAGCTCCACCTGGCCGGGCAGTCGAAGAGAAAGTAGTGGCCTCGCAGGGGCTCCAGCTTGGCGCGCAGCCAGTCCAGGTTGGCTTCCAGGTACTCCATGCAGTAGAGCAGGCCACCGTTGGGACCCAGACGCAGCGCGTCCATCACGTCGCCCAGACCCACCAGCTCGCCCACGTCCACAGCACACTCATAAGGCAGTCCTTCGTTAGCTGGGTCCAGGTTCACCACCGCCACGCGCCGCCCCAGCGCGCGCAGGAACTCACTCATGCCCAGGCAGTACGTAGTCTTCCCTGAGCCCGGGGCCCGATCACAGCCTGCCCGAAGGCCGTAGTGAGGGCGGCCCCCGCCATGGGTGGAGCAGGCAGCCCACCGGCGTCTCCCTAAGTAAACCAAGGAAACCCAAGCAGAAAAAGGAGCAAACTACCCGGTAAGGAAGTGAAAAAAGACCTAACTTCCGGATTCCGCCGGAACTTGTCTAGAGAGGAAGTCCCGCCTACAAGACCACGGCATAGGCTGTGGTCACGCTCCCGCCGCTGTGTCAGTCTTAAGATTTCCCCAGGCTTCACTAAGGCAGATTTCCATGCTGGGTAAACTGGTTTATTCTCCGCAGATCCGTCCCTAAAACGAGGGCAGAGGTGGTAAGGGACCGCCGACCCTCTCTGCATCAATTCTCTGGTCCCTTTGCCTTCCTTCACGGAGCTCTCCTACAGACAACCCCAAAACAGACTTGACTGTGCCACAGGCAGTCCAGAGCTTCAACCCAAACAAGCACTAGGGTTCGGAGACCAAGGAAAGGCCTTTAGGCACAAACACCCCAGGAGACCGAGGGGCTTTTTGTGAAATCATCTTTGAGGTAGAGAAACAATGGGCACGCGCAGGTCTGCACCTGCTGCCTAGACTGCTACTCCCAGGCTGTTGGCTGCTTCAGAGGTCCACATGGCGACACCCGGGTCGAGGGCTATGTCCCTGCTGCAGAGTGATCCTGACCAAGGACTCTGGCTCACTCGGGCTCTGAAGGTCTGTCCAAGGCACAGCTAGAACTCTTCACAAAAGTCATATCTGTCCGAAACTTCATGCTGGTGGGTGGCTGGCGCCGGAGCAAGGACTCCCTCTGGTCTTGGGGCAGAGGCTCATCATAGATTGTGGAAATGAGTCCCAAGCCAGTTCCACGGGGCCTCTTCAGTTGCCCAAATGGCTGTAGCTTCTCTCCATGGTATCTGGATAAAACAGGGCTCTTAGTGAGAAGGCTGCTCTCTTCAAACTCAGGTAAAGAGGTTGGCAAGAGACAGGAAGTAACTACTACATATCTGTTTTGTCCTAGCAGAAAACCGGTCTCATGCTGATATGGCTTGGACCAGAGCACGGCAGACACTCGTCCCTGAGCCATACATACCTCCAGCACCAAAGACAAAGCTTCACCTCTGGAATTCTCTCCAGCCCCTGGAGAGCTGTGTCAACTATCAGGAACCTGGGAATTCTCATTCCCACAACAGACTCCCTTGTCAAGCCCAAACTCAGACTTGAGAAAATGGCTTCCCCAGGGGCCCCATGATCCTTTTAAGTTGCAGGATTGGGTTTAAAATGAAGATAAAGAACAGTGTCCTCTATTTCTATGTCTGCCATGAAGTTGTTTACTTAGGGATGCCCACACCCACTCCAAAGGCAATGGCAAGAGGGAAACCAAATAGCAGCACAGCTGGATCATGACCTAGGGAGTCCCTCAGCTGCACTTACCCCAGTCCACGCTTGCATCTAGGGTGCTGGCCATCCCCATCCAGGGCCTTAGGCACCCCAGAGCACCTGCTACCCAGGCCCTGGCCTTCAGCCCAGCCCTGGCGCTCCATCACCTTCCGGCCAATGCCCTGCAAAGGAAGAAGTGAGGCTCCAGAGAAGTGCTCAAGTGTGGCAGCTGGTGCGTGTCCATCACTTGGGAGACGGGAACAGGAGATCTGAGTTCAAGGTCAGGCTGGGCTACATAAGACCCTGCCTCAAAGGATGTAAGAAGAGGACGGAATGGGGGGGAAGGGAAGGAAAGAAGAAAGGAGAGGAGGGTATGTTCCTTGGAGTAGGAGAAATGGAGGAAGAAGGAAAGGCGTCCTTGACTAACTATGCTCACCTTGGTGTGGCGCTCAAAGGTGCCGACTTGGCGTCCTGTCACAGAGCCATCTTCCTGACCCTCACGGAGTCTCCGTTCTAGGCGCATTTGGACAGCGTCGCGGGCATCCTTGTCTCCGCCATCTGAGGGAACACAACCTATCTTGTAAAAGGGTCCCTCACAAGCCCTGAGTCATTTTCAGTGTCCTGTGATCTCTTCTGTGAGCTTGGGAGCTCAACAAGAACAGGAGCCACAGCTCTGCTTCCAGATGACGGGTAGTACAGAAAAGCCAGAGAACGATGATCCTCTACAGGACCTGGCTTCAGTTCCCAGCAATAATCTGGCAGCTCACAACTATCTGTAAGTCCAGTTCCAGGGGATCTGATGCCCTCTTCTGCACTCCAAGGGTACCACGCACATGGTATATTTACATGCAAGCAAAACACATATTCGTATAAGACAAAAATATAAAATCTGAGCTGGGCATGGTGGTGGAGCACGCCTTTAATCCCAGCACTTGGAAGGGAGAGACAGGTGGACTTCTGAGTTCAAGGCCAGTCTGGTCTACAGAGTGAGTTCCAAGACAGCCAGAGCTATATATCGAGACCTGACTCAAATATCCTTACCTAAAAAAGGGCAAGAGATCATGGCATACATCTTTAATCCCAGCATTTGGGAGGCAGAAGGAGGAGGATAAGTGTCTGTGACTTTAAGGCCAGCCTGCTCTACATAGCAAGTTCTTGGATAGCCAGGGCTATACAATGTCTCAAAAACCAAAACAAAATTAAAAAAACAAAAATAAAACAAAATTCCAAGCCGGGCGGTGGTGGCGCACACCTTTAATCCCAGCACTTGGGAGGCAGAGGCAGGCGGATTTCTGAGTTCGAGGCCAGCCTGGTCTACAGAGTGAGTTCCAGGACAGCCTGGGCTACACAGAGAAACCCTGTCTCGAAAACAAAAAAAAAAAAAAAAAAAAAGAAAAACAAAAAAAAACAAAATTCCAGGTTGTTCTTCACTTCAGAATTATGAATTGACCAAAATCCAAACTTCTAGCTACTTAGAGCCTATTCACCCAGAACCCACTGAGGGGTGTTCTCACAGGCCTGTCACAGAGAATCAAGGGTCTGCTGACCACCAGCACTTAAATTCAACTATAGGCAGCAAGTACTCTCAGGTAGAGATGGTTACTGGCAGCCTTTCTATAGGTTCTACACCTGCAGATCCGAGCGGTTTGAACGTACTCAGAAAACAACTGCGTCTGCACCAACACGCAAGACTCCCCATGCCCATTATTATTCCCTAAGTAAACAAATTTCAGAGCATCCATATTCTAGAAAACATCTAGATAATTTGTTGGCTCCTTTTGAGTTAGGATCTCACTCTGTAGCCCAGTATGGTCTCAAACTTGCAGCAACCTTCATATTTTACTTCTCCAGTGCAGGAATTCCAAGTGTACATTACATCACCATGGCTGGTGAGTATTTTTTTTCCTGGTGCTGGAATTGAACCCAGGGCCTCACATAGGCTAGGAAAGTACCAGTGAGCTGTAGACCACCCCTTGATAACTTTTGTTTGTTGTGTTTGTTTGTTGTTTTTCAAGGCAGGGTTTCTTTAGCCCTGCTGCCCTGGAACTCACTTCGTAAACCAGGCTGGTCTCAAACTCACAAAGATCTGCCTGTCTCTACTAGGGTTAAATTCGTTCACCACCACTGCCTGGCAATACTTTTCTTTAGAGAGATTATTTTAAGTATGCATGAGGATGTGTGTAGGTCTAAGCAAATAACATACCACCATCTCCTTTGAGCACAGTGAGAATGAGTGACAGTGGGTTGGTTGCCCCTGGTTCCCCGACTTAGCCTCTGACAAGTGGGTGTGGCTAGCATGCAGGACTAGGGCACAGGATCCCCCCAGGACTGCTACCCCTTGCTCAGTACCTTTGTCGTAGTAGACACTCATGTCCACGTCCCAGTCATCGGCCGTCTGCTCATCAAAATCTACAGAGATAAAAGCATGTGGAGGTACAGGTTAGTGACTTGGAGTTCTTTGGTTCTTCGACTAAGGATCAGTGCCAGGACCTTGAGCAAACTAAAAATGTCCTACACCAAAGTCTACGTGTCACCCCAATGACGCCCAGATGTGTTTCAAGCTAAATTTAGAGTTAAACAAATATTGCAGATTCTAGTCCACCAATCCCCCCATTTCAAAATAGGAAGACCAGACACATTTAGATAGAGAAGCCATTTCCTAACTTTTTTTTTAGACTGTCAGGAAATCTGTCATGTGGAGTGGAGACCCCCAACCTTGGTTTGACAGCCCTTGCCTGGGCACCAACCTAATGGTCTGGGTCCTAAACATCCCCACAGACCCACGTTAAAGGCTTAGTCCCAGGCACAGTGGGAAGCAACGGGATCTTTAAGAGGTGGAGCTTCAGTGGCCAAGCCAGCGCTTCGAGCCAGAAGCACCACTGGGATAGATTTCTCATGATCCAGTGCCACAAGACCACCATCTTTACAGATGCCAAGGAGTCGAGCACCGTGTTGGAACTGAAGCGCAGGTTGAGGGTGTCCTCAAGCAGCCGCCAGAGAAGCAGCGGCCGTACGGCCGTATGGGATGAGCCCTTCCCCAGCCCTCCGGAGCTTCCAGATGTGATGAAGCCACAGGATTCTGGAGGCAGTGCCAGTAAACAAGCTGTGCAGTGGGGGCCCTAGGCCTACCCCCTAGAGACCTATTCCTCCAATAAAGAAAGATTTGGCTGTCAAAAAAAAAAAAAAAGGTGGAGCTTCCTTCACGTCCTCAAAAGGGACTGTGCGCCCCAAGTGTCCTCTTCCTTCACTCTCCTTTGCACCCCAGCTATGAGGTGAGCAGGCTTCCTGTGTCACATGCCCCAGTTATAACATGCAGTCTCACCGCAGGCCTGAGAGCCCACTGCCATGCCTTGAGACCTCTACACTGAGCCAACCCTCCTCTTTAGGAGTTAATCATCTCCGGCACTGTCCTGGCAACCACAAGCTGATGGCCGCCTGGCCTCACCTCCTTCCTCCTCCTGCCAGAACTGAGCGTCGGTGTAGAACACGAGGCCAGAGCCACCCTTCTCCCACTTGAGCTCAATCTCCTCCTCGAAGAGCCGCTCAGCAGTCCGCTCCTGCCTGGTCACGTCCTCGTGCAGAGCTTCGTGTCGCTCCCACTCCTCGCCCCGGTCATCGTCCTGGGAGAAGGGGAGGGAGAGGTGACCTGCATCTGACTTCCTAAAAGGAAGGAGTTTCTGGGCCCAGGAGGGGACATGGGACCTGGACCTCCACAGGATGCCTTCAGGAGGCAGCATATTTAAACCTTAAAACCCTGGCCGCCCTGCTCACTCTTACGTTCTGTGCTTTGGGCCAGCAGTTCCTCCCCACACTCCCTTTGCTTCTCTACTTGGTCACAGCCTCTTGCTGAGCTCTGCAGCCTGCACAAAGCCCACTGAACACACAGCTCTCGCCAGTAGTGTTAATCAGTACATGAACCTTTCTCAATTACATCATAAAAAGAAGGGACAGGACAAGTGTTATCTCCTGCTGGTCAGGTCTTTCCTCTAACTGGGCTTCTGGAATTGTTCCATTTTACAGGAGGGAGCCTAGGTTCAGACGTAAGGTGATTTGCCCACAACACTATGCCAAGGGCAGCAGAACCAGCAGGCAAACCCATGGCACCACCCCACACAGCTTTCCTGTGCTTTCTCCTTTCAACGCTCAGGTTCTTTAAGGGCAGGAAATGGATAGGAGACTATCTTTAGAACTGAGGACTGATCCTTGCTAAAATGTGCCTAACTGTGGAATGATTCTTGCCTTAACTCCTCAGATTCCCATCGTGGTTAACCCCTAAGATGCTGCAGGAACCAAGGCTGCAGAGCTGGAAGGAGGTAAGGCCAGATATCAGGTGTAGTCAGAGGGATGACACCGGAACTCAGATGCTCAACCAATAAATGATAAAAGGCTTCACGACCTCATCACTTGAATCTCTTTTGGTGGCTGACACTCAGTGACTGACTCAGTGCACAGAGACGGACTAAGAGAGCCGAGGAAAGGAGAAGTCTCAAGAAGGAAGCGGGCTGCCATCCTGACTCTACTCCTACTTCCTCACGTGTTCTTGGGTAAATTCTTGTACATCTCTTGCTCAGTCCCTTCCATCTATGAAAAGAAGTCTATGGATGGAAGACAATACATTTGGCAATCTTTTGATAAAAACCCTGGACACGCCCCCTCCCCCCAAAAAAGGGCATAAAATGCACGTGTAAACGGAATCTTACATTCACTGTTGGAGAGCGTCTACTCTATGTAGGAGCCTCAGTCACACACCTGACAGAAGAATCTTAGCTTGCCTTTTTTTTTAAATAAAATCAGAATCTCATGTGATCCAGGCTGGATCTGAACTCTCTATGCAGCTGAATATGACCTTGAACTTCTGATCCTCTTGCCTCCACCTCCCCTAGGGTTAGGATTTCAGATGTGTACCACCCCGCCAGGTTTATGCAGACTAGGATTCAAACTCAGGGCTTGGTGCTTGCTGGGTAAGCGTCCCACCAAGTGAGCTCCATACCCAGCCCTGGCCTGGCCTCTGCAAAGTGCTAGACTACTTACATCTTCTGAGCCAGACTCCTCTTCCTCTTGCTGCCCTTCATCCTCAGGCTCATCAAAGGAGCTTGCTGCTGGGTCTTCCAAGCAGGTTCCCTGGGGGATCTCCTCCCCTTCTGCTGTGTACACATGCTCTTCTTGCTCCACAGTCTCTGAGTCCTCATAGAGAAAGGGCACATTGCCATAGCGCCTGGAGGAGCCTGTCTTGGGGAACTGGAGCTGGAGCTGGGTAATGATTCGAGGTGGCAGACGGCAGGACCGGATCAACTCTAAAAAGACCCGCAGGGGGTGCCCACATTGCCGTTGGGCATCAGCACTGGTGGGTTCAGTTCTGGGAGCTGCCTCAGGTCGGCCAGGGTAAAAGCTTCATTCTCTGCCCTTCGACTCTGTAGCTCCTTCCGGGTCTTAAAGGGAAAGGACCCCAGATCTTTGGGAGGAGGGAAAAGACTGGATGTTAAAACCCTAAACGATTTTTAGCAATACTCAAGCCAGAAGTAAATTCCAGTTTAAATCTGTTTCCCATCAGACATCAAGAAAGTGAGGCAGGAGGATCTTGAGTTAGAGGCCAGTTAGGTTAAAACACAGTAAGACTTATTTCTTTAAAAATAAAAGGCTAACAAGATAACCATACCATAAGTTGTTCTCTGACCTCCACATTAGTGTCATGTGTATCCTCTACCCCCACACATAAATGTAACCCTAACACTTGGTCTGTGCATGCCTAGGTGTAGATTCCTAGAGGAATGCAAAACTTTCTTCAACACTTGCTTCCGATGACCAGCTTTTACTGGTAGAACCATTACCTCTCAACTATATTCCAATCCTGAGCTGTCTCCCACTGCACATATCTGGTGTTCCAGACACAAACGGTGTTTTTTAATGTGGACTGATTGGTGTTTTGCCTGCATGTGTGTCTGTGTGTTGGATCTGCTAGAACTGGAGTTACAGACAGTTGTGAGCTGCCATGTGGGTGCTGGGAATTGAACCCGGAGCCTATTGGAGGGGAACCCTATGCTCAACTATCTCTCCAGTCCTGATCGTTTTTATTATGGTTGTTTCTTTACTGTGTGTATGCACATTTCAGCGCACCTATGGAGACCAGGGTATAACTTGCTGGAGTTGGTTCCTCTCCTTCCACTATGTGGGTCCTGAGATCCAAGTCAGGTCTTCAAAGCTGATAGCAAGCACCCTTACTCAATAAGTCATCTTTCTTGGTAGCCAGGATTGTTTTGAAAAGTCCATAGGAAAATGATGGATTGATCAGATACGGTGGTGTACACTTATAACCCCTGCATGGGAGGCACAGGCAGGAGCCCAACATTATCTCTTTTGTTTTTTATTTTTGAGGTAGGCCCTGTCTGGTCTGAAACCAGACATGTAAACCAGGCTGGCCTTGAACATAGAAATTTGCTGGTCTCTCCTGGGATTAAAGGGGTTCACTACCACACCTGGTTCAAGCTCATTGGAACTTCCAGAGTTTGAGGTCAGCACAGACTACATGAGAGAGACACACACACACACACACACAGAGGCAGCTTATGCAGTATGCCTTGACAAGACACTGCTCCTAAAGACTCCGCTTAATCCATAACCTGCATATGCAGGTGTGCACACCTCTTTCTATGAAGATGGCTGCTCGGCAACTGTTCAACCGTGAGCTGATACCAGTTTCTCCTTTTTATTTTATATGCTATTTTTTTTTTTTTTTTTTTTTTTTTGAGACAGAGTCAGAGCTACACAGTCTTGGCTGGCCCGGAACTCACTTTGTAGACCAAGCTAGGGTAGAACTACAGAAATCCACCTGCTTCTGCTTCCCAGGACTAAAGACATATGCCACCACTCTGTTAATGACTCTTAAGGACGAACTGTTTCAAAATAATTTATTTAAACCTCTCCATTTGGCATTTTAAAACACCTGGCTCCCTTTTCCCCAGTGGGCACACTTGTGCTTCCCCTGCGCTCCCTTAGCCCCCTGCTGTCTCCTTTGGCCTACTGTTTTGGGCTACTGGCTAAGTCCTGCAGTAAGCCCCCAACTCTAGAGTTAACTCTTTCCTCTGCAGAGCTTATCTTCCAGTCCAGTCTCTAGGTTAGGTTAGAAGAAACCAAATTTCCTTTGTTTATTTCAAGATAAGACTCCTTTGTGTAGCCCAGGCTGTCCTCAGAGATCCTCTTGCCTCTGCCTCCTGAGTGCTGGGATCAAAAAAGGCGTACCTTAGTGCGCCCAGCTCCAAATGTCCTTTTTATTAAGAAATCATGTCAGTACAAAGTTCCTCAGAGAAATGGTCCTTAAGAAGGGATAAATTTGAGACTTATATATAGAGATCTCAGTTGTTTTGTTTGTTTTGCCTTTTAAGTCCTTGAGTAAAACTAACGTGTAAATTGGGCTGAAAACTTGTAGTTTTGTCCGTAACTAACTTAAGCTCCTAAATGGTGGTAACGAGGGCTCTAACCTATCTTTACTACGCTGGAAATATGCCTCCTTTCCAAGGACCCCAAGTCCGGTCCATTCCCTCTTCCTCTTACCTGAAGCCTCAGTGGGTAGCCTAAGCCTGCGGATGAGACAACGACCGGGAAGCCAGGTCCCCTGAGAGTCCAGCCACCGGCGACCCGAGTACATGCGAAGCAGCCGCTGAGCTTGCGCCATTCCCCTCACCGAGACGACGCAGCAGCAGGTGCGGGTCTGGACCGCAGCAGAGTCCCGGGCGGGGACAGCGCCGGCATCGGAGGCTGTAGCCTGGGCGAGAACCGGATCCTCAGCAGCAGGGTCGGGGGCAGCTCGGGCCGCGTCGGGACTTGCCTGCGGAGGGCCCCTCTCGGGCCGGTGCCGGTAGTGGAAACACAGAAAACCTCCGCCGCGCTGTTCCCGGAACTGGCTGAAGTAGCTCCGTAACTGAGCCGAGCGTAACACAGCGGGGATCCCACTCACCACCAGGTAGACTGCCGACTCTTCGTCCAGCTCCATGGGCGCCGCCATCTTGGACTGTCACATGACTACGTGGCGTCAACTCTCGCGAGAACACCAGGCCTCGCGTTCAGGAGTCTGCGTTTGATGAACGCTTAATTTTGGCGGTTTGGTACTTCAAGCTTTGTTTAGTTGCTCTTGAGCTGTGTGTCCAGTTCCACAGAAGATAGGAAACTCATGAGACGGGCTGGGCTGTAGCTCAGAGATAACTGCTGGCCCAGCATGTGAGAGGCTCTAAGGAGGAACCTGTGTGGAGCACTGGGATGCTGAGCGGGAGGTGGCGGGAGTCTGCTGCAAAACTGGACTATAACCCTGTCTCGAAAAACAAAAAAATCCAACCAAACAAAAACAAAACAAAAAACCTGGACTATATATAGTATTAACCCAGCCTGTGCTACCTAACGAGACTATGTCTGGAATAAAACAAAAGTTGAAAAAGCCGGGCGTGGTGCCTCACACCTTTAATCCCGGCACTAGGGAGGCAGAGGCAAGCAGATCTACTTGGTCAACATAGAGACTGAGACGGCTATAGAGAGAGGTCCTGTCTCGGGGCGAGGGACGGGGGAGGTGAAGAGATGCCCCAGTAATTAAGAGCGTTTGCTGCTCTTACAGAGTACTTGGGTTGGACTTCAGCACCCACATACGAGACAGCTCACCCATCCATAACTCCAGTTTTATGGGATTGGATACCCTCTTCTGACCTCTAGAGGGACCAGGCACTAACGTGTTGCACATACATCCATGCAGGCAAAACTCTCATACAGATACATTTATCTTTAACAAAAACAATACACACACACACACACACACCACACACACACACACACCACACACATAATATATATATATATATATATATATATATATATATATATATTTTGTTTTTCGAGACAGGGCTTCTCTGTGTAGCCCTGGCTGTCCTGGAACTCACTCTGTAGACCAGGCTGGTCTCGAACTCAGAAATCCACCTGCCTCTGCCTCCCAAGTGCTGGGATTAAAGGCGTGAGCCACTACTGCCCGGATTTTTAAGTACAAGTACATACATAGACATAGACGACTATTCCCAGAGCCATCGGCTATTAGATGAAAACCATATTGCCAGCAGTGGACGACGTTTCCCTACAACGTGTTTGTGTCCCTCACAAACAGTATAGCTCTTGTGATTTTGTGCAGTGCTCAGGGAGGCCAGAGGAGGACGTTGAATCCTCTGGATCCATTTAAAAATTCATAGCAACAGCAGCTCTGTCCAAAATTAGGCCCTTCAATTTCCTGTCATGGAGGAGGGAAAGGCTCATGAGACCCCACCCCTCTCTGAGAATTTTTATATAGTTGATGGTGGATGGTGGGTGTAAGTGTTTCTGCTCGGATGAAAGGGTACACTGGAACTCAGAAGTCTAGGAACCAAGGGAAAATGTATCCCAGTGGAAGGGCACCCAGGCTCATGGGAGCCCAGGAACCTTACAGCTCTGAGAGGAAGTCTCCTTAGCAGAAGCATTGCAGCTCCAAGGGGAGGGAATCCCCAGCTGAGCTGAGGAGCTGAGGAGCCTCAGCCCCAGTCCACATCTTCACTTCTTCCCTTCTCTTCATGGCTTCTTGCAACGAGAGTCACACCAGGAACCAAAATCTCATGAGAGAGATGTATTGGAGGGTCCAGAGTGTGGAGGGCTGAATCCAGGGATGGTTGTCCTCTGCTCCTGGGAGAGGACACCTGGGAACTGGACAAAGGGCAGAGATTGTATAGGATTTCTTTCTTTTTAAAATTTATATAAGTGAGTACACTGTCGCTGTCTTCAGACACACCAGAAGAGGGCATCAGATCCATTACAGATGGTTGTAAGCCACCATGTGGTTGCTGGGAATTGAACTCAGGATCTCTGGAAGAGCAGTCAGTGCTTTTAACCTCTGAGCCATCTCTCCAGCCCTTGTATAAGACTCCTTAGAGGGCAGAGATTTCCAGATTTAGGATAGGTAGAATTTCTTTTTTTTTTTTTTTTTTTTTTGGTTTTTTTCTTTTTTTTTTTTTTTTTTTTGGTTTTTTTCGAGACAGGGTTTCTCTGTGTAGTCTGGGCCACCGCCCGGCTTTTTTTTTTTTTTTTTTTTTTTTTAGGATAGGTAGAATTTCAAGTCCTGAGCATGGGTTTTTTTTTTTTTCACCCCTTTTTCCCTTAATCGGGCCCATGGATTGGGATGGAAAATCCTTCCCAGCCGCAGCTGGCTTTGACTGAGGCCTCATCTTTGGGAGGCTGTTACCGTGGACAGCTCCTGGGGGACAGCTCCTCATAATGGTAGTAAGCTGAGGCAGGAAGATGTCACCGTGGACAGCTCCTGCTGAGGCTGGAAAGGAAATGCTCCACTGTGGACAGCTCCTGTGATGGTTGCAACCTGAGACGTTGCGGTGCCACCATTTTGACAAGAGCCGCTGTTTTTTGACAGCTCCTGTGGAGGCATAGGGAGGGAAGAAGGTGCTGGTGGCCACTTTGAATAGTGGTGGATAGTTCTTATGACTTCCCAAGTAAACAATGGAGGTCGGAGAGATGACTCAGTGGTTAAGAGCCAGAGGACGCAGGTTCAATTCCTAGCACCCACTGGGCAGTTCACAACTACTTGTTTTTTTTTTTTTTAGTTTTTCGAGACAGGGTTTCTCTGTGTAGCCCGAGCTGTCCTGGAGCTCACTCTGTAGACTAGGCTGGCCTCGAACTCAGAAATCCGCCTGCCTCTGCCTCCCAAGTGCTGGGATTAAAGGCGTGCGCCACCACCGCCCGGCTCACAACTACTTGTGATGCCAGTCCAATGCACCTTCTGTCCTCTTGAGGATACAGCTATGCACATGATCCACAGCTAAATTTGCAAGCAAAGCAATACATACAAAATAAATTAGAATAAATTTAGAAAAGTAAGCAACTCACAAGTCTCAGTTCCTAAAACTTACAAGATTCACAAAGTCTCCTCTTCAAGCATATATGAACAATAAGGACTGCTGGAGAGAAGAGACTTTCCAACCTATCCAGCTGCCTTCAAGTCTGGCAGAGAACTCCAGGGATGCAGCTTTTGTAAGTCATACCGGGGTGACTTTTCAGTAATGCAACTGACTGATTTTGAGTCATTCATGCTCCTATATGTAACCCCAATAAACTCATTGGTTCACCAAGTTAGACATAGGGCAAATCATTACTGGTTAATTTTATGCAGACTTTGGTCTGTAATTGGTTCCCTATCTAGGACAAATAGACAATTGTTTTCTCTCTTTTTGATTTGTATTTATTTTTTTAGTAGAGAATAGAGTTTATTCAGGGCATGAGGAGGGGAGTTAAGAGAGTAGTAGAAGCAGAGAGAAGCAGAAAGAGAGAAAGACAGAGTAGAGAAGTAGAGGCCGGCAATAAGTACATGGAGAGAGGGGGAAGGGAAAGGGGAAGGAGTGAGGGAACAGAGGGGGAGCAAGAAGGCAAGAGAGCAGGAGAGCAAGAGCTTTTTTTAAATTTAAACCCTTTTTAAAAATTTGGGTAAGTGTTTGAGTAATCCTTGTTAGCACAAATTATGACTTTTTACTTATTTTATGTATGTAAGTACAATATCACTCTCTTCAAACACACCTGAAGAGGGCATTGGATCCCACTACAGATCCAATGTGGTTGCTGGGAATTGAACTCAGGACCTCTGGAAGAGCAGTCAGTGCTCTTAACCACTGAGCCATCTCTCCAGCCCCTGACAATTGTTTTCATTTCCCTCAGAAAAATCACACTAAAGGAAGAAAGAGACATTTTCTACAGTAGTGTAGCCACTGGTAAGGGGTCAATACTCCTGTAAACAACCCTCTCCTATGTT
Source organism: Mastomys natalensis (assembly GCA_021653895.1). NCBI lineage: Eukaryota > Metazoa > Chordata > Mammalia > Rodentia > Muridae > Mastomys > Mastomys natalensis. The sequence continues at coordinate 971,362 of JAJTUV010000697.1, read as the reverse complement.
CCTATGAAGGGCCTGAATAGAAACTCATTGGTTCACCCAAAACAAACAAAACTCATGAAGTATAAGGGGTTAGGGGCTGTAGAGATGGCTCAGCAGTTAAGAGTGCTTTTTGCTCTTGCAAAAGACCTGAGTTTGATACCTAGCACCCACAAGGCAGCTGACAGCTGTCTGCAACTCCAGTTCTGCAAATGGCACCAGACAGACACATGGTGCATAGATATATGTGTAGGCAAAACATCCATATGCATTAAAAAAATGTAAAGATAAAGTAGAAAGAAGCTGGGCAGTGGTGGCGCACACATTTAATCCCAGCACTTGGGAGGCAGAGGCAGGCGGATTTCTGAGTTCGAGGCCAGCCTGGTCTACAGAGTGAGTTCCAGGACAGCCCGGACTACACAGAGAAACCCTGTCTCGAAAAACCAAAAAAAAAAAAAAAAAAAGTAGAAAGAGCAGTCACTGAGGAAAGGGGAATTGATCAATGGAATGGGAGAGAGACAGAGGAAGGGAGAGAGAAAGGATGAGGAGTATGAAAATACATTATATACATGTGTAAAAATGTCAGAACAAGACTAATGCGTAATTAACATATAGTAATAAAACATAAAAAAAAGAAACAGGCAAAAACACAGCGCTGAGGTGTGGCTTCATTGGCTGGCTTACATTGCCTAGCATGCGTGAAGCCTGAGGTCGGTCCCCAGCACTGCATAAGCCATGCAGTAATCTCTGTAATCCTGGTGCTTCAGAAGCAGGAGGATCAGAAGTTCAGCATCCTTCTTGGCTGTATAGCATGTTTTTTAGTCTGGTTTGGTTTGGTTTTTTTCAAGACAGGGTCTCTTGGTTGTCCTGATACTTGTAGACCAGGCAGAGATGGACACTCTGGGACTGCCCCACCACCACCTGGCTGCAGAGCAAGTTTAAGACCATTTTGAGCTTGTGAGACTGCCTCAAAAAAAAAAAAAAAAAAAGGTCTCATATGTGTTTGTCGTGAGAATTTTTGACAGTGTAGCACTTGACCAAGAGAGCCCTGTGATCCAGCACGGCAGTGAAGGGTAAGGACCCCAGATTGTTATTGTGTGTTCCAGAACAGAGTTCACTGCAAAGAATCAGTTCTATTCATCGGATTTATGTAAGAGACACGTGCACGTTGTTTACCCGTGATGAAACCAGACAGATTCCAAATTCCAGTTCTTTGCCTCATAAAAGCTTAGTTGACCTTCTTGTCCCCGCCCACTAAGCTTTGAATGAACTTCCTTCTTTCCCTCCCCTGGCTCTCGGACCTTGAGCCAGCGCTTCCCTCCTCTTCCTCAAAAGCCCCTCATGAGAATGGGCTGGATTCAGAGCCAAATATTTCTCATTTCCTGACGCCCTCGACCTGCCGTGTTTCCGCTGCTTGCCCACTTCCTCTCCCCGAGCTTTTCCTGGCCTGTTAACTCTCTCCTGTGAAAGAAAACCCCGGAGACCCTCGGAGATGTCGTTGCCAGGTTTCGGAGGCTCCGGAACCATTGCCTTCCTCAATGAGATGGTTTCTAAGCCCGGGTAGCTCCTTTCTCCCCTTGTTAATAATCCTTAACCTCCGATAGATCTGTTTTCTTTTTCTTCACTTATCGGTATATGCCAGTATTATAGCTGATGTGTTCACAAGGTTTTGTAAAACATTAGCATTTTGTACTAATAACCTCAGGTTAGGAAATCAGAAACCAGAATTGTTTCATTTATATAAACTAAAAAACAAAATTTAGGGATGCATTCTTTAAATGGGAAAAACAACTCAGGGCATGCAAGTGATCTCAGCGCCTGGGAGGGTGAGGTAGGAAGTTTAGGAGTTCAAGGCCAGGCTGGGCTACAGAGCATGGACCTGTCTCAAACAGGGGGTGGGGCCGGTAAGGTGAATGACAGAAAGAAAGCAAAACTCAAAGAAATTATTAACTGAAATTCAGGGTAGTCATTAGCTTCAGAGGAAATGGTGAATTGAGAAAGAGCCATCAAGGTTGGCGGAGGCCTGCCACAGTGGCAAGGGGCATTATGCTGGTTTGTTTGTTTTCAATGTATCTAGTAGATATAGTTTATAAACAGTTTTTTAAATTATTTATTTGTTTATTTTGGACTTTTGAGACAAGGTTTCTCTGTGTAGGCCGGGCTATCCTGGAACTTACTCTATAGACCAGGCTGGCTTTGAACTCCCTCTGCCTCCCAAGTGCTGGGATTAAAGGCATGTACCACCACTACCCGGCTTTTAAATAAAGTTTGCTTTTTGTTTGCCTGTTTGTTTCTTTTTTTTTTTTTTTTTTGGTTTTTCGCGACAGGATTTCTCTGTGTAGCCCAGGCTGTCCTGGAACTCACTCTGTAGACCAGGCTGGCCTCGAACTCAGAAATCCGCCTGCCTCTGCCTCCCAAGTGCTGGGATTAAAGGCGTGCACACCACTGCCCGGCCCAATGTTTGCTTTTTAAAGATTTATTTATGTTTTTATGATATGAATGCTTTGTTTGCATGATTGAATTAACACCAGAAGAAGGTATCGGGTCCCAATATAGACATTGTAAGTGTCCATGTGGGTACTGGGAATTGAACTCAGGACCTCTGGAAGAGCAGCCTGTGCTCTTAACCACTGAGCCACCTCTGAAACCCAGTTTTGTTTTGTTTTTATTATGTGTTTATGTATTTGTGTACCATATTTTTTAAGTACCCTGAAAGCCAGAAGAGGATTTCAGATCCACTGGACCTGGAGTTAGTTACACAGGCATTTGTGAGCTGCCAAATGTGCTGCAGATTAGCCTTGGGACCTCTAGAGAGCAACTGTTAGCGGCCGAGCCATCTCCTCAGCCTGGGCATGTTTTTGTATTAGTTTATTTTATGCATGTGTTTTGTCTGCCTGTATGTTTGTGTACCGTTTGCCTGCCTGATAGTTTTGGAGTGCAGAAGATGGCATGGGATCCTCTGGAACTGAAGTCACAGATGGTTTTGAGCTACCATGTGGGTGGCTTGGAAGTGAACACTGGAAAACAAATGTTCTTAACCACTGAGAAATCTCTTCAGCCCCACCCCAACATCAGTTTTGGGTTTTTGGAGACAGTGTTTCACTATGTAGCTCAGCCTGGCCTCCCAAGTGCTGGGATTAAAGGAGTGCACAACCATACATACTAGATGAAAAACATTTTTTAAGATGTATGTAAATTATTTATTATTTATGAGTACGTGGTAGCTGTCTTCAGACACACCAGAAGAGGGCATCGGATCCATGTGGGTGCTGGGGATTGAAGTCTGTTCCTCTGGAAAAGCAGTCAGTGCTTTTAACTGCTGAGTCATGAGCTCATCCTCCTCCTTTTTTTTTTTTTTTTTTTTTTGACAGGATTTCTCTGTGTAGCCCAGGCTGTCCTGGAACTCACTCTGTAGACCAGGCTGGCCTCGAACTCAGAAATCCGCCTGCCTCTGCCTCCAAGTGCTGGGATTAAAGGCGTGCACCACCACTGCCCGGCCCAATGTTTGCTTTTTTAAAAGATTTATTTATGTTTTTAATGATATGAATGCTTTGTTTGCATGATTGAATTAACACCAGAAGAAGGTATCGGGTCCCAATATAGACATTTGTAAGTGTCCATGTGGGTACTGGGAATTGAACTCAGGACCTCTGGAAGAGCAGCCTGTGCTCTTAACCACTGAGCCACCTCTGAAACCCCAGTTTTGTTTTGTTTTTATTATGTGTTTATGTATTTGTGTACCATATTTGTTTAAGTACCCCTGAAAGCCAGAAGAGGATTTCAGATCCACTGGACCTGGAGTTAGTTACACAGGCATTTGTGAGCTGCCAAATGTGCTGCAGATTAGCCTTGGGACCTCTAGAGAGCAACTGTTAGCGGCCGAGCCATCTCCTCAGCCTGGCATGTTTTGTATTAGTTTATTTTATGCATGTGTTTTGTCTGCCTGTATTTGTGTACCGTTTGCCTGCCTGATAGTTTTGGATGCAGAAGATGGCATGGGATCTCTGGAACTGAAGTCACAGATGGTTTGAGCTACCATGTGGTGGCTTGGAAGTGAACACTGGAAACAAATGTTCTTAACCACTGAGAAATCTCTTCAGCCCCACCCCAACATCAGTTTTGGGTTTTTGGAGACAGTGTTTCACTATGTAGCTCAGCCTGGCCTCCCAAGTGCTGGGATTAAAGGAGTGCACAACCATACATACTAGGATGAAAAACTTTTTTAAGATGTATGTAAATTATTTATTTATTTATGAGTACGTGGTAGCTGTCTTCAGACACACCAGAAGAGGGCATCGGATCCATGTGGGTGCTGGGGATTGAAGTCTGTTCCTCTGGAAAGCAGTCAGTGCTTTTAACTGCTGAGTCATGAGCTCATCCTCCTCCTTTTTTTTTTTTTTTTTTTTTTGACAGGGTTTCTTTGTGTAACCCTTGCTTGCTCTGTAATCAGGGTGGCCTTGAACTCAGAGACCTGCCTCCCAGTGCTGGAACTAAAGGTGTGCATCACCATAACCAACTGAAAACAAAATTCTCTTAAGACAAAGTCTTGCTATGTCCAGGCTGCTGGGAACTCATAGAAATCCTCCTGCCTCAGCTTCCCAAGTGCTGGGATTACAGTTGTATATCAGTATACCATCAGGCCCAACCTAAAAGGGAAAAAAAGAAAAAAAGGACTCTAGTGACTGTTCATGTTTGGATTTTATTTGTTTTTAGTAGCATGTGTGCAAGATTTACATATAGGGACAAACATGCCACAGCACTCTGGATGTCAGAGGACAGCTTGGTGGCATTCACCTTCCATCTTTACATGGGTCCCTGGGATTGAACTCAGGTATCTAGGCAATAAGCACCTTTCTCAATGAACCATCTCACCAAAAAAACCACTTATTTTAATGTCTGGATTTTAAAATCTGATAGAAATAAGAATAGGTAAAGTCAACCACCTTGAAAACCTGGCAAGACCTAATAAAGCTGAGCACACAGCTGTCACTTGGTAGTCCTTGTTCTGACGCCCAGTAGAGCTATAAACTGCTGTATATTTTAACAAATGCAATGAGGGGCTGGGGAAATGTCTCAGGGAGTAAAGAGCTTGTTTTGCGTGTGTAAGGACCTAAGTCGTCGTCGTCGTCGTCGTCCTCCTCCTCCTCCTCCTCCTCCTCCTTTTCCTTCTAGCACAAACACATTTATTTACTAACCAAAGGAATGATCCTGGGCAAACCAACAGTTTGACATGGGTTTCGTGTAAAGTGTTTGTAATAAAGAGAACTGAACAGTCATGAAAAATAAAACCAAAGAAGTGAAGCCGTCTGGGTATTTATGACCTGCTCATTGACTTGAGCTTCTTCACTCTGGCCGCTGGCTCCTGTCCAGGATGATGGTGCTGAGGTCCTCATTGCACCTTCTCATAGATCCGAGTGCAGGTGGCATTGTTCATGACATCCCACTGCCATCTTCCCATCCTTCATCTTTCTTGTTTTCATGCTTTCCTTCCCACTTCTGGTGCTGGACCAGGGCACCATCGGTGAAGGTGCAGACCATCTTGGTTTCCTGCCATCCGGTTTTGACCGTGATGTTGTTACCGTCACAAGTAATGATACAGTCTGGTTTGGCCATGGCATCCATCTTCCTAAGAGCCAATCCTACTCCTAGCTCTTTCATGTACTCCTCAAAGCCGTGGCTTTCCAACAGACGCTACTTCCCTTCAAGGTCCTTAAGGTTGTCCATGGCGGTAGGGAGAGCACAAAAGCAGCAAGGAGACACTGTGGCAGGGTCGCTGTCTAAGTCCATCTTCTTAACCCGAGTAAAAGGCAGACATTAGCAAGTCACACCTATAACACCACTGCTAGAGATAGGCAGGTCCACAGCGTGGTCGGCCAGCCAGTGTGCTGATAAAGCAAGCTCCAGACTCAGCAAAAGACCATGACTTATAAGCCAGATCTACAGAACTAGTTCTAAGCCAGTCAAAGCTACACAAAGAAACCCTGTCTCAAAAAGCCAAATTAAAAAAAAAAGGTAGATTAGACAGAAGAGGACATTCCAACATCAGCCTCTGGCCTCCGAATACACCTTTGCTGTTGAAGGCACCTGTATACATGCATATTCAATGAAAAACACACAAGAATAAATAAATATGTAAGCAACAGTCACTCAGGCAGTTGAATGTGTAATATCCATAAAATGTGAAGCAAACCATATGTTGATCAGCAGTATAATAGGTAAATGAATTACAGCATAATGAGATACTTAAAACAATGCCAGTTAATAATACATTACTTCCACATAGAACAGGAGACATAATACTGAGTGAAAAAGATAAACAGGGAGTTGGGAAGATGGCTCAGAGGTTAAGCTCACCGGCTTCTCTTCCAGAGGACCTGGGTTCAATTCTCAATATCCACATCAAAGATCACAGTCCTCTGTCAGGGATCTGGAGCCCTTTTCTGGCCTGGAATGATACCAGGGACTCAAGTAGTACACAATGCACATGCAGACAGAACACCCACAAACATAAGTAAAATAAATAAAATGATAAACAGGAAATAGCGCATATAAACTCACACAGAACCATATAAGATGAGCAATCTCATTTATAAATTATTTATAAATATAATTATTATTTTCTTTCTTTTTTTTTTTTTTTGGTTTTTCGAGACAGGGTTTCTCTGTGCAGCTCTGGCTATTCTAGAATTTGCTCTGTGGATTAGTCTGGCCTCACAGAGATCTACCTGCTTCTGTGTCCTGAGTGCCAGAATTAAAGGTGTGTGCCACCACTTCTTTTCTGTATCTTGAGATTGTTTCAGGTGGCTCAGACCAGCTTCAAACTCACTATGTAAGTGAGGAAGACTTTGGACTTTTCAATTTTTTTTTTTTTTTTTTTGAGACAGGTTTCTCTGGTGCCCGGGCTTCCTGGAACCACTCTGTGACCAGGCTGGGCTCGAACTCAGAAATCCCCTGCCTCTGCCTCCCTGGGATTAAAGGGTGCGCCACCACCACCCGGCTCTGCATAAGGTTTTATGTGGAGTGTCCTTTTAGAAATAAAGTTTGTTTAAATTGAAGGAGGAACGGGATAAGGAATTGTCAGAGGGTGGGGGGGGGGGGATAAACGACTGCACTGTAAAAAAAAAAAAAAAAAAAAAAAAGATTAAAGATAAATTTAAAAAACCCCAAATAACATAAACATAAATAAAATCTAACAAAGTGTGATAACACCCACTAAAAGAACTCTGTGTATGTATATGTGTGTGTGTGTGTGTGTACTGTAGATTCCATGTTGTGTTAGTGACTGTGGAGGCCAGAAGAGGGCAGCAGATCCCTGGAACAGGAGGTACAGGTGGTTGTGAGCTGCCAGACCTGTTGCTGGGTTCTCTGGAAAAGCCGCATGCTCTCTTAACTGCTGAGCCATTTAAAAGCCTTGTCATTTTCTTCTCTAAAATTTATATTTTTTCCTTCTACAATACATTGAGCAAAGTCCACCCATTGGTTTTTGCCATGGCAAGGCAGTGATTTTTCTGTGTAGCCCTGGGTGTCCTGGAGCTTGTTCTGTAGATCAGGCTGGCCTTGGACTCACAGAAATCCACCTGCCTCTGCTCCCACCTGTGCACAACCATACTCCGCTGCCCACCATCCTCCCCCCCACCAAAATCCTTCCTCCTCCCAAACCTCTCTTCAGATTTTCCTTTGTTTTCTTGTGATCCTTAGCTTTCTTAGGGTTACTTCTGCATGAACAGGCTGGGTGGGGGGATAGTTTCTATTTGTAATTTATTGTAAGAGTGTGGGCGCCTGACATGCACAGTGCAGCATGGGTTCAAATTTCTGAATAAGAAGTCCTCACTACAGGCTTTGTTTTTAAAGATTATTATTTATTTAGTATTTTATTATAGGGGATTACTGCCAACGCTTCAGACAAACAAGAAGACCAGGCACGGACCACATTACAGATGAGTTTGATCCACATGTGTTGCTGGGAATTGAACTAGAAAACTAGAAAAGAAACAGATCAGTGGCTCTTAACGCTTGACTCTTCAAGCCGAGAGTTGTCATTCGTATGGGAGTTACCCAGGACTATATGACCTGCACAGCAGTAAGAGGGCACCGATTCATTACAGATGCTGTGAATCAACATTGTTGCGTTGTGCAATTGATATCGAGACCCATGGAGCAGCTAGCCATGTGCTTGACTCATTGTGTCCATCCTCCCAGTTGATTGCAGGATACCGGCTTCAGAGACGACGTAGGTTGATATGAGTTTCCCAATGACACTTCAGACACTTATAGTTGCAAGCCATCTTCTTTACCTAGATCCTCCTGCCTCCTGAATCGGGGTTATTGACGGTTATTGCGTATACCTCCTAACTCCTTTATGAGTCTAGCAATCACCATAGTGGAAAGCTTAGGAAGAGGGGAGGGAATGTGGTCTGAAGTTTCCTGAGGTATTTTTGTTACATTGTTGTTGTTGTGGTGGTTTTGTTTGTTTTGAGGCAGGGTCTCTATTATGTAGCCCTGCATGTCCTAGAACTCACTATGAGACTAAGCTGGCCTTGAACTCACAAAGACTCACCTGCCTCTGCCTCCTTGGTACTGGAATTAGAAGTATATGCCACCCTGGAATATTGTAGTTAGATATATTTTTTCCTGTGCTAAGCATTTTATCTCAGGACTTTGTGTATAGTAAGCTATCATGTTACCTCTGACCTACACCTCTAGCCTAACCTTACTCCGTGTGTGTGTGTGTGTGTGTGTGTGTGTGTGTGGTGGGTGTGTGTGACATTGCATTGGAAGGCGCTATTTTAGACAAGGTCTCATACGCCCCCTGTCTGATCTCAAATTTGTTATGTAGTAAAGACAGACTGACTTTAGACTCCTGATCCTCCTGCCTCTAAGCTCTGGGACTACTGGCACGAGCCACCACACCTAGGTTTGCACCGACTCTTATAAAATTGGCACAGCTGCACCCTGCCATGAACATCAAGTCCCTTTTGGTAACCTTGACTCCCTTCAGACTGTCACTGGGCTGTCACCAGACTCATTGGCATGTCCTTTCTCTGTTCTGTTTTGTGGTGATACAAACTCTATTTGCTGGTTTGTGTACCAGGTGTTGTTTCACGGGGATCTGTGGGGCTCTGGCCTGGCCAAATCTCTCTGAGGGGGAGCTGGAGCAAGGCTGGCTGCCAGGGCTCTTCCAAGGCCACCACTGCCCCAAGTTGGTGGCAGGCAGCAGGATCCAGAGGATGGGTGGCTAGGAGCCAAGGTTGGGGCCACAGAGTAGGAAATGGCTACAGTAGGTTGGAGCAGCTTCCAGTGACAAAAGCTTCAGGAGAGACTACTCTTCCTTAAGGGTGTTACAGCTCGATAAGACAGACACTCTCAGACGGTCTTTGGTGAAATAACTCCTGAGCCTTTATCCTTGTGGATAGGGTCTTATATACATTTTGGGGTGGGTTGGGTCTAAGGCAGATGCTTTCTATTGGCTTGGTCTGAGATGTAAGGGATGCCCCATCTGCATGTGGAGGGGCTTTGGGTGTTGCCCCTATGAGACTGATTGTCACAGTCCTCTCCATGGGGTGTCGTGGTCCTGTGTTCCAGGACAGGAACCTGGTCGTAAGATGTAAGCACCTACCGTTCTCAATTATGAGAGTCACTAGGGTTTCTGAATCTGCTTGACTTTACCAAGCTTTCTGTCTGGTGAAGTCCCCTGCCTCACACCGATTCACCGCCCTTAGACCCATAATGTGACCCCTAGGTCACATTCAAGAAGCATTCCTTGCTCCCTGGCACCTCTGTGCCTTTGGATATTTTCCTCCTCTGGAAGGCCTCACCCTTGCAAACCCCCAGATGTTTCCAAACAGTCAGTATTCGAGGGAGCACTTTCTCACCTGGACCATTCTGAGGACATCTTTCATTAAGTCATGTAGGCCACGACTAATCTTTGGGGCAGATGTTCTGAGTTTTCTTTAAAAAAAAAAAAAAAAAAAAAAAAACAAAAAAAACAACAGGCGGTGTGCGACAAGCCTTTAATCCCAGCACTTGGGAGGCAGAGGCAGGGGATTTCTGAGTTCAAGGCCAGCCTGGTCTACAGAGTGAGTTCCAGGACAGCTCAGAGCTAACAGAGAAACCCTGTCTCGAAAAACCAAAAAAAAAAAAAAACAAAAAGCGAAAAATAGATCAGAAATATAAAGAATGTGTTTCCTGTTAATCGCAGGGCTGCTGGGAACTGTCCAAAGCAGCTGACTGTGATTTGCCTTGTGCTCTATCAGAGGCATGGTTTTGCCAGCTATGGATCATTTCTGCAATTGTGTGATCGTGTGATTGTTTGGAATTCTGAGAACTTTCCAGAGCATATATAAATGCTAGGGCATCCGAGAGGTAGGTTGGTGGCTGGGTCATTCAGGGGGTGGTGGTGGTTGTGGTTGGTTTGTACTCGTGTTCAAAGAAGAAATAAGAAGAAAGAAATTAGATCCAGAGATCTCTCTCTCTCTCTCCCTCCCTTCTATCTTATCCTTTATCTAGTGATAGGGGATGAAGGGTGGAGTTAAGGTTGAAAAAGAACCCATAAATTAGCAAAGACCAGGAACAAATCATCTGACAGCTGTCACACTGTCAGATCACTGTGTTATAATTACTTAGGTATCTTCATTTGCATAGGAAATGTCCCTCCAGGGCCAGATCTGGGTCCCATTCATTGCATCCTTTCCCCTGACATCCAGCAGAGTCTAGGCTGAGTAAATGTCAGGGGACATTGATTGCACCTCTTTTTTTTTTTTTCCACTATCATCAAAGGTTCTAGTGCGCACAAAGGCCCTGAGGGCAGGGTGGCTCATGGCACAGCTCCGTCAGCTGACAGCATTGGCTGTTTAATCCGCAGCCAGTGATTTGGCTAATGAAGATAGAGCTGATGATGGCCATAAACCATCATCCCTAAACCCAGAGCTGCCCTGGAACCACAGTTAGCCTCCAGTGAGTCATACTGGCTCAGCCTCAGGACAAGGACCCCCTTCTAGATGTATATGCCCAGTAACCAGTGGCTGAACTGACCCCAGACTCACTCCAGCCTGTGCTGAGGGCAAGGATTCTGCCTCTAGAGTCACAGGAGTCTGTGCTCAAGTCTCAATACAGAGCGATCGCCCTAGACCTTCAGAAAGTTCCATATCCCAGCTAGACCTGCATTTTCCTCTTCTTGCTGGAAATGAGAGACAGACCTGATCCTAGGATGCTGGTCAGATAGCCAATTTCCCCGCTCTGAAAGGCTCACAGGGAAGGTGTGTCTCTACCCTCCCTCTGCTAAACATGATCTGTTCTTTAGGTTGGTCACGTTTTCTTTTATGTTCTTAGCATAAGAGTTTGCATGAGGACACAGAGAGTGACCAGGGAGACAAGGAAACAGGAGTGGGGCCAGAAAGAAACCTCAGCCTGTAAAAGCTCTTACAGCACGAGTCTCATGGTCTGTGTTCCACCCCTCCCCCATTCCATGGTACAAGGAAAGAACCAACTCCTGAAGGTTGCCTTTGATTCGGTCTCCAAATGGGTGATGAGGCAGCAGATGCAAACACATCTCCATTCACACACATAGAATAAATTAAAAGTGTGTGGGGTGGGGGAGAGCTCACACTTCCTGAAACATAGAAAAAGCAAATTTCTTTTCTTTTTTTTTGAAAAGGAACAAGGCAGAGTTAATAAGTAAAACTATTTGGGCTTGTGGTGGTGCACACCTCTAATCTCAGGCAGAGGCAGATGTACTCCAAGGCTAGCCAGTCTACAGAGTGAGTCCTAGGACAGCCAGGGCTACACAGAGAAACCGTGTCTGGAGAAACATACACACACCAAAACCAAAAGGGGTCGGGTGGGGATGCTATTTGGATGATGGAAGGATGGGGTATTGAGGAGAATATCCCGTGATACTTGGTAGCCTTGAAAGTGGAAAGAGAGAGTCAGGAAAACGGCTTGAGTATTTGAGGTTGTGTGCTGCAGTTAACTAATAGGCCATTCAGGAAAGGCATCAAAGAGAGAGAGAGGATGGCCCGAGTCCCTGAATCCCCTTGATCAGGTCACGTGGAGGAAACATGCTTCTGCTTTTGCAAGAGAGGCCTATGTCAGCTATGTGGGAGGGGCTGGGGATGTTCTATAGCAATGGAAGCCAGGCAGGGAGAGATCGCTGGCTCGGGCCAGGGGCTGGAGGTTTTGTGGGAGGTGGAGGGATGAGGGGCTTGTTCAGCCCCAAAGGTTGCTCCTCCTGGGAGATTCTCTAGGGCTTGGCTGGAGGGGAATGGCTGGCGAGAGGGTGAATGTCCAGGTCACTATTAAGAGTGATTGATTGTCTAGTTAAAGTTCCACATGTTATCAGAGCAGGTTAGCCTGGATTGGAGATTCCAAGAACAATCTGAAGATGGGTAGACATAGACCTATACATTTTTTCAATTTATTTATTTTTATTTCATGTGCATTGGTGTTCTGCCTGCATGTATGTCGATGTAAGGATGCCAGATCCTCTGAAACTGGAGTTACAGACAGTTGTGAGCTGCCATGTGGGTGCTGGGAATCGAACCTGAATCCTCTGGAAGAGTATCCAGTGCTCCTAGCTGCTGAGTGGGTCACTAAACCTCCAGACCATGATCTGAGCTACCTATTGTTAGTATTCTGTCTAAACTCCACCTCCACAGTTACCTGGCAACAGCCAGGTAGGCCTGCTCACTATAAAAAGGGACTGCTTGGCCCCTCCTCTCTCTCTTGCTCCCTTGATCTCCCCTGCAGGTTCTCTTTGCCCCCTCTCCCTTCTCTTCCCCCCCCCCCCCAACGTGGTCATGGCCAGCCTCTACCTCTCTGTGTGCTCTCCTCTCTCTCTCTCTGCCTCTACTACCCTTCTGGCTCCCCTTCCTATGCCCTGAATAAACTCTATTCTATGCTGTACTGTTCTGTGGCTGGTCCCTCAGGGGGAAGAGATGCCTCGGCATGGGCCCGCTGAGACATTCTTTCATTGGTGAGGCTCTTCCATCTTATTTCACCGATCTCTCCCTGCCTGGCCTCCATAGCCTCTAGAATACCCCGGTGTCTCCCATGTTGCTGACATAGGAGGCTTCTCTTGCAAAAGCAGAAACATGTTTCCTCATCAAAGGGCTTTTGTGAATGACTTATTCATTCATTTGTCTGTCCATCCATCCATCCATCCATCCATCCATCCATCCATCATCCATTCATTTGTTGAGATGTAGTCTCCTGTACCCCAGGCTGGACCTGAACTTACTATGTAGCTGAGAATGATCTTGACCTCCTGGCTATCCTGCCTCCTCTCTCAGGCGCTTGGATTAGAGGTGAGCCTCAGTCACAGGCTGGAGGTCAGCTCAAGATGTTGCTTATGCTGGCAAATGCTCTACCAAGTGAGCTACATTTTCCAGCATAATCTAAAAGATTTTTCTTACTTGTTTCTTTGCTTGATTGTTTGAGACAGGGGTTCTCTGCTGTTCTGGAACTCGCTCTGTAGACCAGGCTGGCCTAGAACTCAGAGATCCATCTGCTTCTGTCTTTTGAGTGCTGGGATCAAAGTTGCTTGTTGTTGTTGTTTGTTTGTTTTTCAAGACAGGGTCTCTGTGTAGCCCTGGCTTGTTCTGGAACTTGCTCTGTAAACTAGTCTCTGAACTCAGGAATCAGCCTGTTTCTGTCTCCCAAGTGCTTAAATTGAATTAAATTAAAAAGCATACACCAGAAAGAAACCTCAAAGCCCTCTCCCAGTGACACACCTCCTCTACCAAGGCCACACCTCCTCCAACAAGGCCATACCTCCTAATCATTTCCAAACAGTTCTACCAACTGGCGACCATACGTTCAAACATATGAGCCTATGGGAGCCATTCTCATTGAAACCACTACAGACGGCTCAGCAGTTAAGAGCACTGGCTGCTCTTCCAGAGGACTCAGGTTTAATTCCAAGCACCCACATGGTGGGGCACCGTCATCTGCAACTCCAGTACTGAGGGAGCCTATGCTCTCTTCTGGCTTCTAAGAGCATTAGGCATGCACATAATACAGAAATATAGGCAGGTAAAACATCCAAACACATTAATAAAATAAAATAAGCAGAAGAACATGTACAGAGTGAAGGTATCCTCAAGCAATATGTCCATTTTAGGGGCACACGAGCATTGTACTGTGACTGTGTGCCTTGGGTACATATGTGTCTTTTGGAGTGAGGAGTCTGCTGCAATATGCTTTCCGGTATTATGTGAGAGAGAGCATCAGTTGTGTGTGTGTGTGTGTGTGTGTGTGTGTGTGTGTGTGGTGACACAGACAGACAGACACACACACACACACACAACAGAGAGAGAGAGAGAGAGAGAGAGAGAGAGAGAGAGAGAGAGAGAGAGAGAATTGTCTATGTGGATGACCCTGACCTGTACATCTGAGTTCTGTGGATCCTTGTTGTGGATTCGGTGCTGTGTTGCTTTGTAATAAGGAGTCACAGGGGTGTTCTTGGTCCTGGCACTGGCTGTCAATAAATGGGGATGAGGAGTATGGTCCTAAGCTGGGGACTTTAGAGGCAGGCACGAGTGGTAACTCCAAGGCTGTTGCCCTGAAAGAATGACCTCTCTGAGCAATCATTAACTTGGCCTCGTGAGAAGGATCCAAACTGTGGAGGTGAGGGGGTGGAGCCTGATCAGGGCAGCAGGAGGTCTGAAAGTCCTAGAGACAACTGCTGTTATCATTTCCTCCCTCTCACCCTTCAGGTCAGTCACCCTGACCCAGGGTGACCGGGTCAGAGTATTTAACAAACACTGAGGCAGGGACATTAACCAATCAAAACAGACTCCAGCCAGGCTCTGAATGGAGCAGGACTGGAGGCTGTGGACTGAGCAAGCACAACCTCTCTGGTGGCCAGGACAATGGGAATGACCCTTTGAGAGGAGGGTCCCAGGACTGGGTCATTAGGGCAGAGGGGCAATGGAAGGGATCTCCTGGGCTCAGGACACAGTGTTCTCAGACTTTAGGGATTAGAGTGTCCATGCCATGTGCTAAACCTCTGCCTGCCTCTGCTTCCGAGCTGCCTCCAGGGCAGCCCTGGTTCTCTGTTCCCTGGTGCTGGGAAAGCAACAGACCAGTCACTTCTGTCAACTGCAAGAATGGGGGCGGTGGTGGATGGTGTCTGTTTTGGGAATGGGGCATTTCTGTGACTAGCTGCAATCCCAATTTCTCTGAGGTGAGAGACTCCCTCTAGAAAGCTGTAATCTGGAAGTGGACAATGGACGCTCTGGAGATGAGGACAGAAAACACCTCTGCTGGGGAGAAAGGCAGGAAGGTGACAGGGAGTGAGCGAGAGGACGCTTTCCGCTGGCCTCACAGCTGCAACATAAACCTTATCCCAGCACTGATGTCACCATCCCTTCCCATCAGGGAGCTGGTCTCTGGCTCCTGTCCTTGGTTTCCCTCCAGGAAGATTAAGGTGCACCTGAAGATTGGCCAGTCCCTTCCACAAGCAATTACAATGTCATCAGGTCATACCTTTTATTACAAAATCCATAACTTAATTTAGTTCTATACAAAGTCAGGACGGATTCTGGCCTGAAGCACAGCCTCATGCTCCATTCCTACCCGGGCAGGGAAAGGCATTTTGGCCCGGATGTTTGAGAGCCATCAAGGGCTTGCCGACAGTTAGTAGTATACACTGTATCCAAACCAAGGAAGTCCACGCTGTGGTGTGACTGAGATGAGGGCTGCTCCGGGGAGCTGAGTGCTGTCTTTCAGGCTCCCCTTTGGAGGCACCAGACCCCATTCTGCAGGTACCTCAGCAAAAGCATGTCTTCAAGCAGTTCAGTGATGTCAACATCTCCAATGATAGGGCGGAAGAAGAGATCTACCAGAAGGGTCATGGAATGTTCTTGAGGGTGGAGGCCATGAGGAGGATTCGGGCCAAGCGGCCTTGACTAGCTGGATACCAGGGCTCCAGGACTTCACACAGTGCCCAGTGAGCCTCCTGTTGCAGATGCGCGATGTGGCAGGAGGCATGGAGGCCTGGCACATCTGTGGCAGAGAGGGTGAAGGCTGGTGAGCAGCTAAGTCCGTGGAGGCTAGCCCAAGGTGTGAGAATTTCATCGGTTCCCTCCCCTCATATGCTGGGGGCCAACGCAGGGCCTTGTGAAAGCTAGTGCATGCTAGGCATTCTACTATTGGGCTGTACATTGATGGCCCCTTTAACATGCTAGTCAAGAGTTGTACTAAGAACTACATACTCAGCCCTTAAAGATGGAGAAGTGAGATGATCATTTTGTGGTGACGGGAATCGATCCAGGCCTGTAGCATGTGAGGCAATCCTTCACTATGACTTACATGCCTTGGTTCCCTCTGCCACCTTGGAGGCTCCGCCCACCACCACCTTCATTATTTATCATTTTATTCATCCATCCACTTATGGAGAGGAAGCAGATAATGGGGACATAGTGACTAAGACACACGGGCCGGAGAGATGGCTCCATGGTTAAGAGCACTTACTGCACTTGCTGAGGACCTGGGTTCATTTCCCAGCACCCACACTGTGGTTTACGACTCCCTATAATTCCAGTTCCAGAAGATCTGACACTCTCTACTGATATCTTTGTAAAATCTCCCACACAGATGATGCATATATAATATATACATATATACATGTATGTATGTAAGAACTCATACACATAAAATAATTTATCAATACATCTTTTTATTTTTATTTTTCATTTGGTTTTTTTTTTTTGAGACAGGATTTCTGTGTGTAGCCCTGACTGTCCTAGAAGGCCTGAACTCAGAGATCCCAGTGCCTCTGCCTACCAATGCTGGAATTAAAGGTATGTGCTACCACTACCTGGCTAAATAAATCTTAAAAGCAAAAACCAAACCAAACCAAACCAAACCGAACCAAAAACAAAACAAAAAAACCCAAACAAACAAAAAAACAAAAGACAAAACAACCAAAAAATAAATAAATAAATAAATAAAATCCAGAACCAGGCTGCCTGGGTTTGAATCTCAGTACTGACACTTATTAGCGGAGTGACCTTGGATACATAGTTTAATCTTTCTGAGTGACCTTTATTAAAAGAGTACTTTAATCTCTGTGCTTCCCTTTCTTCGTCTGTCAAGTGGGGCTAATGACAGTACCTGTCACCCACACTTGTTACAACGTTTAACCAAACCAGTATTTATAAAACCCTTAGACTGAGTCCTAACATATGGTAAATGCAATGGGACTATTTGGGACTGCTACCACTATATGACATTACACTTTAACTTTCAAGGCCTGTCTCTTCTCTTCCTCAAAGCTATGAGGAATATTCTCCCATGCCAGGCCAACTTGGTCTACATAGTGAGTTCTGGGCCAGCCAGGGTGACATGGTGAGACTCTCTCAGTTCTCCCCGTCCATCACCCCTATCTCTCTTCTCCTGGCTTGACTTCATAAGGGGTGCCCCACTCCCATACTCTCTTTCTCCTCTGTGTGGCCTCTCTGAACTCACGGAGGACCTTAACCTTTAGAACCTCACTATGTAGCCTGGCCTTGAAGATACAACTGCCATGCAGCTGTGTCTACCCCCACCCCCTCTACCCTCTCACGCTCTCTAAGATTCGGGCCAAATTTCTCAGGCACCGTGGCAAAGAGTAGTCTCTGCATTTGCTTGGTCTCCCCTCCCAGCCCTCCTCTGCCTCCGCCTTGCTATGTGACCTTCAGATAGTTGCTTAACCTCTCTGTGCCTCTCCTATGAGCTGTCTATTGGAGGCTAACAAGAACCCAATGATATAATGGGCGTCAAGCCCCAAGAAAGCACTTCCCTGAATGGGCCCCGTCTCCTCCCACCTTGGCCACCATCCAGGCGTGTCTGGAAGCTCACCTGGGTTGAAGAGGATAGTGCCCTTCAGAAATGCATACTCCTTGGGACCCAGCTCAAGGCTCCAGAAAGACTCCAGGCAACGCTGCAGCCACTGTACAGCAGCCAGTGAGGGCTGTGGCGGGTCTGGAGGCTGGGCACCCTGGGCACCACTGCTGGGTTCCTCTAGCAGAATCTTTTTAAGTATACTGGGCACTGGAGCCTCAGCCACCTCAAAGGTCACAGTATCCTGGGCCAACCCAAGCAGGAAGAGAGGGCCCCAGCAGCCCTCGAGCAGCCGTCGCTGATCCTCATGGGGCAGGTGACAGAAGGACGGCAGGTTCCTGAGGAAGGCTACTGTCTTGGCTAGAACATCCAAGGCCTCCCTGCAAGTGCGGTGTGGAGCACACAGACGCACAGGCCGGTGCTGCTGGCACAGGCAGTGGCTGCGAGACGTAGGCGCAATGGTCCTGGTCCTGGGGCTGGGGCTCAGAAGTGCGTACAGAATAGTCGGGCGGCCTGCAGAGCCCTGGCATGGGCAGACCCTGACTGGCTGGAGCTCATGGTTGGTATCTTGTTCCTATTTCTCCCCAGCTATCTGGCCCTCTCTATTGCGAGTGCTATTTATATCCTTGATGGGCGGGAGGGGGACTGGCCAAATAACCTTGACTCCAGAAGTCATGTTCATTGAAAGAAAAAAAAAAAAAAAAAACATACACACACAATGCATACACGATGACCCTGGCAGGACTGGTGGGGAAGTGATGGGGGGAGGGGCACTGGAAACTCCACGTGGCCTCGCTATCACTTTAGTCAATGAAGTGGCCATTGCAGAGCACAGGGCCACCTGCCCACTGCCTGGATGCCCTTTATCGGATGACTCAAGTGTATAAACAGGGTCATTAACCCAGGCTGTACCCAGGCACCAAGGTCTCAGGCGCTCAACCAGCCAGTGGCTGGGACTGCTGTTTCTATTGGTGCCCATTTTCATGCACAGAAGACCAGGGTTCTCACTGAGCCAAGAAGCCAGCCCGGGAGCTGGCCAAAGCCTTGAATACATGACCCAGCCTGGAAGTGGCTTATCGCTGCTGTGTTTGCTTTACCTTGGGGCTCTGCTCCTGTCCTCCGTAAGGAACAGGCTGCAGGGAAGGGAGCCAGGTCCCAGGGGGACTTTGCTCACTGTACAGTCTAGGAGTCTGCCCTCCTGTGTCTCCAGTATAGGGACCCCTTTGGGAGGAAGACCATTCAGAGCCCCTGTTCCCAGCCTGCAGTCCTATAGCTTCATAGAGACTGGATCTGCCCTTGCAAAACTGCGGGAATACATGACTGACATTTATTAAGGACCCCACTTGTTGTGGGTCATTTCCATTGTGACACTGAAGACTTTCCAGTGAGACTGCACTCTTACTCTGTGACACTCCAAGAAGTGAAGTGACCTACTCAAAGTCACTCCAACTGGAAGGGACGGAGCACAGGTGTGTCTGACCTCAAAGTCATCTTTGTTTGTCTCCCTTGATCAATTGTGCAGCAGAAGTGTGACTTTCCCAGAACTGGTGGCTAACAGGCACCCCCCACCAACACACACACACCCGGTCTGCAGGTATGGCCCACTTATGGTCACACACACACACCTGGTCTGCAGGTATGGCCAACTTATGGTATGGGTAGAAACATGTCTCTGCTAGCACATGGCTCCTCTGTCCTGGACATTTGTCTCAAGTGGTCAGAGGTGAGGGACAAGGGACAGACATGGGAGGTCCTCAGTCGTGTCCGGTTCCTGACCTTGGCTAGCCTTGCCTAGCCTTGCCTAACCTTGCCTAGCAGGCTCCCTGTTGCCACATTCTTGGGCAACCTGGTGCTGTGGATAAAGAGAGAGCTGGCGTCCTCTGCTCTGGCATCTGGGTTAGGCTCCATGCTTCCCAGTCCCAGTGTGACTGTCGGCTCCTCTCCAGTGTTCAGGGAGCCCCCCCCCTCTTTCTTCTTCTTTTTCTTCTCCTTCTCTTCCTCCTCCTCTCTCCTTTTCCTTTTCCTCTCTCTCTCTCTCTCTCTCTCTCTCTCTCTCTCTCTAAGTTTTGTTTGTTCCAGACAGGGTTTCTCTGTGTAGTTCTGGCTGTCCTGAGAAACTGCTCTGTAGATCAGGCTGACCTTGAATTTATAGAAATCCATCTGCCTCTACCTCCCTAGTACTTGGGTTAAAGGCCTGTGCCACCCCCACCCCCAGCTGAGCCTTGGTGTCTTAGCTGAGACTTTAAGGTCTTCCTGTGGTACTGATTTGAGGACAGAGTAAAATCCTGACTAGACTATGAGACTGGTACCCGTCTCTCTTCATCCCCAAAGACAAGCAGGCACACTGCTTTCTCTATAGTGGTGTATACCCTCAGCTCAGGCCTCTGTTGGAAAAGAGGAGCCGATCAGGGATTGAAAGGAACAGTCACAGTGAGAGAACAATGCAACTTCACATGGACTGATGGAGCTCAGTGGGGTGGTCCATGCAGGGTCCTAGAGATTATATTTGGGTCTCACCTCTTCCCGAGGACTGTTACAGGAAGAATGATGTTTTGTTCTTCCTCTTATTGTTGCTTGTTTTGTGCTGATGTCTCACTTGTAGCCCAGGCTAACCTTGAATTTGCACTGTGTTGCCTCAACCTCCCAAGTGCTAGGATTCCAAGTCTGAAATATCCCACCTGCTTGCTGGAGGCTGCTGCTGCTTTTAATTTATTGGATATAATGACAAAATGCAAAATATAAAAAATAGATTTGTGCCGGGTGGTGGTGCCACAGGCCTTTAATCCCAGCACTTGGGAGGCAGAGGCAGGCGGATTTCTGAGTTCGAGGCCAGCCTGGTCTACAGAGTGAGTTCCAGGACAGCCCGAGCTACACAGAGAAACCCTGTCTCGAAAAAAACAAACAAACAAAAAAATAGATTTGTGTGTGTGTGTGTGTGAAGTGAAGTTAGTTCCACCTTCCACCTTTTTATGGGTTCCAGGGATCAATCTCCGGTATCCAGGCTTGTCCAGGAGAAATGCCTTTGTCTGCTGACCCATGTCTCTCACTCACTTTTTACAAATTCATTTATTTGCTTGGGGTTTTGAGACAGGGTTTCAGGTATTCCAGCCTCTCCTTGAGAATGCTGTCTAGCCAAGGGTAACCTTTAAGTCTTGGATCCTGCTGCCTTCTCCGAAGTGCTGAGATAGCAGGTCTGGGCCACCACACTCTGTTCAGCATCCTTCTTGTCTTCTCCCTCTCTTTTTTCTTCTTCCTCCTCCTTTCCTCTTCTTTTTGCAACATTAGAGTTTTGCTTGTGTTAGATAAGTACTTGGCTGTACCACCCCCAGTCAATCAATTTCTTTTTTTGTTTTTTTTTTTTGTTTTTTTTTTTTTCGGGACAGGGTTTCTCTGTGTAGCCCTGGCTGTCCTGGAACTCACTCTGTAGACCAGGCTGGCCTCAAACTCAGAAATCCCCCTGCCTCTGCCTCCCAAGTGCTGGGATTAAAGGCGTGTGCCACCACTGCCCCCGACATCAATCATTTTCTTTTTAGATTTGCGGATGTGTTTTGCCTGCATATATACATACATACATATATATATATATATATATTATGTATATATATTGTGTGTGTTTTGTATGTATGCATTTGTAGCAGGCAGCATTACGTGCCTGGTGCCCAAGGAGGTCAGAAGAGGGCTCCAGAAGCCTCAGAACTGGAGTTATGTATGACTATAAGCCACCCCGTGGGTGCTGGGAACCAAACCTGGGTCCTGGAACCAAACCTGTGCTTACTCAGGCTGGTGTTAACCTCACTCTCCTAAGCTAGGCAGGCTTTGACATTGAGATCCTCCTCCCCAACCTCTAAGTTGTATCAGTTGTAAGATTTTATCCCCTAGCTACTTGGTAGTGGTGGTGGGTTGTTTTTTTGTTTCTGTTTCTGTTTTTCTTTTCAGAGACAGGATTTTACTATGTAACCTTGTGTGCTGGTTACTTTTATGTCAGCTTGATACAAACTAAGTCATTTGACAGGAGAGAACCTCAATTAAGAAACCGCCTCTATAAGATCAGGTTGTAAACAAGTCAGTAAGGAATTTTCTTAATTAGTGATTGATGGGGGAGGCCCAGCCCATAGTGGGTGGAGCCATCTCTAGGCTAGTAGGCTTGGGTTCTATAAGGAAGCAGGCTGAGCAAGCCATGAGGAGCCAGCCAGTAAGCAGCACCCTTCTATGGCCTCTGCATTAGCTCCTGCCTCCAGGCTCCTGTGCTGTCTCATTTGAGTTCCTGTCCTGACCTTTTTCCAACTTTAATTTGGAAGTGTAAAACAAATAAACCTGGGGCTGGAGAGATGGCTTAGTGGTTAAGAGCACTGACTGTTCTTTCAGAGGTCCTGAGTTCTATTCCCAGCAACTAGATGGTGGCTCACAACCATCTGTAATAGGATCTGATGCCCTCTTCTGATGTGTCTGAAGACAGCTACAGTGTACACATTATTTTAGTAAAATAAAAACAGGATATTTTATTAAAAACAACAACAACAAATAAACCCTTTTCCTTCCCAACTTGCTTTTGGTCACAGTGCTTTGTCACTGTGGCGATTTGAAATGCTTAGCCTAGGGAGTGGCACCATTAGGAGGTGGGGCCTTATTGGAGTAGGTGTGGCTTTGTTGAAATAAGTGTAGCCCTGTGGGAGAAAATGTGTCATTGTGGGGGTGGGCTTTGAGACCTTCCTCCTAGCTTCCTGGAAGTCAGTCTTCTAGCTGCCTTCGGAATAAGATGTAGAACTCTCAGCTCCTCCAGCACCATGTCCACCTGGATGCTGCCATGCTTCCAGCCATGATGATAATGAACTGAACCTTTGAACCTGTAAGCCAGCCACAATTAAATGTCCTTTATAAGAGATGGTGTCTCTTCACAGCAAAGAAACCTTAACCAATACAATCATATTAATAGTAATCCTGCCGGGCGGTGGTGGCGCATACCTTTAATCCCAGCACTTGGGAGGCAGAGGCAGGTGGATTTCTGAGTTCGAGGCCAGCCTGGTCTACAGAGTGAGTTCCAGGACAGCCCGGGCTACACAGAGAAATCCTGTCTCGAAAAACCAAAAAAAAAAAAAAAAAGGTATGTGCCATCGTGCCTGATTTTTTTTTTTTTTTAAAGACATTTATAGAGTGTGCATACGGACATCAGAGGCTAACTTCTGGGAGTTGATGCTTTTTTCCACCTGGGGATTGAACTTGCACCATCAGAGTTGGCAACAAGTGCCTTTACTTGCTGAGCTATCTCAGTGGCCCAGTGTCTGCATTTATATGGCTTTGAATTTACGCCATCCTATTGAATAGCTTACAAAGTGTGACTCTCATCTGTACTGGTGATCAGATGACCATTGTCACCAGTCTGGCAACTAGGAGCCCACTCGAGCTGGCGTCTATGTCCTTCTGATCTGTCACATCATTCTGTGAAATGGTTTTGTTTTCTGTTATGGCAGAACAGCAATCTTTTCAGTTCCTAGACCAAGCCAGTCCTCTGGACTGATTCTGGGAAAGGAGTGTAGTTAGAGAGATTGCCCTACCATGTGCAAGACCCTGGGTTCTATGCTCAACCCGAGCGAGAAGAATTAGAAAGAATACTGGAAACCGCATTTCTGGGAGATTGAAGATGTAAATACACTAGGGACAAAACCCAGTACAAACCCTATCACATTGGATGGGAATTGGTGGTTAGCCTCTCATTTCATATAGGTCAGAGATGAATGTAGGGGCCGAAGAGATGGTTCAGTAGTTACAGTACTTGATACTCCTCCAGGTGACCAGGGTTTGGTTCTCAGCACCCACATGGCAGCTCACAATCAACCATCTATAACTTCAGTTCCAGGGGATCCTCCGCCCTCTTCTGGCCTCTGCAAGCACTGCACATATATGGTGCACAGGCATCCAGGCAAGCAAAACACTTTATATACATAAAATTAACTTTTTTTTGGTTTTTTGAGACTAGGTTTCTCTGTATAGCCCTGGCTGTCCTGGAACTCACTCTGTAGACCAGACTGGCCTTGAACTCAGAAATCCGCCTGCCTCTGCCTCCCAAGTGCTGGGATTAAAGGCTGCGCCACCACCACCCGGCATATACATAAAATTTAAAATTTCAAAATTATTTTAAAAATTGAATCAAAACATTTCTTTTTTCTTTTTCTTTTTTTCAGGTTTTCCAGACAAGTTCTCTCTGTGTAGAACTAGCTGTCCTTGAACTCACTCTGTAGGCCAGGCTGGTCTCGAACTCAGATTCACCTGCCTCTGTCTCCTGAGTGCTGGGATTAAAAGCATGTGCCACTACTGCCCAGCTAATTTTCTTATTTTTTTAAAGCTTGACAGAAACTCTGCTTTGACAGTGCTTTTCCTTATTGTCTGCAGGCTCAAAGTGGCGTTTGGGGATGTAAAGCCCTTGGCACACGTGGGGGCTTCCTGAGGACAGACTGGTATCATGGTCATTCCTATTCAGGAAGAGAAAACTGAGGAGAAAGAATCCCTCTTTTTTTTTTTTTTTTTCTTTTAATGTATACTACAAATCAGACACACTAGAAGCTGAGTCTGTGTTGAGCTGTATTTCCTGTGCCCTGGGTATGATCTTAAGGCCAGGTGTCATGTCTGGAATACCTGGAGAGTGAGAGAGGGCTATTACTACAGCTCAGAGTCTGAATGGGAGCCATTTGCTCAGAGAAGTCCAGGCCTATTGGGGTCTCTATTTCTGTGATGAAACACATGGCCAAAAACAGATTTAGCAGAAAAAGTTTTATTTGGCTTACACTTCCACACAGTAGTTCATCTTTGAAGGAAGTTAAGGACAGAAATTCAAAAAGGACAGGAACCTGGAGGCAGGAGGAGCTGATGCAGAGATCACAGAGTGTGCTGCTTACTGGCGTGCTCTTCTCAGCCTGCTTCCTTATAGAACTCAAGACCACCAGCCCACAGATAACCCCACCCACTATGGGCTGGGCCCTTCTCCATCAACCACTAATGAAGAAAATGCTGTACAAGTTTGCCTACAGCCGGATATTATGGAGACATTTTGTCAAACGTGGCGCCCCTCTCTGATGATTCTAGCTTATGTCAAGTTGATATAAATTAATCAGCACAGCTTCTAACATAGAGACGACCCAGACCAGCCCTCAGAGACCTCAGTCTGACAGAAAGGATGAGTCCTGCTTTTCGGGAATGTTTATCTGAGGTTGAACCCTAAGGAGCCCTATTCCAAGGTGTGAGACAACCAGGCTCTCTGGAAAAGTTTATGGTAATAATCTTCTAATAGTATAGCACTCTCAGGTTTACAAAGTAATAAATAAATACACATGTGGGTGTGGTGGGGAATCATCAGGCGATACAAACCTGAGATCTCAGTGCTTGGAGGTAAAGGCAGGCAAACCAGGAGTCCAAGTTTGGTTTTGCCTTGGATACACCGAGCCTGTCTCAACAAGACAAGCCTCCGCCACTAACAGCAACAACAAAACAAAAACCAGAAAAACTAAGGATTTCCAGACAGTAATGGAAGAGCATTAATCCAAGTGCAAACAATTTGTAAAGCTGTTCTACGCAAACTACAGTTTTGGGCTCTTTTCTTAAAAGTCTAGTGTAGTAAGATGGAGTAGGTTGTCCCTTTGGTGAGTGCTTTCTTCCTGAGTCTCAGTTGCGGCTTGTAGGAGAAGGCTAACGGTACCACTAGATCAAAAGTTCCAGCCCTATTAAGATGTGAGCTCAGAGCTTTCTAGAAAGTTCCCGGGTATCTGGTGACCATAGCAACTGAAGCCAAACTCTGCGGCCGCGAGCCCCGCCCACTGCTTTGGGGCCGCGCCTGTTGATTTGCTCCTCGGGTTAGCCAATGACCGGCGAAGCGGGTTGTGTTCCGGGAGCTCAGTGGGCACCGATGGGTAGGGAGGCGGGAAGAGAGCCGGGAAGGGCGGACCCGCACGGCCGGGCCCGTGCGTGTTTCCGGCTCCGCTGCGGAAGGCTAGCGAGGGGAACCGTTGGGCCCGAGCTAACCGTGCCGAGCGCGGGCATCGCAGAGCGCGAGTGCGGAGCTCCGAGCGCAGCACGATGGGAGGGGAGCAGGAGGAGGAGCGCTTCGACGGCATGCTGCTGGCCATGGCGCAGCAGCACGAGGGCGGCGTGCAGGAGGTAAACGACGTGGCCCGCGCCCAGCCCTTCTCCGCGGATGGCCGAGACCTCCCCCACCCGGCTGCGCGGGTCCCTGGGTCCCCGGGCCCCAGCTTCCGGTGACCCACCCCGCGGGTGAAGTCTCGCTCCAACGCCATCAGCGCCCAGCACCTAACCCTCAAGAGCAATTTTCGTTTTTCCAGAGTGACCCCAGAGCTTCGCACCCACTCATGCGCTCCACGCGTGTTTCTGCTTTCATTTTAATGGTTGCTGTCTAGAGCATCCCTGGGCCGACTCTTCTAGATGTGATTACATCTTACCCAGAGTGGAGCCTGCCTATCGTACTGTATATGTAGGGTAGTGAGTGCCAGGGTGAGATTAACACGTGGCCTCTTTATGCTTGCAAGTATACTGACTGAGGAAGTGAACTGGAGACCTATAGGTTAAGCTTCCTCCTGGTCTAGCCTCAGTTGCCTAGTTTGTAAGGGAAACTTAGGAATACTAGTTCCTGGTTTTTGCTTTTCTTTTCTTGGGTCAGGGTCTTGCTCTGTATCCTTGGCTTGCCCAGAACTTGCTATGTAGACCAAGTGACTTCCAATTCAGAGTTACCCTTCTTCCTCTGTCTTCCAAGTGCGGAAACTTGGATGTGGGCCACCCTTCCTGGAACCTAAGTATTTGTCATTATCGTGTACTAGACACATAATCAGACTGGGTCCTGGGGATGCAGACACGGACAGAGACCAGGCTTAGGCTTTGCCTTTGGGGAGTTCCTTGAGGATTTCTTGCTTTAAAAAATTAATATTTGGAGCTGGGTGTGCCTTTAATCCCAGCACTCGGAAGGGAGGTGGCTCTTCGAATTCGAGGCCAGCCTAGTGTACAGAAGTTCTAGGACAGCTGGGGCTACACAGAAACCTTGTCTCGTTAAAAAAAAAAACAAATTTATTATTATTATTTTGTGTGTTTTGTGTCAGGACAATTTTATGGGGCCAGTTCTCTTCTGTTGCCAGAGTCTGGTGGTTTTAGGGTTGAGTTGGTAGGATTTTGAGGCAGTCACTTTTATCCCAGTGACTCATCTTGCAGGTCCACAATGAACATTTCTTTCTTTCTTTTTTTTTTTCCCCCGAGACAGGGTTTCTCTGTGTAGCCCAGGCTGTCCTGGAACTCACTCTGTAGACCAGGCTGGCCTTGAACTCAGAAATCCGCCTGCCTCTGCCTCCCAAGTGCTGGGATTAAAGGCGTGCGCCACACTGCCCAGCTGTCATTTAGCTTTCCATTCTGTCTTAGAGTGAGCATTGCTGCGGTGAAACTGGAATTGCAGCTTGTGAGGAAAGGCTTTGTTTCACCCCTGGGTCCATAGAACACAACAGTTTATCATCAAAAGCAGTGCCGGCCAGAACTGGAGGCAGAGCTGATGCAGAGGCCATGGAGGGGATTGCTTACTGCCTTGTCCTCCTCATGGCTTGTTCAACCTTCTTTTCTATAGAACCAGGGCACCAGTCCAGGGATGGCACACCCTCATAGTGAATCTCCATCAATCACTCCTTAAGAAAATGCCCTAGAGGCCCTGCAGCCTGATTTTTATGGAGGCATTTTCTCAATTGAGGTTTCCTCCTTTCTAATGACTTTAGCTCGTGTCAAGTTGACATAAAATTGGTCACTACGCATTCTAAGTCTTTTTTTTTCCTAGGTGCCTGTGTTGACCAAGGACTTGTAAATTCCTTGAAGTGGGAGAGTGTCTAATCTGCAAATGTGAACCTTCTTGTCTATTCGTCCCTTAAACTGACACAATACAGAAGTATTTGGGAGTGAATTTACTTTGTTTCAGTGAATTTAAACTGTCTAGAAGTAGGGATTGTACCCATTAGGATAAGCTCTGGCTTTAGATTTAGAACCACTCTCTGGGGCAAATAAGAGTTGTTGTGCTGACTGGGGGCCAGCACCAGCTTGTGCTTTTCCCCAGGAATTTCCTGAGCGTGGACCTGTCATAAAACACTTGAGCTAAGACGAGCATCCATTGCTCTGTGTTGCTCTGTGCTTCCTGTAGACATGACAGGACCATCTGCCTTAAGCTTTTGCTTCTTACCTTTCTTACTGTGATGGGCCAAACCTGAAACTGTAGGCCAAAAGAAACCCTTTCCCCCTAAGTTGCTTTTCCCAGGTCTTCTGGTTTTTTGTTGTTAGTTTATTTGGTTGGTCTTTTTGCTTTGTTTTTTTTTGTTATTTTTAAATCAGGGCACAGGGATAAATAACTAAACCAGCACATCTGTGGGGTAATGAGAAAGATCCCACTGCATAGCTGAGGCTGGCTATAACCGTGATCCTTCTGCCTCAGCACTGGGATTATAGCCTGTGCCACCACGCACAGTTATTCAGTCCTAACTTCTGGTTACTTAGCTAGGATTGTTATTACTAATGAGATGAATCTCTTGTATCCCAGGCTGCCTTTAAGTGCTAGGATTATAGACGTTCACCAGTTCACCATCGTGCTTGGCTTTATGAGTTGCTGGGAGACCGTGGCTTCAAGCATGCTGGGCACGCACTCTGCCTGGGGCAGGGAGGTTGAGGGAGTGGTTCTTGCTTCTGCTATGTGGATTCTGGGAGTAGAATGGGTGCCACTGAGCCATCTCAGCTGGTTCTTTGTTTTCGTAGGATGATGTCATAACTCAGGATGCCTGAAATTTGCCATGTAGCTAAGGCTAGCCTTGAACTCTGTTTCTCCTGCCTTAGCTTCCTTATGCTGTGATTATAGACCTCTGCCACACTTCTTTGTTTGAGACAGGGTCTCACTATCCTTTGTCAACATAGAACTCTCAGTATTCAAGTTTAAGACCAGGCTGCCCTTGAAAACAGAGATTCTGCCGGGCGGTGGTGGCGCACAGCTTTAATCCCAGCACTTGGGAGGCAGAGACAGGCAGATTTCTGAGTTCGAGGCCAGCCTGGTCTACAGAGTGACTTCCAGGACAGCCCGGGCTACACAGAGAAACCCTGTCTCAAAAATACCAAAAAAAAAAAAACCTAAAAACAGAGATTCTCACCTGCTTTCCAGTTGCTGGATTTAAAGTGTGTGCCACCATGTCTGTCCTTCTGCATTCTTGATATTCAGGCTGTTCTTGAATGTGGAATCCTCTGGCCTCTCCTGTGTAACTTGAGAGGAAGGACACCATGCCCAGCATCTCTTTCCCACAACCCCTTTTCGAGACCAGGTTTCTCTGCATAGTCCTGGCTGTCCTGGAACTTGGTCTGTAGATCAGGCTGTCTGGAACTGAGGGATTTGATTGCCTCTGCCTCCTTAGACTGGAATTAAAGGTGTTTGCTACCATCACCCAGCTTCATGCCCAGCTTTTAAGAAATTAAATTTTATTTTATTTTTGAGACCAGGTCTCATGTAGCCTCGGCTGGCCTTGACTTACTTCTACTTTTGACCCAATTGTTAGATGGCAGGTACGCACCACTCTGTAGCTCACAAACCAGTTCTTTGTTTTTAAATTTTATTTATTTTGTGTGTATGTAGGGGTTGTGTGTGCATGTGTGTGTGGGGGGGGGTTGTTGTGTATGTGGGGGGTTGTGTATACTGTGGGGGTTGTGAGTCGTGTGTGTGTATGTATGCATGTGGTATGTGGAATGTGTGGGGGGGTGCCACAGCTTGTGTGTGGAGGTCAGATGATAACTTTCAGGAGTTGTTCCTTTTACACTGTGGTTCTGGGCAATGGAACTCAGGTTGTCAGACTGGCAATTCCTTCCCATTGAGCCGTCTCTGTGGACCCTTTGATGGCTTTGCTGTCTGGCAATGAAGGCTTGGTCCAGGCATTTCAAATCACAGATGCAGAGGAAGTGTTGTCTGGCTGGTCCAGCACCACTGTGAAGGTGAAGGTGTGTACGTACACACAAGATGAGCAGACTGCAGGAGCCTGGCGGGAGGCCGGCTGCTCAGGTGGGAGGTACAGAGTAAGATGCTCAGGCTCAGATTCTCCCCTAAACCAGGGAGTTGTCTGGAGTTGAGGGCCTCCATCCCGAGCCCCAGGGCCTCAGCCTCTTCCTCTGTCTTTCAGCTTGTGAACACTTTCTTCAGCTTCCTTCGACGGAAAACAGACTTTTTTATTGGAGGAGAAGAGGGGATGGCAGAGAAGGTGAGTGCTGGGGACCCCTTTTCCTTGGGCGGGTCTGGAAAGCTCAGCTGGCCTTCCCAGGTTGGAGCAGAATGGGGCTGGGAAAGGGAATGTCACGACTCCACCCACTCCATCCTTTTCCCCATGAGTTTCCTGTGGTCTTGATCAGTTTGATGGTGTCAGCCACCCCATTGTATGGAAGGGGGAATTGGCTCAGGGATGTTTTACACTCTGCAAAGTCTTGAGCTGCACTGTAAGAGAAACACTATGGAGACGAGTTTGCTGTAGGCTTGTCTTATGTCCTGACTCATGCTTCACCCCGACAAGGCTTTTACTGGTTATCTTGTGGCAAGAGTTGACAGACAGTTATATGTGAAGCTTAAAACCAGGCATGGTCAAAAAAAAAAAAAAAAAGGGCCGGGCAGTGGTGGGCACGCCTTTAGTCCCAGCACTTGGGAGGTAGAGGCAGGCGATTTCTGAGTTCGAGGCCAGCCTGGTCTACAGAGTGAGTTCCAGGACAGCCAGGACTACACAGAGAAACTGTCTCAAAAAAAACCAAAAAAAAAAAAAAAAAAACCAGGCATGGTGATGCATGCCTGAAGTCTTAGCACTGAATTTGAGGCCACCCTGAGCCTCATCCCATCTCAAAAAGAAAGCAAAAATTTAAAAATTACAGGCACAGTGCCTCAGACCTATAATCTCAGCACGCCGGAGGCAGCTGTACAAGATTAGGAGTTGGGTCATCCTTAGCCACCTGGGGTATATTCACTAGATCCTGTGTCAGACAGCTTTACTACCCCTTTTCCCTCAAGTCACAGTGAGCTCCTGCCTCAGACTCATTACAGTACTTCCCGTGGGAAACAAAACAGGAAATCTGTGTGGTGCTACAAATGGTTCCAAAGGAAGGCTAAGGCAGGAGAATGGCTAAAGCCTGCATGTTTGAGACTAGCCAGGTACACTTAAAAAGGAGATAGGAGAGCTGGAGAGATGGCTCATTGGTTAAGAGCACTGACTGCTCTTCCAGAGGTCCTGAGTTCAATCCCCAGCAACCAACCACATGTTGGCTCACAACCGTCTGTCATGGGATCTGATGCCCTCTTATCAGGTGTCTGAAGACAGCTACAGTGTATTACATATAACAAATAATAAAACCCTTTGGGCCGGAGCGAGTGAGGCTGGAGTGAGAGGGAGAAGGGAAGGGGGGGAAAGGAGATAGAAACAACAGGAACTGAGTGTTGACAAAGATGTGCAGGGGTTGGAGTCCCTGGGCCCAGTCAGTGACAATGTCAGGGTGGCTCCTCAAGTATAAAAATAGAATTACCATACACAATAGTTTCTGGACAAATTGGGAAGACTTGCTTACACACACCTGCGATCCTGATAACATTATTCAGAATAGACACGGTGGGAGGGGCTTAGGGAGAAGGCTCTGTAAGAGGGACTCGGTTTCTCCAGCACCCATTTCAGGTAAGCTCACTGTTGCCTGTAACCGGCTAGAGAGGAGCCGATGCTTGCACTGAGGTGGGCACAACCAGAACTAGAGAGTGTAAATACATTATGAACGTGGCCTGGAGAGAAGCCCGCCTCCAAGTGCCTGGCGTGAGATGTTAGAAGCCAGTCTTTGACACACTCCTGCCATACTCCCACTCAGGACTTGCTGAGATTGGTAGATAGCCAGTCTTCTTTGTCACGTTTTCAGTCATTTAAAACACTTGGAGGACTCATGGAGCGACTGGTTGAGCCCAGCCTGGTTTATGTAGTGAGTTCCAGGGCAGTTAGGCGTGCATGCACAGCACACGCAGATGCACAGTGATACAGAATCAGAGACTGCAGCAGGGTGTGGCAATTTTTTGTCTTCTCTGGGCTTGTGCTTCATCCCAGGATCTTCATGTTCACCGACTAGGAATGTTTTAGATTCCATTGTGTAGGGGATTTTGTGGGGGTTAATTGTATAAGCGTGGTTATACAAGTGTGGTTATACCAGCTGCTCCTCATTCTGCAGGTTCTCCCCACTGCCTTCCTGTGCTGGGGAGTGGTCACCTCAGATCCAGCCCTTGGCTCCTGCTGAGCCTTCCTAGTAACCAGCCCATCCTGAGCTATGATACAGGGTTCTAACTGACATGGTTTCTGTCCAATATAAGATGTTCCTATCAGTCTAGAAGTACTAAGGACTTAGGAGCTTTGTGTCAAGACTAGGAGAAAGACTTGGTTTCTTACTAGAGCTCATGCCCCCTGGTGGGTGTGGTGTTTCTTTGCTCTGCAGATTTGGGGGATGCTCTGTTTCCTTTTCCTCCTAGAACTGGGTTACAGATAGTCAGACCTATGAAACACGAGTGGCTTCTCTGTGGCACTGCCAGCTGTTGCTCACACCTGTGCTTGCTGTTCAGTGGTGCTTTGTCATTCCTTATTTGTTGACTTTCCTCACTAGCCATTTGCTTCTGTAGAGAGGCTATGCAGGAAGAGCCCAGACTCTTGGACATTGGAGCTCAGACATTGTTGCTTTCAGAATAATTACGAGTATGTTTTCAAGGGACCCATGAGGTGGGGTTTTCCTCCACTGTTAAAACTCATGGGCTTGAGTAAAGTGCACCAGGGTTGTTACCAAGTCAGTCAAGAGGGAAGCCTGTGTCAACGGACATGCCAGTTTGGCTTTCATACTTGTGTGAGACTGCATATCAGCACTAGTGCCAGGTCCCGTGTAAACAAACGCTGTCAGCTTCTGTCAGGAGTTTGTCATGCTTCCCCGGTTGCCTCTGTCTAGCTTAGGTGAGCCTCGCCTCCTCTCTTGTTTTTGTCAGCAAAGGATCTAAGTTTTGGTCATTTTGTTGTGTTTTTGTGTGTGGTCTGGGGACTAACCCTTAGGGCCTAACCCCACCCCAGACAGAGTCTTGATATATAGGGCACAGTGAGCCTCAAACTTGAGACTTTCCTGCCTCTGCCTTCTGAGGGTGGGGCTCCAGGAGTGAGTTGCCGCGCTCATCTGTGTCACTGATTTTTTTTTTTTTTTTTTTAATAAAAATTATTTAAACTCTATAAATGTTTGAACAGATACACTTCCTAGTTAGCATAATAAGAAATGTTTTGTAAAATTATTCCATGTTCAGAAAAATGGTTGAGGTATTTGAGATGCTACAAAGGGAATCCAGCTTTGGGGGGGGAGGGGCATGAGGTGCAGCCTTCATCCTTTCAGGAAGGAAGGAAAGTGCCGCTGACAACAGGGCGAGGTGCAGTTCTGGGTCTTGTTCTTCAGAAGACAGGGAGCTTGACTTGGTGAGACACATTGGCACTGGTGCTGATATGCAGTCTCACACAAGCCACAGTGGGGTGAGGCTAGCCCAAAGAATAAGGTTGTCCCAAGTAAAGGGAACAACAAACAGCAAATGCAGAGCTGTGGTGTAGTTAGTCAAAGAAAAAGTTACACATGCCACACAAACTCCACAAACTCCAGCTAGGGGTTAACGTCAATATACTCTGCATAGAGTAGGTCTGACCTTAAGGCCTGAGAAAGAAGAGTCAAAGTCAGCAAGGGGCAGGCCAAACAGAAGGACCTGGGCAGATCCTGAGTGTCATAGGCTGCAGGTGGGGAGGAGTGGGCCATGCTGTGTGAGGCTGCCAACTCTGTTGGGGTATCCCACCCCAACTCTAGGCATTTCCCAGCTGGGGCCTGTGGGACCGTTTAGAAGTTGAGAAAGGGCAGAGGCCTGGTCTGGTATTCCAGCCCAGGCTGAGAAAGAGAGGGAGATTGGTTAGGTGGAGCTATAAGACAAAATCAACAGGATCCATCCTTGAGCGTCCCTGACCAGACTAATTGAATTCCCCTGTTGTCCATTGCTTGAATGTGTTGCTAACCTGAGTGTGTCAGGGTCGGGTTCTTGTGCCGTTGGGTTATCTTTAAGTGGCTCTGTGGTCTGACCTGCCAGACTGGTGGAGCCATTCTTGTCCCTGTCAACTCAGTAAAGAAAACACCTATGCTCGCCCACCAGGCCAAGCTTTCCCACCTGCCAGCGTGTAGCTCCTAACTGTGTCAGTGACTGAAGCTTGACTCCATGACTTCCACGGCTTCTGCCTAGGCCACAGCTAGTGTGTTCTTTGGTGGGAGGGGCCTGGGAAGAAGGGTCAGAGGCTGCTCTAGTTGGCCTTGACTTTGCCCAGTAGCTCTTCTCTGCCCTCTTTTAACCTCCCGTGGCTAGGAAGTAATAGGATGAGTGGGTTGTGACATGATTTATGGGACTGGAAGAGGGGAGGGCCCTTGCTCCTGCCCCTCCTTGCCCACAGATTGTCAAATGGCTCGAGTTCAAGGTCCCTATGATTACAAGCTGGGGCCAAGGCTCTGGTGGAGCAGCCTCTGCTGCGGTTGCTTCACGCCCTCTGTTTCTCTCCACAGCAGATGGCTCTGAGTGCTTCATTTCCCTCACTCCCATCATCCCCTTGTTTATGGGGACACTTGGGTGTCTTACCTTTACAGTCTGAAGCTCTTGGTGTGGCATGGGGCTGGGGGCTGGGAGTGACAGTTGGAAGGGTTGCAGGTGAATGGGAGTCTGGGATGTTTGGCAGAACCTTGGGTGTGGGAAGCCAATGGGGTGACTTCCGTGACTTCTCCTCCCTGCAGCTTAGGTACAGAGGTGCTTCAGAGATAATGGTTTATTGAGGACTGGTCACTTGAGTGTGTGCTTTGTTTCAAGTGTGGGAAGCCACAAAGTTCCATTTTCTAAGTCTATTCAGAGTCAGCTGAAGGTGAAACTCGAGACATTTGTGCTGGCTCTGGAGACTGGCCAGTGAGTAAAGCAAAAACCTCATTCTAGTGAGAGCAGTATAGGCCCAGGATACATTTAGAGAGAAATGACTCAAGGTCAAACTCAAGATCCAGGACAGGTGCTATGTAGTCAAAGCATCATGGGAGCTTGCTCAGTGGATGTGAAAGGACTTGAAATCGGAGGTTTGGAGCTGGAGAGATGGCTCAGAGGTTAAGAGCACTGGCTGTTCTTCCAAAGGTCCTGAGTTCAATTCCCAGCAACCACATGGTGGCTCACAGCCATCTATAATGAGATCTGATGCCCTCTTCTGGCTTGCAGGTATACATGCAGGCAGAGTACTGTATATATATCAGGTTAGGGATGAAACTAGCTTTTTCTCATGGGAGGGTCTAACCTGCTGATTCTGGCTGTGAATTTAAGTGCTGCCATCTGGAGTTTTATGCCAAGATGAATGTAGGCAAGAAAAGAGGCAGTCAGAGAACAGAAGTATGGACCTGGAGGAGCTCAGCTTGAGTTCTGCTTGTAACAGGAGCCGCTAGGAGCGCGTCCTCTGCAGTATGCATGCAGCTGTTGTATCTGGCCTCAATTGTACCACAGGGGTAGGCAATTTTCTGTCCTTAGGCTTTAAGACACTGTCCCTACTCTGATGCTTTCCTGTCCTCAGCTTATCACACAGACTTTTAACCACCACAACCAGCTGGCACAGAAGGCCCGGAGAGAGAAGCGAGCTCGGCAGGAGACTGAGCGTCGGGAGAAGGCAGAGCGGGCAGCCAGGCTGGCCAAGGAGGCCAAGGCAGAGACTCCCGGGCCACAGATCAAGGAGCTGACTGATGAGGAGGCAGAGAGACTGCAGCTGGAGATTGACCAGGTGAGGCTGGGCGTCCCTCCTCTACTTCTACCACCACCCACCCGACTGCATTGCCCGGGAGGTAGGGGTTTATTCCAACTCTGCCCTTTGCCACAGAAAAAGGATGCAGAGGATCAGGAGGTCCAGCTCAAGAACGGCAGTCTTGACTCGCCAGGGAAGCAGGTAAGAGATTAGCAGGGCCTGGGCAGCAGCTTCCTCCCTTCACAGAATTCCCTCTCACCCTCCCTGTCCCCAGCCTTGGGACCCTTCCACACTGCAAAGCCCTACCCCAAAGACATGGGGAAAACCAGAACAGAGCCAGTATGGTGGCCATGATCATAATTCTCAGCACTTGGTGGGCAGAGGAAAATAGAATGTGCAGATTTGTTCGTATATGTGAGAACTTATTATATGTCTTTAAAAATAATCCAATAACAATAATACCTTTTTTGTTTTTTTGGTTTTTTGAGCAGGGTCTCTGTGTACCGGGTGGCCTGGCTCATCTGTAGAGACGGTGGGCCTCGAATCAGAGATCCCTGCTCTGCCTCTAATATGATTAGGCGTGGCAACAATAACAATAATACTTTTTGATAACCATACTGGCCTTAATCCTGGGACAAGAAAACCACAAGTGGGCTGAAAAGATGGCTCAGTGGTTAGGACCCAGGTTTGGTTCTCAGCACCCATGTGGTGGCTCACAACGGTCTCTAACTCTAGTTCTAGGGGGTCTTCTGAACTCTATAGGTACCAGGTGTGACACAGTGCAAAATACTCATCTACTTGACATATTTATTAAAGTGCTCCTGAGTCAGAGGCACCATGAAGAGTGGGCTGAGGGGTGAGCTCTTCTGGCAGAGATTGGAACCTGTTTTTACCTTTGGTTCTCAGTGGCCTAGGGTGTGTGGGTCTGCCATGCCTAGCTTGCTTTCTTGCGGCTGTTATGTCTAGTTCTGGGCCTGGCCTGGTGGAAGTCTGGTCTGTCAGGTAAGTCATTGAGCTTCCCTGACTGAGCAGGATGCTGAGGAGGAGGAAGACGAGGAGGATGAGAAGGACAAAGGAAAGCTGAAGCCCAACTAGGCAATGGGGCTGACCTGCCCAACTACCGCTGGACCCAGACCCTTCAGAACTGGATCTGGCAGTGCCCTTCCGAGTCGGCTTCCGGCTGAAGGGAAAGGATGTGGTGGTGGACATCCAGCGGCGGCATCTCCGGGTGGGCCTCAAAGGACAGCCACCGGTGATTGATGGAGAACTCTACAATGAAGTAAAGGTGGAGGAGAGCTCGTGGCTCATCGAGGACGGCAAGGTGGTGACAGTGCATCTGGAGAAGGTATGGGCGGTCCATCCTGGCCTGGGCGCTGACTCCCATTGCCTGTGCTTCAGGCCTTGTTGGCTTATTCCTCACTCTGCTCTCTTTTAAGTCAGGAAACAGCTATGGTTTGCCTGTGTGTCTCACTTGGGGTGGGATGGGCAGAGTCGGGGTTGAGTAGTCTTGTATGCCAAGCCTATTCCTTTCCATCACCTTGTGCATGGGTTCTGTTCCACACATGCCTGATCGCCTGCTGTGCCAGGCACGGTTCTAAGGACGGAGAAAGAATAGTGAACAAAATGTAGAGAAATCTGCCCCCAGAGAGCCCACCTGTCTCCCACTCTGCCTTCCCAGAGGTGGGATATTTACTCCTAGGTGTCTGCAAAGACCTGAGGCCCATGGACACTTCCCTGGCACAGAAGGTGGCATGGCTTTTTAGCTGCAACTCACTGGCCTTAGCCATGGTATTTGATTTTCCTCCCAGCCAGAATCTCCTTTCTTGTTCTTTCCTCTTTTTTCTTTCTTTGTTTACTTGCAATGCCTTAAGGTCCAGTTGTTACTCTAGCTTCTTTCCTTCCAGCTGAGTGACTACGCTGCAGGTTTTCTTGCCCCAGTTGATTGATTTGCAACTGTTGGCCACTGTGTGGGCAGAAGTCTGGTTCTTCTGTACCCCTGGTCCCAGCACAGGCCTGCATGGACCTTTTCTACAAGATGTGAATGGGAGAGAGTTTAGCTCTAAAAGGGTTGAGCTGTAGTTCTTAGGTCATCAAATGGGTTCTCCTTCCCCGTGGATCTCTTCCTCCTTAGATTAATAAGATGGAATGGTGGAACCGCTTGGTTACCAGTGACCCTGAAATCAATACCAAGAAGATTAACCCTGAGAACTCCAAGGTGAGTCCTGGTTGGCTTAGGGAAGCTTTTCTGTGGAGTTCCAGGGGTAGGCAGGCCAGTGTTGTACTTATTCTTCTCCCTGCCTGTCCTTAGCTGTCAGACCTGGACAGTGAGACTCGCAGCATGGTGGAAAAGATGATGTATGACCAGAGGCAGAAGTCCATGGGCTTGCCCACCTCTGATGAGCAGAAGAAACAGGAAATCCTGAAGAAGTAAGCAACTCGGGGATGGGGAGAATTACTGGGGGCTTAGGCCTGGGTGACAGCTGTGTACCACTAAATGGGACTCCAGACTACCCCCTGCCCACTTGCAGCACAAACTAGCCAAATTTGTGGTTCTGTCTTGGCTTGCGTACCCTGACCATTTGGTACTGTCACCTCCAGGACAAGGCTACCTTAGGAGTAGGAAGCAATAGGTAACAGGCAGTTCTTGCTACCTGCTGGAACCTGGTGCCATGGCTGGTACTTGCCCTTCTGGCCTAAGGCTCAAATGCAGACTTGGCTCCAGGTTTTTCAGGGTTCTGAGGAGGTCAGGCCTAGTGTCAGGAACTAGGGTAGCTCAGGGCGAGGTAGACAGCTGAGATCACTTTTTTCTACTTCTGCTTCCCAGGTTCATGGATCAGCACCCAGAGATGGATTTCTCCAAGGCCAAATTCAACTAGCTCCTGTTTGCTTTCCTGAACTCTTGCAATTGAGCCCCTAGCCACTCCTGGGACATGGGAACCTTAGGGCTGGGGCAGGCATGAGACTTCCCAGGCGTGTGAGCTCCGGGGATTCACTGGAGAAGGGCTGGGTCTTGTCCTCGCCATTGATCCTGTTACACATTAAAACTATTTACCCTCTTCCACCTGTGTCCCCCATCTAGACCCTCCGTGGCTGCTGCTGGGAGCTGGGATTTTGGCTTCTAGCCTAGAGTCTGCTGTGTAGCATTCTACCTTCTAGGTTAGGTTCTTGACTCTCTGGATCTCAGTTTCTCCTATGACTTTAGGGAGGATTATGACAAGGGATTTAAGTTTTAATTTACATTGTATGTGTACTTGTGCAATATATATATCATGTGTATGAAGCCCATAGGACAGCTTTCTGGGTCAGTTGTCTTCATGCTTACATGGGTTCTGGGATGGCACTAGATGGTCAGGCTCATCCAAGTGCCTTCCCACTGAGCCACCCTACCTCACATGTGTGGTTCTAAGCAAAGGTGAGTCTGGCTACACATTCCCATTAGACATTAGGAGTCAACTTCCAGAATTAATTATTCAGAGGGACTGTGCCAGAGCCAGGAGAGTAATGAAGCCAGCGACACAGCCTAGGGGCAGGAGGTACGGTCTAGTAGAGCCACACTATTTGTCTTCACCTGTCTCAGAGCCACACAGTGAAGGGTCAAGGAGGTGCTTCTTCTCAGATCTGGCCTTGCAGCATCTGCTTTCACCAAAGGGTCAGGGCCGTTGAATGCTGGGGTGGTGCAGGCTCAAGTTAACTACCAGCTGTTCCAGCTGACAGCTTTTTCTGGGAATGGAAACGTCACAAAGCTGTTGGGAAATTGGCTTTTAGGGCAAGGCTAGAATTTAGGAACTGTTAAGTCTTAATTCTGATTTTCCTTTTTTAAAAAAGTAATCAATTTATTTAATGAGAATGAACGTTTTGCCTGGTGTCTGCAGTGGTCAGAAGGGGTGGGATTACCTGGGATTAGAGTTAGGGATGGCAGTGAGCCACCGTGGAATGCTGAGGACATAGGCTGTCCTCTGTGAGAACGAGTGAGCCAGTTCCCGTGGCCCACCCACAGGGACTCCCTTTTGAGGCAAGTCTTGGTATTCATCCCTGGGTTAGCCTTGAATTCAATATGTAGACCAGGTTGGCCTTGAACTCAGCAGTCCTCTTATTAGTATTCTTGGTGGGATTACAGGTGAACAGCATCACACCTTTGCAGTGCTGGAGATCAAAAGCTACGAGCCCCCACACAGGCTAGGCAGCACTGTGGACAGCCACCTGGTTATTTTATTCATGCCTGGTTCGGATAATACAACAGACTCGAGAAGAGGCCAGTGTGATTGCTGTAGCTCTACCTGGGTCCTGTGATCACAGCCCCAGGGGACGGCTGTTGTGTCCATTAGGAAACTAAATGGTAGTTATCACTTCCCAGAGGGTGCCTGGAAACAGTAAACAAGGGCTGCCCGGATAGTCTGTGGTCACTGGGCTAGCTGAGACTTTTAAGGTGGGGTCTGTCTTTATGCTAGTGGGTTGAAGAACTGCCCAGGGCTGATTTCAGACTTACTAGTGGGCTCTGTACTTGTAGCTGTCTGTGACTGTAGGTCTGTACCAGACCCAGCAACCTGTAAAAAAAGCTAAGGGCCCTGGACAAAGTTAGCTCCGATGCCTAAA
The DNA here is from genome assembly GCA_021653895.1 of Mastomys natalensis. Classification (NCBI taxonomy): domain Eukaryota; kingdom Metazoa; phylum Chordata; class Mammalia; order Rodentia; family Muridae; genus Mastomys; species Mastomys natalensis. The sequence continues at coordinate 931,160 of JAJTUV010000697.1, read as the reverse complement.
CAAAGGGAGCCTTCAGGGAGCTTTTGCTTCAGGGAGCCCGGCTCCTAGGTTTGGTGCCAGTTGCTAGCTACAAGGAAGTCTTTAAACACCAGGCTCCCTCAGGCTGCCAGTAAGAGTGGGACGAGGTGAAAACCAGTGTAGTGTTAGCAGTAGCAAGAGGTCAGAGGAGTCATTGACCAGTCCAGGCCCTGCAGATGGTTCTTTACCTTCTCAAGCTAGTGTCTTGCTTCTACCTTGCCCTTGTATCCCACAATGCTGAGTCAGGTTAGGTGTCTGTCCTATGCAAAGCACCAATCAGCAGACAGCATAGTCGTGGACTTTGTAACTCTGATGACCAGGCAGGTGTATGTACTTGCAACTAGGGTCATGTTAACAATATAGAATAGCCAAGAACCAATACGAACTGCTTATCACTATAGCAAGTAGGCACTGCCCACAGAATCACAGAGGCCATGCTGTCCCCAACCCAGCCTACTTAGTTCCCATAATTGCTTAGGGTATCATGGGAATGAAACTGGGAAACTTCTTTCCCATGGCTTTGCTTTCAGGCCACAGGAAGAAACAGGCCCAGCCAGGAGTCAGTCCAGCTGGAGAGCAAAGGATGTGAGCACCATGGCCCCGTGAAATGTATGTGGTCTAAGATCATTCAACAGAAGCACAAGCCAGAAAGGTCACTGCCTCTGGGCTCAGAGTCTGGCATCCACACAGAGGCCCTGGTTCCTCTCCTTCGCTGGCTATGCTTCTTCCAAGAGGGGCTGTGACTGCTGGGCCAGTAGGGGTTAGCAGTACACCTGCAGCAGGGGTGCCCCTGAAGAGTCTGTGTCCGTGCCCTGGAATGATGAGTCTTGGCTGGCTGGGTACCCTGGTTGGAGGAGGAAGCAGAGGCTCAGAGAGGGGAAGGAGCTCATCCAGGGTCTATAGCCAGGGAGAAGCCTGCTGAGATGAAAGAGCAGGGCTTAAGCCTGGTCAGCCATAACAGCCTGGCAACCCACTCTCGATGTTTAAACTCCAGCTGTTGTCTGTAAAAGGGCAATGACCTTGCTCCTAGGGGTTGTGAAGGCCCAGAGAACAGCAGTAGAGATCATATAGGGAGCGTGTGTAGATGCAGGCTGGATGGCCTTCTGACCACCTTACTCCCCAGATCACTTCTAGCTGTGTTCTAGGAACCTCCATTCAAGCCAGCTTCCATGGTTGCAGTGGGTACACGGTTGCTCAGGCCTTTTTCCATTTCTGATCCCATCCTCACCCACCCCTAAGAGAAGCTGGAAGGTCATCTGAAGGGCACCTAGTGTAGTTTCCCACCCTCTGGTCAGGTCAGGACCACACCTGGGGCTCCATATGGCCTCAGCTTCCTGGCGATGGCATCTGCGGTTGTCTCCTGGGAGATCTGCACTGTCAGTTCTAGGGAAGGAATACGAATAAACACGGTCATTATATTTTTATAAAGTTCTGCCCTTGTCCCTACTGCAGCTCAGTGAAGAAGGGTGCTTAGTATACAAAAGACTAGAGAAACATGCTTAAATAAGGGTGAGTGTGTATGTATAGGCAGGCAGGTGGGTGTTTGGCTAGGCTGCGTCAGTGGGGCAAATTCTCTACCCCAGGCTGCCTGGAATTCCCCCCCCACCCCCCCAGACAGGGTTTCTCTGTATAGCCTTGGCTGTCCTGGAACTCACTCTGTAGACCAGGCTGGCCTCGAACTCAGAAATCCGCCTGTCTCTGCCTCCCAAGTGCTGGGATTAAAGGCGTGCGCCACCACGCCCGGCCAATGCCCTGGAACTCTTGGCAGACCTTTTTTCTGTCTCTGGAATTCTGGAGAAGCCCCTGTGACTAGCCATATTCTTGTGCTTTGGGCCCTTATTCAGGCCAGGCCTGGGAGTTGCTCTGCTAGTTAGTCACAGGATAGAGAAGGAGCTTGACGGATCCAAGAGTTTAAGAGAAGGCTGAAGTGCCAGCTGGCTAAGGAGATGCCCCACAAAGACCCAGCCAACCTCCTGTAGCTAGATCTTCCCTACTCAGGCCCACCTACCATCCTGGCTGAGGCCAGAGCCCACCATGGTCTCATGGCCACTGTCGGGGGCAGCGGCAGGGGCAGTAGAACGGGCTGAGCGGCCCTCGGAGGTCTGTGGGCGGGAGCGGCTTTTGCGGGTACTGATGCGGATAATGCCTCGCACTAGGCGGCCCTCGGCGTCTTGCTCATCCAGGTGGTAGTCCTGCGTGATGCTGCTGATCAGGTCTGAGATCTTGCTGGTCTTCTCTAGGAACACGGTGTCTGACGTGCACTTAGCCAGCTCATCAATCTGGTGTACACTGAACAGCTCTGTCAGCTTCTTGAAAATAAGCACGTCGATCTCCCGGCTCGACATGGAGCCACTGCCCATCTCGGGCAGGTCCAGGTCCGATTCATGGAAAGAGTAGTACTCCTCAGAGTCACGGGGGCTGCTGGTGAAGGTGCTTGGCAAGCTGTGCCGTGTGGGAGGAGGCTCCGCCAGGGGCTCCTTGCAGCAGGAGTCCGCGTCAGGGACTGGGGAGGTGGCATGGCGGTAGGGGTAGACCGGGATGCCCTTGAGCTTAACATCAGGGTAGCTGAAGCTGCTGCCCATGCTGGTCTTGAGCCTCTGGCCATCCCGGCGGCTGGGGGGTGCACGGTCTGGGCTGGGGGGCACACCGTTGTGTTCCTTGGCCCAGGCCGCTTCCACAGACCCTTCAATGGGGTCTCCGGCAGATAAGCAGGGGCTGCAGCTCCGTACACAAGCCCCACAGCGCTGCAGGCAATCCCTGCAGCGGCGGAAGCAGAAGGCAGCCCTACACCAGTCCCAACCCCAGGGGCGCCAAAGGAGGCAGCAGGTTGGGGGCTCGTGGCTGGTTCTGCAGAGCCTGAAATGAAGGTGATACTCTCCGGCCCGTGGTGGCCAGGGTCCTTAGGGTCTGGCCTCCGCGTGCGACGGCCTGGTGGGGGCTGGGAGCGCTCATCATTCGTTTCCAGGCATAACTCTGTTGGCCTCTCCCAGGGCCCCAAGCGTGGAGGCCCAGACGATGGGCGGGGCTGTCCCGGCCTGGGCATGGCTCAGAGCATGGCTTGCTGCAGCCAGGCACCTGCAGGGGAGAAGCCAGGAGGAGGTCAGGGACAAGCTCCTGGGCTGACCTGAGAAGCCTTAGACTTCTGGGAAGCCTGGGATGAGGACGGATGAAGCATCCCGTAAACCCTTGCAAACGTTGAGCTCTTCTTGTCCCAAAGAGAAAGTTCTCTTTGTGGTCTAACTTAGGCTTTAAAATCGCCTGGACTTCTCAATGAATGGCTATTATTGAAAACAAAACAGAAAATTACATGTGTCAGTGGAGATGTGAAATGATGTTGGTATTGTGGGAAACAACACTTCTTCAGAATTGAAGCATGGGGATTGGGACTGTAGCATGGATGGCCTACATAGCATGAATGAGGCCCCAAGTTCATCCCCAGCACTGAAGGAAAAAAAAAACCTAGGCTGGATGGATGGCTTAGCGTTAGGAATGTGTACACTGCCTGACAAGCTCATAACCACCTGTAACTCTGGCTCCAGCGATGTGACACCCTCTTGTCTTCTGCTCACACTGCACTCACAAGCAGAGCTTCTCTCCACTCCTCATACATAGACAAATATATATATATTTTTTTTAATTTTAGATTTGTTTTATATGTATGAACATTTTGCTTACATATGTATGTGCACTACACAATGCTCAGGGCCCCAGGAGGTCAGAAGAGGGTTAAAGGTGCTCCTGGAACTGGAGTTACAGACAGTTGTGAGCCACCCATGGGTGCTGGGAATTTAATCTGGGTCCTCTGGAAGAGCAACCGGTGATCTTAACCACTGAGCTATCTTTCCAGCCTTAATAATTTAAAAACTGGTGGGTATCTGGGGGCTAGAGAAATGGCTCACAGTTACGAGCACTGGCTGCTGCTCTTCCAGGGGACATGGGTTCCTATGCAGCAGCGTACAACCTTCTCTACCTCCAGTCTTAGAGGACCCAGTACCCTCTTCTAGTCTCCTCTGTGGGCGCTGTGTGCGTGCGTGCACACATACACATTAATACACATAAAAGTAAATAACATCTCTCCTGGGGATAGTGTGTTCAGAGGCAGGAGAATCTCTGAGTTTGAGGCCAGTTTGGTCTAGATAGTGAGTTCCAGAATAGCCAGGGCTACACAGAGAGACCCAGTCTCAAGATAAATTAAAAAAAAAAAAAAAAAAAAAAATCATGTTTTTTTTTAACATACCCCAAACCCTCAAAATTACTATATGATCCAGCAAATTCATCCTTGGTAAATACCCAAGAGAACTGAAAATTGCTACTTTAAACGGACATTTGTATGTCTATGTTCATGATAGCATTATTTGCAATAACTATAGAGTGAGAACAAGCCAAAACTTGATCAATGGGGAGCTGGAGAGATGGCTTAGCAGTTACAAGCTGTCTCTGCCTTCCAGAGGACCAGAGTTTGATTCTCAGCACCCACATGGCCACTAACAACCATATGTAACTCAATCCAAGAGGATCTGATGCCCTCTTCTGACTACCACAAGCACTACATGCACATGGTGGGTAGACACAAATGCAGGCAAAACACACATGCACATAAAGTGAAAATAAAGTTTAAATTGACGAGAATTCTTCTAAATTGTTAAAAGGATGCTAAAGTGTAGCTCTCTACAACTGATGGCTTCTGGAGGGATAGATTCAGTTTTCTTTAAGGTCAAGAGTGTGACCATGCTCCAGTGAGTATATGGGCAACACAAATGGGACTTGTGGTTTCTCTTCTTTTGTGGGGGTTGGGGAGGTCACAAAGGTAGGAGTGCAGACCCAGGAGGACTGGGAAGTGAATATGATCAGGGTGCATTATGTAAATTAATAAATAATCAATAAAAATATTACACTGAAATAAAAAGAAAAGAAAAAAAGGTTAAAAACTTAAAAAGTACATCAGTGAATAAGTGGATTCAGAAAAATGGAATATCATATAATGGGCTATCATTTATCCCTTAAAAAAAACAAAGTTCTTCTGTGTTTCAACCTGAATTAACTTAGGCAGGCAGTGGTGACACATACCTTTAATCCCAGCACTCAGGAGGCAAAGGCAGACAGATCTTTGTAAATTCCAGAGTTATACAGTGAAACCTTTTCTCACAAAAACGACAAAAACAAAACATCATGGATGAACTTTGAAGACATTCTAAATGAAATAAGCTACACAGAAAGAACAAATACTCTGCTGTTTGGCTTCTATGAAATATCCCCGCTGACAGTTTAACAGAGGTAGGTAGAGCGGTGGTGTGGTGGATGCCAGGGCTGAGGCAGAGGGCCATGGGAGTTATGTTGAGCAAGTACAGAATCTCGGAAAGCTCTCCAGAGACCTTGCTTCTGAGAACTGTTCTATCTTCCTACTAAGACATCTGCTCATAGATGCCTTTCTGTCTGACTGGCCAAGAATGTCACCATGATCCATCCTTCCTTCATACCCTTCATCCCAGATATGGAAATGAATGGGTCTCTCATCTTATTCAGATTTGCCCTCCTAGAAACATTTACCATCAAACAGGTTTCTCTCTCTATTTGGAAAGGGAAAGTGGGTTTTGTCAAGAGGGTCTGATGTAGTCAGTTTGGCTTCAAATTTGCTAGGAAGCCAAAACTACTCTTAAACTCCTAGCCCTCCTAACTCCCTTCTCAAGTACTGGGACTAAAGGAGTGTACTACCTTGCCTGGGAAAACGAAGCAGTTTTGGTTCCTTGCTACAAAAATAATCTTCATAGACTAGAGAGATGGCTCAGTGGGTCGGAGACGGATGCATTGATAAACACCTGTAATCGCAGCATTCCTACGGTGAGAGAGCAGGCAGAGAACGGCCTGAAGGCTCACAGGCCAGCCAGCCTGGAGTACACACCACAGCACAGCAGCAGAAACGAGAGGACCGTGCTCCAGAGAGGTGGCAGGTGAGAACCAGCTTTCAAAAGTTGTTCTCTACAAGTTGATTTCTACAAGTGTGTACCTTCAAGTGCAGACATACACACAAAATAGATTAAAAAAAAAAAATCAATAAAGAAGAAAACATCCTTCTCTTAAAATAGCAATGTTCTTCTTCATTCCTCTTTTGATTTGTTTGCTAGGAATCCCAGACCCATGATTGTTTTCCATGGACGAACACGGAGCCTGGCCATGAGTCAGGCAAGGCAAAAGCAATGATAAATGAACTTGATGGTTCAGTTTTCTAGAAAAGCTGCCAAGGCTTGAGACCCATCTGAAAACCTAGCACTTGGGAGACAGAGGCAGGATTAAGAGTTCTAGGTCATCCTGCACTACAAAGTAGTTCCAGGCTAGCCCAGTATATGAGATAAAAAAAAAAAAAAAAAAAAAAAGCTGGTTAGACATGGTGACTCACAATTTTAATGCCAGTATGGGGGGAAGCTAAATCATCTCTGTGAGTTGGAGAACAATCTGGTCTGTGTAGAGGGTCCTGATCCAGCCAGGGATATATATATAATTACTATCTCAAAACAACCCAAACCTCCCAGGATGAAGCATGTGGGACCTGAAGAACATCTGATCACAGATGAGCCACTGAGGAACCCTGATGGATGATGTAGTCCTATACTCAGGAGGGCCTTAACCACAGTGGAGGCTTTGCTGGGCAGTAACTGTCCTTAGCCTGTATTTTGAGCCACCAAGTGGGTGCTGGGACTGAACTCAGGGCCTCTCTGTAGTCTATTAGCCTGTGTTTTGAGATGTTGACTCTTTATCCTTGTAACCTGATCTAATCATTAGTCCCAAGGGCTAGTAAGTACGTGAAAGGAACAAAGCTGTGGACACCAGGATCTCTGGCTTCCAGTTCCCTTCTGGCCCTTAAAAATCGTGTGCCTAGCTGGGCGGTGGTGGCGCACGCCTTTAATCCCAGCACTTGGGAAGCAGAGGCAGGCAGATTCTGAGTTCGAGGCCAGCCTGGTCTACAGAGTGAGTTCCAGGACGGCCAGGGCTACACAGAGAAACCCTGTCTCAAAAAAACCAAACCCCCCCCCCCCAACAACAAAAAAATTGTGTACGTAGGGCTGGGCAGTGGTGATGTACATCTTTGATCCCAGCACTCGGGAGGCAGAGACAGGAGGATGGATCTGTGAGTTCAAGGCCAGTCAGAGCTACACAGAGAAACCTTATCTCAAAAACAAACAAACAAACAAACAAACAAACAATATATTGCATGCCTTGGACAAAACAGTGCCACCTCCACAAATAGCAAGTGCCACTAGTACTCCTGCTCTGACCTCTTCTATTTGCTGCAGCCAGTGACAAATTTAAGCCCCTCAAGGTTAGAGAGATCTCCCCGGTGCTGCTCTAAGCAAATAATCAAAGGCAATGTCATCAACAGTGAGACGAAATGACATCAAATATAGGAAGGGTACGTAAAGTCTTCCTGCCTCAAACACATACTGGGATGTGACCTTGGGAGAGGGCAGACAGCCTGGCTTCAGACACATGTCATCTAAATCCAGTGTGGTCTGCACAGGGCCAAGGATCAGGAGGAAAAATGGGGATAACCAGTGCAAACAGAAAACATCGTATATTTATATGTAATATATCTAATTTTATATTTATTTTAGTCTTTCAAGACAGGGTTTCTCTGTGTAGCCCTGGCTGTCCTGGAATGAACTCACTCTGTAGACCAGTCTGTGGTCAAATCCACCTGCTTCTGCCTCCGGAGTGCTAGGATTTACACCCAGCTGTATGTATGTATGTACGTACATATTTGAGACAGGGTCTCACTATGTAGCCCTAGCTGTCCTGGAACTTGCTAAGTTGACTGGGCTGCCCTTGAACTCTACCTGACTTTACCTCCTGAGTACCAGAACTAAAGGTATGCCAACTGAACCTTCTATCCAGCCCAGATACATTGCTATGAGAAACAGAATAGCCTAGTGCCACTGCTTAGGAATCAGACACTATGGTTTTTAGGGGTAGAAGGACACACATCTGAAGTGTGAACTTGAGTGGCTTAAACCAGCCAGCCAGCACGTGCCTGGACAGCTCATGTGGAGACAGGGAGACAAGGAACATTCCTTGTACTGGATAAGGACACAGGATTCCTTCCTGAAACTTTACAATCTTCTCTGGGGTCCACTCCGCTTTCCTTCTCCAAGGACCTCAAGAACCTCTAGCCAAATGGGAGCCCTCTTTCCATACCCCTCTGCCGAGATCTCTTGATGACTGGGTTTGCCTTTATCCACTGTTTTAAGATAATCATATCTCCCCAGGGATTATGGTCCTAAAGGCCAGCCCCTTTCTGCCTTATGCCTAGAATAGGGCCCATTTTGGAAGTACTATCATGGCACAAACATACTCCATGTGACTTTATGGTAGGGTAAGACCACTCGGAGGAAAGACAAAGGACTTAGACTCTAGACAGATCAGAGTAGGAACCAGCAGTCTTAGGGAGCCGTGTGTGCCTATGTAGGAGGATCTCATCATTGGAAGTATATAAATGGAAGGAGGTAGTCCCCCTTTGAACACCTCCCACCCTGCTGCTCTGTTTTTCTTTTCTTTTTTTCTTTTTTTTTTTTTTTTCGAGATAGGGTTTCTCTGTGTAGCCCTGGCTGTTCTGGAACTCACTCTGTAGACCAGGCTGGCCTCGAACTCAGAAATCCGCCTGCCTCTGCCTCCCAAGTGCTGGGATTAAAGGCGTGCGCCACCACTGCCCGGCTTTCTTTCTTTCTTTTTTAAGTATACAAACAAATTGTATTAAGTGACTTTAAAGTTCTAAACAATTGAATGTGGTGGTACACAGCAGTCATCCTAGTACCACAAAGGCTGAGGCAGGAGGATCATGACTTTGAGATGAACACATACTATATACAAGACCCCATTACAACAAAACAAAATGTTGTTCACAATCCAGCTGGAGATAAGTAAATGTTTGCCCTGATTTGATTAAATGTGAATTTGGACATGAATTCATTCAGTCATTTAACAAATACCGAGGACCTACCATGCACTCTATGGACACAATGATAAAACAGACTAGCGTCTCGCTCAGGAGCTTTCACTCTACTGAAAGTGACTGTAGACAGCTTACATTACACTAAGTGTAATAAATATATTAATTCTCAAGGCCTTCTGAGTAGTATTACACAGTACTGAAGCACAAAGGTTAAGTAAGTTGTCCAAAGTCACACTTGTTTCTTAAGATAGGCTCTTATGTATCCCTGCGTGGCCTCAACTCACAGTGTAGCTGGGAATAGACTGACCCACTGATTCTCCTGCCTTCTCAAGTGCTGGTTTAAGCGTAGCTGGGGATCTAACTCGGGGTCTAATGCACACTAAGTATCTACCAATAGAACTGTACCCCAAGCCCCCACAAGCACACTTTTCTTTGCACTCAATTGGCTTGAGCTCAGACCCTCACCCACTCCTCACCCAAGTTCTCAAGAGGATTCCTCTACTACCCCATCCCACCTGTGGATTTGTGAGGAAAGGGCCAGTTAAAGCCACCAGCATGAGCTGGCACCTTTGGAGGGCTTGCATCTAGAGTCGACCATCCATCCGCGGCACCTGCACACTTGGTGGGTCTGTAGGAGTATCATGGTTACTGACATTGGGCTGAGTCACTGTGTCTCTCTCATCACCAGGGTTTAGGACTGACTGCTGTTCATTACATCCGTATCCAACACATTTACCACGGCCAGCACTGTGCTTAGCACTGAGGAGACAGCAGTGAATAGGCTAGAATCTGGCTCTAGCCAGAGGTCTTCCATAGTATTCAGTCCTTACAACTGCCATGTGAATAATTTACTGTCACTGCACAGTTCAGGAATCTGAGGAGAACAGAGAGGACAGATCAAGTTGGCAGGCCGGGAAGGAACAGATTTGTTGTGTGGTAAGCCGGGCTCATCACCCCAAAAGAAGAGAAAGGACAAAAGATAAGCCAGGTTTGGTGGCTCCCTCAGGTAATTTCAGAACTAGAAAGGCGGAGGCAGGCAGATTCCTTGAGTTCAAGATCAGCCTGGGCTACCAAGAGAGACCCTGTCTGAAACCCAAACAACCAAGCAACCAGCCTTCCTGTTTGTGTTATGGATAGTGCCTTACCTCAGCATCCCTCAAACAGTCCTTCAATTCGAGGTTACATCTTCCTTTTCCTATTACTGTCCCTGGTCCATCCCTCCTCCAATCCAGTAACACTGCTCACTACATTTAGTGGGATCAATTTTTGCCTCTATTTTGGCCTGAGACAAGACTCTCGGCATCCCGCATCCTCATCTTTAAATAAGTTCATCTTAGAGTAGTGAGGTGGCCATGTCTGTAATCACAGCACAAGACAGGATGATTAGGAATTCAAGTCATCTTCTGCTGCATATTGGGTTCTAGTCTAGCCTGGGCCATATTAGACCCTGTCTCAAAAGCGGAAACAAAATATATATTAAATCAATTAACTTAAATATAATTATAAATAAGTAAATACATAAATAATAAACCAATGTTATGTAAAATAAAAATGGAAAACCTCATCTCTCAAAAGGGGAGAGAGTAGAGTCTTTCTGATGCTCTAACGGAGGTATGGGGTGTGTGTGTGGGGGGGTTGAGAACTCAGTGTTTAGCGAAAGCCTGGGAAGACACTCTCTTGTCATTCTCTCATTCGGCAGCATCCGAAGGCGATAACAAGGATGCCTCAAGATCTGGGGGTCCCAGGACTCTCTGACTTCTCACTGCCTTCGCCTTTCCGACAGTCCCCGCAAAACACAGACACAACCAGACACAACACACACAGACACACAGACACACAGACACACACACACACACACACTCGGGGGCTCTCCATGGGCCCTCCTCCCTACGTCCACGGGATGAGCCGGCTGCAGCAGCCTCAGCCCAAGCAAACTTATGGTCAGCAAGTCGCGGGTCGGGTCAGCTCGAGCGCAGGGCTCCGGTGCACACCCCCACCCCCACCCCACGCAGCCCAGCTGCCCTCCTCTGCAGGCAGGACCCGCGTCCAGGCGGCAGGGCATGCATGCCGTCGGGGCGCGCACGCCTCGCTTGCCACAAGCGCCATGGCCGGCGACTCCCGACGCTGTCCCACGTACAGTGCCCGGTCCCAGCACCCCAGGCCTCCCGGCCCGCCCAGCCCCGCGCCCATTCGGGCCGCTCCGGCCCGGCCCGCGCACCCCGGAAGTGGACGTCGGGGCCCGAAGAGCAGGGCCCGCGCCCTGCCGCCGTCCAGGCGCGGCCTCTAGGGTCACCCACCCGGGGCTGCACCGCTCTGCGCCCCCGCGGACCCGCGCCGGACTTACCTGCCTAGCCAGGTAAGCCACCTCCGCTCAGCCCTTCCCCCGCCCCCCTCTGCACTCACCTGGGTCGCAGGTAAGCGTCTCGCGGGAGCGCGGCACGGGCCGCCGCTGGGGACACACTTCCTGGCTCCGCGAAGCTCCTCCGCGCACCTGGCCGAGGCTCCGCCCAGCTCCGGCCTAGCCTGGAGAGTGAGGCCCTGAGAGGGGCGGTCAGGCAACCGCGCTCAGGTCCCCCCTCTGCTCTATAGTCCAGTGTCCTGGAAGTATCGGAGAGTCCAGGGAGCACCTACCAGACCTCAAAGCTCCTACTCAAAGGGTATGGCTCCTAGGAAGCCGTGCCTGACCCAGAGTACAGGGCCTGGCACATACCAGATGCTTAGCAAATATTCTTCACTGTTTGAATAGCTAGGCAATGATCTGTTGTCAATCTGTCTGTCCGTCTACATATTCACTTATTTAGGTTTCTCTTTTTACATTAATTTTTATATGTATAGATGTATTGCCTACATGTACATTCGTGCACCAATTGGTAGGCTAAAGGAGCAGAGGAGGGCATTGGGATCTCCTGGAACTGGAGTTACAGAGGGTTGTAAGCTGTTATGTGAGTACTTGAGAATTGAATTTAGGACCTTGGAACTTGGAAGAGCAGCCAGTGTTCTCTGAGGCTGAACGAGTCTTCACTCCTCTTGTTAGGTCTTTCCATCAACCACATCTTATCCTGCTTTGAGTCAAGATCAGACTAGATCAGGTATGTTCTGAGGGGTGCAGCCATAGTAGACTGTTACGGTTTTCTGAGACAAAGTCTCATGTATCCCAGGCTGGCCTCTAGCTCACTATGTAGCCAAGGCTGGCCTCGAACACTTGCTCTTCCTACCCGTGGAGTGCTGGGATTACAAGCATGTATCTCCACACCCAACATAGGCCCTGAGATCTTTTGTTTGCTCTGGGCCAGAGCTAGGGGCTTCTGGTTGGCTGCAGTTCACCTTCTCATCAGTTTTTGTAAATATGCGGCTGAAAACAGGAACCTCAGTTTGCAGAGACCTTGAACCCTAAATAGAGTAAAGAATTCAGTGCTGTGTGGCCCTTAGAGACAGAGGAGACCAAAACCCACTTCCCTAGAAAGGCTCCATAGGAGCAAGGGCACTAGGCGGCAGGAAGTCAGGGCTTACTCTACCCCAAGCATCTTCTCTTCTTATCAACAGATGAATAACTGGATGTCAGTGCTGATTGACATGAGTGTTGAGGAGGATCTCTGAGGTCTGTCCTAAGCCCCTTGCTTGCATAGTATTATTAACCTCCCACTAATCTGTGAGATATAAATCTCGTTCATGGTAACCCCAAACTGGGACCATACAAATATCACTAATAGGAGATTAAAAAAATGTGGAAACTATCTGTGAGTCAGGGATTATCCACACACACACCACACACACACACACACACACACTACATTTCTGATGTAGAAACTGATGCAGAAGGGAGACATACATCAGAGTGTTTGCATGAAGTGTTTGACATGGGAGCAAGACACTTTCTGTCTTGCAGTTTCTTCTCTGTAGATATGGACTTCTCTAGCCAGATGTGGTGGCACATGCCTTTAATCCCAGCATTCTGGAGGCAGTGAGAGACAGATCTCTGTGAGTTCCAGGCCAGCCTGGTATACAGAGTGAGTTCTAGGACAGCCAGGGCTAAGTAGAGAGACGCTGTTTCAAAAAATGCATAAATAATTAAGTAAACAAACAAACAAATTAAAAAGAAGGTACCTCTGTCACCTGGGGAGGAAATGAAGAAAGTTACACATGGAAATACCAGATTTGTGAGAGATGCCTGTGGCACAGTGTGCTTTTCCAGCAAAGGCCTGATGGCAGAACTCCCCACAGTATATCACATTTCCTTCTGGGGCAAGGGGCACACCTTATTCTCCACATGGAAATGCAGAAAATGAGGCTCCATGGTGCTAATAGCTTGGCATTCTTGCACTACTTAAGACAGATACAAGGCCTGTTCTAGAGCACAAATTCATGAGAAGCTCTCGCCATGCTGCGGCAGGAGGAATGTATACAAGGGACTGGTAGAAACCGTTCAGCCCAGTGGTGCACACCTTTAATCCCAGCACTCGGGAGGCAGAGGCAAATGGATCTTGAGTCTGAGGCTAGTCTTGTCTACAGAGTGAGTTTCTGGACTGCCAGGGCTACACAGAGAAACCCTGTCTCAACAACCAAAGAAGGAAAGAAAAGAAACTCTTTAGCAAGGTGTACTGCCACAGCCTGTCATCCCAGCACTTGGGAGGTGGAGGCAGGAAGATCAGAATTTCAAAGCCATCCGGGCTATAGAAGACTGTCTCAAAGACCAAACCAACCAAACAAGCAGACAAAAACCATTGTTCATGGTGGCCTCAAAAGGAAATACAAACACCACTAAAGGACATAAAGGAGATACAGAAGTACAGAAAATTCACACAGAGCGATTTTTTAGAGCATAGGAAACACATGGAGACCAGAAGTATGGCTGTACCGAGCTAGTGTAACACTGAGTACGAAAGGCAGTCCATGAGTCCATATGAAAGGGGTCCTTCTCATATAGTCCAAAACCAATCAGAATTGCTATGTTTAGGCATAATATTAGGCTGAATCATACAACATTGGTATTATTTGGGCTCCTTTGAACTAAAAAAAAAAAAAAAGTAGCAAATTCATTTGGTCCAGCCTATTTCACAAAACAAACAAACAAACAAAGAAGACCCAATGGGGCAGATGAGATGGTTCAGTGCTTGCAGGCAAGCTGGATGTCCTGAGTTCCAATCATGGAGGGAGAGAACCACAGAGGTTGTCTTTGGACTGCTACATGTGCTTCATGGTATACCCTCTAAATGAATAAATCAATAGGTGAATGAATTTTGTTTGTGGTGGTTTAACTCTTCTAAGTTGTTTTTAACTCTGTGTCTATGCGTGTTGGGTGTACGCATGTGAATATATGTGCCCACAGAAGTCAGAGGCCTCAGAGTCCCCTGAGGCTGGAGTTACCGGCGATGGTGAGCTGCCTCATGTGGGCGCTGGGAATCAAACTGAGTCCTCTGGAAGAACAGTATGTGCTCTTAATTCAGCTGTCTCTCTAATCCCTACTGTTATTTTGAGACAGGGTCTTACTTTGTAGCCCTGGCTATCCTCAAACACTCAGAGACCTACCTGCCTCTGCCTCTCAAGTATTGCGATTAAAAGTAGGCATCACCACACTCAGGTAAATAAATATTTTTTTTTCAAATGAAAATGATAACTGAGTAGGGGGCACATCCTATAATAATCGCAGTACTCAGGAGGCTGCGGATCATGAGGAAGATCATTGTTTACGGTTAGTCTCAGCTATTTAGTGAGATCCTGTCTCAAAAAGAGCAAGGTGTGATCTTATTTCACCCACAGAGTGTTGTTTTAATTATTTTTCCTGTTGTTGTGATTTAAACCCAAAGCAGGGGCGTGAGAAAAGCAACTTGAGGGAGAAAGGGTTTATTTTCGCTTAAAGTTCCAGGGTTTGACCCATCATAGTGAAGCTATCCAGGCAGCTTGAGACAGGTGGCCACATTGTATCCACCAGAAGCAGAGAGCAATGAATGCATGTTCAGAGTTCCAGCCAGGGAATGGGGCCGCCCACGGTGGACGACAGGTCTTCCCATCTCAGTTAACCTTACCTCTAGCTGATCTCTCGCAGTCTCCAAGGCAATTCTAGATCCCCTCAAACTGACAAGTGAGACAACTAACTATCACAAGTGTTGTATGGAGTGTTTTTAAAATAAACTCAAGGTAACTGAGACTCAAGCAGATTTTTCACAATTACCAAACAACCCAGCGTTCAATGAGAGATGACTGGATAAACAATACATATGAATATTGTTTAGTCATAAAAAGGAAGACATTTCTGATTTTACACCGTGTTACACCATAGATGGACCTTGAAGACATGTATGTTAGGTGAATTAAGGCATATAAGAAAGGACAAACCCTGTATGTATCCACAAATACAAAATATTGCTGTCTGGGTCTATAACTCAGTGATAGAGTGTCTGTCCTCAGTACATCAGTCCCTAAGTTCAATCCCCAGTACTGCCTAAAATAAAATGAATATGTGAAATATTAAGAATAGTCAAATTCACAGAGGCAGAAAGAGTGGATTCAGTGCTAGATTGGAGGCCATGGGCAACTATTGCTTCCTAGGTACACAGTTCTTGTTTGAATGATGAAAACATTTTTGAAATAGAGGTTGTATAATACTATAAATGGAGTTATTGTACTTAAAGTGATGCTTCAAAGTGCTTTAAGGGGCCCGGGATGATGGCTCACAGTGACAGTACTGGCTGCACAAGACTGAGTATTTAGGTTCAAGTCTCAGTCTCTGACCTCTGCATGCACACAAGCCTGTTTTCTAGATGATTATAGATCTCATCATGTGCAACACACACACACACAAACACACACATGCATACCACACAGGCATACCACACACACACACACACACACACACACAGGACAAAATAACTAAAAACTAGTTTAAGCCAGGGGTGCAGAAAGCTGGAAATGGGGATTTCAAGTTAAAGGGCAGCTTTAGTTACATGGTGAGTTTGAATCCAACCTGAGCTATGCAATGAGATCCTGTGTCAAAAACTATAAAAAATGAGAATAAACAAACAAACAAACAAGAAGTTGAACCTCTGCTCTCACCCCCTCTCCTCACTCCCCAAGTGCCTGATTAAAGACCTGCCTGACTTATGCTATGCTGGGATAGAACCTAGGACTTCATGCATGTGGGTGAGCACTCTACCAATTCCTAACAGAAAACATTTTTCTATTTTAGTTAAAAGGTTTTCCCCCCTAGTATTAGCGCTAAAACCTGGGGCCTTGCACATGCTAGGTGTTTCTACACTCCAGCACTGAAATGAATTTTTTTTCTTCACACCTAGAGCATGCTGGGGACATCCTCTATCCCCCCGGGTCACTTCTGTCCCCGTCACAGCCTGGAGCTCTGGCTTTGTTAAACAGGTTCTCTGACTTTATGCCGGATAGTCTTTGACCTCATGGCCAGTCTGCTTGTTACTCATCGTTTCTTCTCTGCTATGTTTGATTATACTTCCCAGTCACCTTCTCTGGTCTCTACTTCCGGCTTCTGGCTTTATGGTCTTCTGATAGAAGAGATATGTATCAAAGATCATCTCGATCTTTGACTCGTGCAACTGGATGGACAGAGAGCTTGGGGTGTAACGATGTTAACTTAGGCTGGACTTGTTGGGTTTCAGGGTCGCAAAGCAGTCAAACACATTACAACTGCACAGACTGATGGCTGTTTTGAAGCTGATACACAGCCATTTTGGGGCTCAGGGGACTGTAGATGGGTGCCATAATCAGGCTCTACAAGGCTGCGTCCTTCCCTTGAGGGCTGCTTGCCTCTGCTGTATTCTCCCATAGGAGCACTAGGGGGCAGTACACAACAGTGAAAATGCCCAGAGTTGGCTCGCCAGCTCCGAGTTGGAATTCAGGGTGTGCGCCAATCCACATGCTGTGTGAATATAGACTTAGAACTTCAGTACTTCTCACAGAAGATGGGCTCAGCTTCGGCTAAGATAGCACATTTTTTACAGGGTGAACTTGGAAGCCAGAGTCTTTGGACTGTGCCCAGATCTATAACTTAACTGGATTTGTGAATTTGGTTAAGCCACAGAATTTCTCTGTGCCTCTGAAATATCTGTAAAGTAGTGGGTGGTGGCACACTAGCCTTTCCCTGCTTACGCTTCATTTTCTACAGTTTCTGTTACCTGTGGCCAATTATGGTATTACAGAGAAATTTCAGAAATAAAGACCAGTGTGGTGCCTTATACCTGTAATCCCAAAATATTCAAGAAGCAGAAGCAGGCAGATTGCTGCCAGTTTGAGCCCAGTCTGGTCTTCATCATACCAGATCAGGCAGGGTTAAATAATGAGAAATGTCCCCAAAAATAAAACAGATGCACACACACACACACACTACACACACGTACACACACGTACACACAATCAAAACAAACAAAACCAAAATAAATAATAGAAAAAGCCGGGCAGTGGTGGCATACGCCTTTAATCCCGGCACTTGGGAGGCAGAGGCAGGTGGATTTCTGAGTTCCAGGCCAACCTGGTCTTCAGAGTGAGTTCCAGGACAGCCAGGGCTACACAGAGAAACCGTTTCAAAAAAAAAGAAATAAACATTCCATGAGTTGTATGTTGGGACTGGAGAGGTGGTTCAGTGGTTCAGAGCACTGGTTACCCTTGCAGAGGATTGGGGTTCAGTTCTCAGCACCCACATGACAGCTCACAGGAACTTGGTGCCTTATTTTGACCTCCACAGGCACAATGCATACATGTGGAGCAAATACACGTGGACAAAACATGCATACACATAAAATTAAATAAATAATTTTAAGGGCTGTAGAGATGACTTAGTAGTCAGGGCACTGGCTGCTGTTTCAGAGGACCCATGTTCAATTCCCAGGGCCCATATGACTGTTCACAGCTGTCTGTAACTCCAAAGGCCTCTTCTGGCCTCTGTTGGTCATATGGCACA
This sequence comes from Mastomys natalensis, assembly GCA_021653895.1. Taxonomy (NCBI): domain Eukaryota; kingdom Metazoa; phylum Chordata; class Mammalia; order Rodentia; family Muridae; genus Mastomys; species Mastomys natalensis. The sequence continues at coordinate 913,281 of JAJTUV010000697.1, read as the reverse complement.
CAGATATACATGTATGTAAGTAAAATACCAAACACCTACATAAAATCTAAAAAATAAAAAAAACTTTAAGATTTTTTAAAAATTAAATTATATGTGTGCATGTGCGTGTGCGTGTGTGTGTGTGTGTGTGTGTGTGCACACGCATGCGAATGTGTGAGTGCAAGTGTTCATGGAGTCCAGAAGAGAGCACTGGATACACTGGCACCTGACTTACAGGTGGTTTTGAGTCACTAACCAGCATGGATGCTGGGAACTGAATTCGGCTTCTCTACAAGAGCACTGTTCCACCTGACCCACCGAGCCATCTCTCCAGTCAATCTGTAAGTTTAAGTTAGGTGCTGTTTTGAGTAGCATGCTAAAACACGTGCCGCCCTCTGCTTTGTCCTGGCCCTTTGACACTGTGTGTATGCTACCCTCTCTTTAGTCACGGGGCAGTCTCTCAGATCAACTGTCTCCACATTGCAGAGCTTGTGCTGAAATAGTTCTTTTACTTACTTGCAGCCCCAAGGTACAAGCACAGCAATGCTGTCCATCCAGGCAAGCCAAGCAGGAGCGGTCAAGTGCAAAGGTGTGTAAAATGAATGATCTATTCTAGATAGCCTATCACAGACACACAATCTAGGTGTTTTATTTACAAGCTATAAACCTAGATTGGGCAGGTTTTGGAGCTGACTTACATCTCAGCCACATGTACCTTGTTACTCGCTGTTTCTCTTGGCTGTGTGCTCATGGTCCATCTTCTCTCATGGTGGCTTCCTCCTCTCTTCCTTCTCTCATCTCTATCTGTGATCCCCCAGCCAGGTAACTGAAAACCTGCCCTACTTCTATCTATTACCCAATCACAAGTTTTAGCCTTTTATTGATCAATTAAGTTGGCGAGCAGTCACATAGCATCACTTGGTGTAGTGAGGATCTCCTCATTGAGGGAAACCAGGTCTGGGGGGCTAGCCGGTATTTAGCATTTGGATAGATGGCAGCAGCAGATCAACCCTAACAAAGCTGCGAGTTCTAAAGAAGATACCTAAAGCTGGGATGGCGGTTTACATCTGTAATCCCAGCACTCGGGAGCTGAGGCAGGTGGATCTCTGTAACTTTGAGGTCAGCTTGTCTACAGAGTGAGTTCCAGGTCAGCCAGGGCTTCAGAAGGAAACCTGTCTCATCACTTCTTCTCCACAAAAAGAGGTCAGCGCACAACTTCCTGCTCCAGATGCCATGCCTGCCCACCAATGTGGACTAGCCCTACAACTCTTCCCTAAGTGGCTTTTGGTCAAGGTCATTATTTAGTCAGGGTTTCTACTCCTGCACAAACATCATGACCAAGAAGCAAGTTGGGGAGGAAAGGGTTTATTCAGCTTACACTTCCACACTGCTGTTCATCACCAAAGGAAGTCAGGCCTGGAACTCAAACAGGTCAGGAAGCAGGAGCTGATGCAGAGGCCATGGAAGGATGTTACTTACTGACTTGCTTCCCCTGGCTTGCTCACTTGCTTTCTTACAGAACCTAAGACTACCAGCCCAGGGATGGCACCACCCACAGTGGGCCCTCCCACCCTTGATCACTAATTGAGAAAATGTCTTACAGCTGGATCTCATGGAGACATTTCCTCAACGGAAGCTCCTTTCTCTGTGATAACTCCAGCTTATATCAAGTTGAAACACAACACCAGCCGGTACAGTCATTTACCACAGAATGGAGAAGTAGCTAATATAACCCCCCTTTGTAGATACAAAATTTCACATATCCCAGGCTGACTTTTAAGTCACTGTGTAGCTGAGAATGACCTTGAACTTCTGAGCCTCTTGCTTTCATCTCCAGAGTGCTAGGACCACACGTGTGTACATGAACTCCTGGTTTATGGATGCTGGGGATCCAACTCTGTTGACTTACATTTTTTTTCAAAGCCTACTTAAAAAAATTATATATATATATATTATATATATATGCACACTATTATTATATATGAGTATACTGTTGTCTTCAGACATAACAGAAGAGGGCATCAGATCCCATTGCAGATGGTTGTGAGCCACCACGTGGTTGCTGGGAATTGAACTCAGGACGTGTAGAAGAGCAGTCAGTGCTCTTAATTGCTGAGCTATCTCTCCAGCCCCTCAAAACCTAGTTTTTTTTTTTTTTTTTTTTTTTTTTTGGTTTTTCGAGACAGGGTTTCTCTGTGTAGCCCTGGCTATCCTGGAACTAACTCTGTAGACCAGGCTGGCCTCGAACTCAGAAATCCGCCTGCCTCTGCCTCCCAAGTGCTGGGATTAAAGGCGTGCGCCACCACCGCCCGGCTTAAAACCTAGTTTTAATAAGTGCCCTTAAATGCTTTAACCTCCCTTCTAGCCCACCACCCACCTGAGGTAGTGGAAAAGAAAGGTTATTAGGATACGGGGAAAGTGGACATGTTTAGAAATTGTTTTTGGGACAAATCTAATCTGCCTTGTCAGATTATACACCAGCAGTCCAGTTCAGTAGTGTCAGGATAGCAAACACGAATCAGCAGCAGTGTCACGAACCAGCAGAAACAGCAAGGCCTCCGTTGAAGTCTGCATGAGTCACCAGGAGCGATCAGGACCCAGCAGGAATGCCAGAAGTTCTCTGCTGTGCCTCTTTCTTTTTTTTTTTTTTTTTTTTTTTGGTTTTTTCGAGACAGGGTTTCTCTGTATAGCCCTGGCTGTCCTGGAACTCACTTGGTAGACCAGACTGGCCTCGAACTCAGAAATCCGCCTGCCTCTGCCTCCCATGTGCTGGGATTAAAGGCGTGCGCCACCACCGCCCGGCGCTGTGCCTCTTTCAACAAAGCGAACATAAAGACTGGAGACCAGGATGCATTGCAAAGCTATCTATGCAAGCCTTCCATCACTGTCCATTGAGTCCTATCTATACTCCCTGCAAACATCACGTGTTCTCCACGGTCTTCCCTCAGTAAAACGCCATGTGAGTCTGTATCAGCTGACATCACTCTGCCAATCAGCCAGAGTCTATGGGAGCAGTAAGAAGCTGTCAGAACACCAACAGAAGTTTTTTTGGTGTGTTTTTTTTTTTCTATGAAGTCATTACCAATGATGATCATTAAGGAAATGGCAAGGTGTACCAATACCAGCCAGTGTTGTCCACTGTCTGTTAGGCTTCTTTTAACATCAGTGGGTCCTTTCATGTGCTTGCTTGAGCAAACACCTTCCCTGTGTCCACTTCAGGAAAACACTCCTTCCAATGTCTGCTTTATGAAAACATCCTTTCACCTGTGTCTGCTTCAGCGAAACATCTTGGATCTAACTGACTTCCACAGAAATCAGAGTTTCCATTTCAGACCAGACCCTGACAATTGGGCAACCCCTGGTATTCATCCTGCCTTTGCTATCATTGTCTTTTGTTTGGAGGCTCTCCCTCCTTTTTGTGGAGCCAACTAAAGTCCATCTTCAGAAATGGGCTTATCATGCTGTCCTGGTCAATGAAGGTATATTCAGATGTTTTCTGGGCAAGATTATGGACAAGAGAAACCCTTAGTGGATTGTAAACTAGCTACAGGCTCTGTACACCTATGGCTACAATTGTCTGCAGATGAGCCCATCAAGAACCAAGAGAAATCTGCTAAAATCTGATAAAAATTTGAGCTCCGACTGCCTGAGCTCCTCATCCCAGCTCTTCCTTGACATTGTGCTCCTTGTGAACTTCTCATTTAAGTGAATGGGTAAGGCTCTCCTTAAGCCTTATTTTTTCAAAACCACATTTATCTGTAGTGGTAGTATTATTTGGGGGTTTCTACCCCATCTAAGATCATTCAGTTCCCAAATAAAAGACACAGAAACTTTATTTATTTATTTTTTGTTTGGTTTTGGTTTTGGTTTTTCAAGACAGGGTTTCTCTGTGTAGCCCTGGCTGTCCGGAACTCACTCTGTAGACCAGGCTGGCCTCGAACTCAGAAATCCACCTGCCTCTGCCTCCCAAGTGCTGGGATTAAAGGTGTGCACCACCACTGCCTGGCAAACCTTTATATTTTTAAAAGCCTTAAAGCACTGGAGCTGGGCAGATACCCACCATCTATGTTATTTTGTCTGCTTCCCTGTCAATAACCCCGAGATATCACTTGCCATGTTGTGCCTGGGCGCCCCTACTTCAGCTGACCACTCCTCATGGCCAGGGCTCGTGAACTACCTACTTCAAGGTTCCTTCTTTCTTCTCCTTCTCTCTCCCCCTGGTCTTTCCTTAGACCCCAAGGCCAGGATCCAAAGCTCTGCTTCCTCTTATCTGCTCAGCTACAGGCTGTCAGCATCTTTATTCAACCAATAGTTTTAAATTAAGGAGCACGGTTTGCACAACAAAAGCTGATATCTGTGAGAACTCACTCTGTAGCTTCTAGACCTTGGGATACAGAATTTAGCATTACAATACATAGCAACAGAGCAAACCCCAACATTTATTTAAGTTGTATGTATGTGAGTTAGCTGTCTCACATTGCTTCAGGCAAGGTGAAGTCGATCTCTCCCATGTTCCTCCTCCACAGAAAAAGCCTCATCTTCTGAGCATGATGGCCAAAGACTGCATCTGCTTGTGGTGCCATGGAGACTACAGGAGCCTGGGACAACTGACTAGGTAATAGACTTTGGAGTAGTCTCTGTTATTTTAGTTGATACATAAGCCATTTAAATTACAATTTATCTTTCTCGGGTCTCTGAGGGGTTTGAAAGACTAGTGAAGGAAGAATAAAGTTTACAGGCTGGAGAGATGGCTCAGCAGTTTAGAACACTGACTGCTTTTCCAGAGGTCCTGAGTTCAATTCCCAGCAACCACATGGTGGCTCACAACCATCTGTAATGGGATCCGATGCCCTCTTCTGGTGTGTCTGAAGACAGTGACAGTGTACTCACATGCAGAAAATAAATAAATAAAAAATTTTTTAAAAGTAAGGTCTGAGGATAAAAAAGCGTCTGAGAAATGTGGGGTCTAGGAAGTTGTTTTGAGGTTGGCAAATGCAGCTTATGAAGGCTGGAGGGTGGGAAACCTTGAGTGGTGATAGGAAAATGATGGAAGGTTCATGGGTGTGACTTTAACCTTTTAAAGACTATTTTTAATGATGGTTCTTAAATGCTCTAACCTCCCTTGTAGCTCATCACCCACCAGAGTTAGTGGAAAAGAAAGGATACAGGAGAAGTGGACCTGTTTAGAAAGGTTCTTTGGAGCAACTCCCATTTGTGTTGTCTGGAAATCGGCAGTTCAGTTCACAGGTTAGCAGGCAGCAGCAGCTTATTCTACTCAAAAGCATTTCATGGTGTATACCAGCAGTCCAGTTCAGTAAGTTGGGATAGCAAACAGGAATCAGCAGGAGGGACAGGGTCAACAGGAATGTCAGAAGTTCTCAGCTATGCTTCTCTGAAGATCAGCAAAGATGTGGCACCAACAAGCACCGCACAGCTAGCTCTGTAAGCAAGCCTAGCTCAGCCTCCACCATTGTCTGTCAACTCTTTTTTATACTCCCTCCAAACATCACATGTCCTCCACAGGTCTTGTCTCAGCATGTGTCTTGCTTCAACATGTGAGTTTGTGTCAGCTGACACCATTCTGCTAATCAGCCTGAGTCCAAGGAAGTGCAAGAAACTGCAGCACACTACCAAAAGGTTTTTGATACTTTTCTCTCTGTGGAGTCCCAACAAATGGATCTCAACTACGCAGTGTAAGGCGGACCAATAGCATGCATGTTATTGGGAAAGAATCCTTTATCACCTGTCCCTTCACATGCGCTTGCTTTAACAGAACATCCTTTCACCTGTGTCTGCTTCAGTGAGCAGTTTCCTTCATGTTTTTGCCCCATCAAAACATCATCTAACATAACTGACTTTTTAAAGAACCCTTAAGTTTCAACTTCACATGGGAGAAAGGAAAATGCTTTAGATTTCTTCCCCTTGCTATGCTACTGTTGCATCAGACTTCAAAGTTCAGAGCTTTAACATTAAACAGTGGTAATACTAACATATCTGAAATCTATTTCTTTGTGTAAACTTAAAAAGATTTTTATAAGCTTTGGGAAACCCACTTGGTTCCCCCTCTCACAGGTCAAAGGGACTCTAGATAAGTACTGTCAATCAACAGCCTATTTCCCTTCCCACCTGCCTTTTCCTGAGGGTGGGATCTAGTTGCCTTTCTTTGGTCCTGAGACCCACCCCCTCCAACTACCGCGGGCCTAAAACTTCAAATGTACACCCAACAAAAAGTTCTTCTCCCTAAACTCCTTAACTTTATCTTCTGCCCCTAAAACAAAACGACACACACACACACACACACACACACACACACACACACACACATCTGTTCCAGTATCCTGCCAGGTCCAGACATTTCCTAGAATCTGCATCCAGGATAGGGCCAAAGCAGTCACTCAGGTATTCTGGCCTCACCTCACAGACTGCTTCAAATGGGCCTGCACACTTTTACCTCCAGATGGTCCCACAGCCTGGACAGTAGTGAAACAACTAGCTCTCCCAGGACTTGACTAGCATCCAAACTTTTTTAGGATCTCCAAAATAATGACACACCAATGTCAGCAGGAAGTCGTCATAGATAATTACATCACCCCCCCCCCATTCATTTATTATCAACAAAAGGCTGGGATGTTGGGTTTCAGACCCTGGACAAATGGTTGAGGTGTATATTTTACATGCCAAAGTGGACCTGGCCTCCAGGTTATCCCAGTATCCCTCAGTTCCTACCTGGCAAACTCCACTCTCTATCCTGAACTTTCCAGCCCAGGGGCTGGGCTTCCCTACCCCAGAATCCCCCCAGAGGCTCTCTCTAGACATTTTGGTTCCCCCTTCTCTGTTTTCTCTCCTTCTCCCTTTCTCTTCCCCTTCCCCGCTGTTTTCCTCCCCATGGTGACTTCCTTCCCTGACCTCCTTTCTTAGGACTAGAGAATTCATCCGAGAGTGTTTTCCTAATAAAACAGTCTTTATATATACTCTAATTTGGCTTAAATTGGCTCATTTCACCAGCAGAGAAATAACTTATCAACATTTACATAAGTGTATGCCTGTCTTTGCCTTCTGTCACATTTGAAGCAGGCTCTGTTTGCTGTTTGATGCTTACCCACCAGGTTAGCTGTCCTGTAAGTCTCCTCTGGGGACTCTCCTGTCTCTGCTTCCCCTCTCACACAGAAGTGAGGGAGAGTTACAGGGAGAGACATACATAGACAAGGAAAGCCATAGAAAGCTCCCTAAGACAGTACTTCCTATTCCCAGAAGACATTGCAGGAAGGCACAGGTGTATTGTGGGGTATCTAAACAAATCCAGGAGGGGAAAGGGAAGGACCCAGCCCAGAGTCTATTTAGCAGACTCCAGTTAAGGGCTTCTCCCACACTAGAGGGAGCTGTTTACACTAAAGTTGTTCTTTTGCTTTCTCCCAGACTGGGCTTTCTCTTTTTTTCCCTCCAGTAGTCCTGTGTGAATCCCATTCGGTGGGCTCTGTAGTCCTCTGGATGACCGCCGGCACCCGGTTACAGGAGCACTGGGGTTACAGACACACTCTGACACACTCAGCTTTATATGTGTTCTGGAGGTTCAAATTCATGCTTCGTGCTTACATGATGAATGTTTTATCCACTGAACTGTCTCCTGGCCTCAGTCCTGCTTTCTTAATAATCTTGTAGCCAAGCGTGGCAACACACACCTTTAGTCCTAGCACTTGGGAGGCAGAGACAGTCAGATCGCTGAGAATTTGAGGTCAGCCTGGTTTACAAAGTAAATTCTAGGCAGCCAGAGCTACAAAATGAGACCCTGCATAATTAAAAATAACAAAATAACAAAAACACAAAACAAAAGAAAGAAAGAAAGAAAGAAAGAAAAGAAAGAAAGAAGAAAAAGAAGAAGACAAAGAACATTTTCCCCTGAGTTATTTTGCCTGATCAATCCCATGGGTGTACCAAGGGGCTCTCCCAGCCAACAGAAGCCCTTAGGTACAATTCCCAGCCTTGTCTTGTTCTTTCCCAGGGTCTTCTGTCACCTACTACTACCACGGGAAGCTGGCAGCCACATAAGCAAGGAGCTGGATGGAGAAAAGTGAGTAGAGTGTGGTCTCCCCTGTCACGATGGAGTCTGACTCAGCATCAAATATCAAGAAGAGCTGGCTAAGCCAGTCTCAGAGGAGGCAGCAAATGCCAGACCCAAAAGCAGATGGCAGGGGTAGAGCTGTGGGCTGGCACTGTCACCAACTGCCTGTCAAGCATTTCAGGCAGATGGCAGGGCCTCAAATGCAGAAGCTGATCCAATGTCGCTGGCCAAAGGATCACACAGTTGCGTCTTATTGATGCTGGGTCCTTACAGGGTACATATAAGAAAGTATAAGAATAATTAGGGGACACACAGAGGAATTGTGGATATGGATCCCAGCAGCCATGATGGGTGGGAGGACAGAGTGAAGTTTGAGAACCCAAGGCAACAGAAGGACTTACAAGGCCTGACGCCGTTTGTCTTGCTGGGCAGCCTGGAGCTAAGGGAATGTACTTTTTTAGCTCTCAATTTGTCTATAAAGTCACATGAGGTGTCGGGTTCAAAGTCACCTCAAGGAGGCTCCTCATGACTATGCTCACTAGACAGCAATCAGTGCTCTCTATACAAGCCACTTTGGTCTAGTTCTAGTTTTTCTCCTAGCCCAAAAGCCAGCAGTGCTTGACAGCTTAGGACCATAGCTCTTATGTAGACTGATTTTTGTGAGGTGGAGGAGGAAGGAGAGGAGGTGGAGGTGGTGGTGACAAGTGGTGGTCTCTGTGTGTGCATGGATGTGTGTTTCTCTATGTGAACTTTGCTTGGGGAGATGAACAAATGTCTGCTTATTCAAAGGGCCCCAAAGGGACAGTTCCACCCTAGTTGAGCCTGATAAACCAATGAACTTAATTAGGGGTACTTATAGGAGCAACCATTGTAAAGGGTTATTTACAGGAACAGGGAGTCTTACAGGCAACTACAGCACTGAAGAAAATGTCTATCTTCAGAGGGAGGCAGGGCCTCACCAACCCCCCCCACCCCCCAACTCCCCCATCCCCCACCCCCCACCCCGTGAAGGAGAGGTTCAGTCTTGGGCAGGTCTCCAGCAGGTACTCACAGCTGCTCAGTGTTCAAGATGGCCACATCATGCTCTGGGAACAGTTTTCTACACGTTTTGTTTTGTGATTTTTGGTTTTGGAAACATGGGCTCACTAGGTAGCCCAGGCTGGCCCTGAACCCACAATGTCGTACAGTCTGACCACAACCTTGGCGTGGCTGCAGATGCGTGCCACCGTGCCCCAGCCCCTCCCACATGCCCTGGGCTGCTCTCTGCATCCAGCCTGACCTCCCTGTGATGCTCTCAGGTGTTTGTCTTCCAGGTTCCCTTTATCTCCATACACTTTCTCCCGAGACCATTCATTCTGTCCCATGGCTCTCATACCATCTGTATGGTGACATCACACTGAACTTAGATCTCCATCCCAGACAAATCCTTTTTCAAAATTATATTTATTGTTTATTTTGGGAGTGTTTGTGGGGGTGCACTGCAGTGGCACATGTAATGTCAAGGACCCCCTTCAGGGGTCTGTTCTCTTCTCCCACTTGTGGGTTCGGAGATTGAACTCAGGGAGTCAGGTTGGTGGAGCCATGGCCTTTGTCCACTGAGCCCTCTCACTGGCCCCGCCCACTGTAGCCCCGCCCACTGTAGCCCTGCCCACTGTACTCCTGCCTAGGGCATCCAGAGTCTTCACACAGGCTTCTCCATCCCATATGCAGAACCTAGCAGGAAATGCACTTTCCTTCTTCTCTCTGTCTCTTCCCCCACCCCTTTTTTTGAGACAGACTCAGGGTGGGCTGGAAATCCCCACATCAAACAGGCTTCACGCTCCTTCTGCCTCATCTTCTGAACCACCAGGATCATAGACATGAGCTACCAAGGCTGCTCTCTTTGTCTTCTTGGTTTCTTTTTTTAAAAAAATATTTATTAGCCAGGCACTGGTGTCACACTGTGATCCTAGCACAGAGGCAGGCAGTTCAAGGCCAGCCTGGACTACAGAGTAAGTTCCAGGACAGCTAAGGCTGCACAAAGAAACCCTGTCCTGAAAAACAAATATATATATATTTATATATTTACATATATATTAGTGTGTGTGTTGTGTGGTGTGTGACTGTGTATTGTGTATACGTATATAATTGTGTGTTGGGGGAGCACATGGCACTCATGTAGAGGCAAGGACAACTTTGTGGAGTCAGTTCTTTCTCCATTTGTTTCTTGTATGTGCAGGGCATCTCAATCCAGGTTGTCAGACTTGCGTGCAATGTGTTACTGGAGTCCAGTCTTGGGTCCACACTGCCTTGTTTCTTTTGTCTTTCAGGTTAGGCTGATCCATAATGAGCACGGGTTTGGAAGTCAGATACTCATTTTCTGGAGTCTAGGACTCAGTCAGTTTTGTCTGACCTGAACTCACATTGTAAACCAGGTTCCCTTTGCAGTTGAAATCTTCCTGCCTCCATCTCCTCAGCTGTGATGGGCGAGACCGTGCAGAGGCTCCTCCATCTTGATATTCCTGCTGAGACCATTTCAGTTTTAACCAGAATTTGGTCTCCATGATGGAGAACCCCATGGAAAATTCTCCAACTCTATCCGAGGAAGCAAAGGTCAGGATAACCTACTCAGCTTCTGTTAACACTGCTTGCTTCAACTGCTTACTTCCGAGAAGCCCCCCTGCAGCTCTCAAGCAAAAAGTCAGGATATGGTTTCTGCCTTCAAACCCTTGTATTCTGGACACCCTGGGCCACACCTAAGTTCTCCAAACACTTGCATGTAGTCCGAGCCTTTTGGAGTAAAGACTTTTCTTTTTTTTTTTTTTTTTTGGTTTTTTGAGACAGGTTTCTCTGTGTAGCCCTGTATGTCCTGGAACTCACTCTGTAGACAGAATCGCTGCCTCGCCTCCAAGTGCTTGGATTCAAAGTGTGTGCCACCACCACCTGGCTTGAGTAAAGACTTTCAATGGACTTAATTTGTGTCTGAGTGATTGTCTAGGGGAGGGTGGAGAAGGGGCGTAACGGGCTCTCTGTAACAAGAGCGGGGGATTACAGTGTGTCCCCACCCCCTAGCCCCTCCTGCACATCTCTATGCTGCTTTCTGCATATCACCCCTGGCCATCCCGTGTGATATTTACATCTTCAGCACTGCCGCCTCAGCTCCTCCAAGTTGATAGAGTCATGCTAAGGAACAATGTGCCTGTAGAGGTCAGAGGTCAACTCCACGGAATTGGTTCTTTCCTTCCACCTTCATACAGGTTCCAGAGATTGAACTCGACTGTAAGGCTTTCATAGTGAGCACTTTTACCTGTAGAACCATCTCAACAGCCACAACATAAATCCTTGACCTTGATCTCTCTACCAAAGCTGCTTCTCCCCCTGTTCTCCTCTCTGCCAGGAACACCATAATCCTCTGCTATTTTTTCGGGCACTCCCAACCCCCACTAATCCATTCTCAAGTCCTCTCCTTTCCAAATTGAACCCTAACGCATCCCCTTCTGCCCCAAGCCTTTTAGGCCTGGCACTGTCCTCTCTCCCATGGATTACCGACATAATCTCCTAACTCGTCCCTGGCAGCCCTCCCTCACTCCCTTCCAGCCCAGTCTCTCCAATCTACCTAGCAAAAGCCTCATCTTTTAGAAATGAATTAGATCACCTTGATGCCCAACCTGTCGGGACGAAAGCAGGCTCCACCTCAGAGCTCAAGCCTCCCATTTTCCTGCAAGCTCACCAGACAAATGAGACACCTACTTTTCTGCCCCAGGGTTTTCATACTCATTATTTTTGATGAGAAATCTCTCTCCCCAGTTCAAGACTGTTTGCCCATCATCATCTTTCAGGTCTCAGATTAAATATCACTTTTAATCTGGGCTGGACCTACACCCCCACACACATGTAGCAGGATGTGCAGCTTGGTCTTCATGTGGTCCCCACAACACCTGGAGTGGGGCTGTCCCTAAAGCTGTTGCCAGCCCGTGGATCCTGTTCTCCCAGTGGGAGAGACTTGATGTGCTGTGGTGAGGGGATATTCAGGGGGCCTCCACCCTCTCAGACCGAAGTGGGTGGGGAGATAGGGGGTACTGGGAGGAGGGGGGCAGTGATCAGAATGTAAAGCAAATAAATAAATAATGGAAAACATTGTCATAGAGGAAGTCCTTGCTGGACTCCCTTTTCTATGACGTCACTAGTTTCTCCCTCCCTCATTTCCTGGGTGGTGTTGTGTTTTATAAAAAAAAAATTAAATAAATAAAAGGAATGGTACCCTAGAACTAGAACTCGATGACCTATGACCTGGGGCTGGTTCCAGCAGCCTTGGCTGTGTGACACTGATCACTCCCCTCTCTCTCTCTGTTTCTTCACCTATAAAACACCACATGAACAGCGTCTCCGGGAGTCATTGCTGGCACAGAGGGAGCACACAGGAAACAGCGCGCTCTCCTTTTAAGATGCATTTCCTCGGATTCGGCTGTTCTTTACTTCTGAGACGTGAGATTTGTCAAACAGGGATCACCTAGCATCACATGATGGCTGTGTATATAGGATTACTTAATTGGGTTGTTGAATGAATCCATGAGAGGTGTTTTATCCCCCCCCCAACCCCTTTGTCCTGTTTATCTTTCAACACCAGGCTGTTTTAGTGATTGGGAACTGGAGCCCTGCCTGGTGGTGTGGTGCAGTGGTAGAGTACCTGGCTAGCACGCAGAAGGGCTGAGTTCTTTAAGACAAAAAGGGGAAAAAAAAAAAAAACACCAAAAAACCACCTAGCCCTTGAGAGGCTTGGGGCCCCAGGAAGTGGAGTGTCCTGTTGGGATGGGGTGGGGGTGGAGAGGGTGGGGACATCCTCTTGGAGTGGGGGCAGGAGGAATGGGATGGGGAACTGTTGGAGGGTCAGGAAGGAAGGGGAGAGCGACTGGATGGTGAAAATTATTTAAAATATTAAAAAAACAAACCAATGCCCTCCCGGGAAAAAGAACAAACAAGCACCCCCCCTCAAATCCTGAGATCGTTCCTAATGGGGGATTTGAGGAGCACGTGTAAGGAAAGGAACATGATTCCCACTTGCCAGAAATGTGACAAGGTATCAAAAGCACGTGGCACCTACTGCCTCTGTCGTGAACACTCACAGCCTTTTATTCCAGGAAAAATAAGTAGGGCAAAATTTTCATCACTAAAGAGATTAAAAACAAAGAAAGCCTGAGCTCTCAGGCACAGCAGGCGGATTGCAGGCTGTGGGCAGGGTGACATTGGCAGTGGACTTGTGGCTTGCTGGGGGAAGACATCCAGTCTCCTGTCCAAGTAGCCTCCTCCTCCCCCCAACATTTAGGAAGCAGAGGCCTCATATTACCAATGCAGGAACAGAGGCCCAGAGAGAAGGGACATGCCCAAGCATGAAACTGAAGGAGGATTGCTTTAAGTCTTAATGGATTCCAAGGTTCTCTATATGAGAGAGGAGAGAAAGAGCAGGAGAGAGAGACACACACACAGAGACATACAGAGATAGAGAGACAGAAACAGAGACACATAGAAATAGACAGATAGAGAGACAAAAACAGAGAGAGACAAAGATAGAGAGAGGAGAGAGGAAGGGTGAAGTGTCCACTGGTAGGCTCAGGTGCTTGCAGGTGTGTGGGACAACCAGAGAGCCTCGGTGATGTCTGCAGGAAACAGGAGCTGGAGACTGGAACCTGGCTGCCTTATTTTCAGAACTGCTATCTTTGTCTGCATCTGCTAAATTATTAAACTGCCATTGCATCCTTGAGGGTGTCAGGCAAGCTTGCCAGGAAGATGTAAGGCGGGGGGTGGGATGGGGTGGAACTTTGTGCTGGGGCCTTGAATCTTCTAGGCTGGAATAGAAGTGGATTTCTCATTCCTTGACCTTTGTCCTATCTCATGCTCAGCTGATGGAGGGACCTGGTGGGGCCATGGCCACGGGCTTTGAGTCAGGTAGATAGGACAGGTTCTTGTGCAAATCTTCAAGTCCTTGTCTGCGCCATAGGCAAGACCAGACGTTAAGGGAAAGAGCTCAGCTTTGCAGACCTACTAGGAAGGGCCAAACTCCATCCAAACACACGCTCCCTGCTCCCATCTCTCCCAGCTCTTTCTTTCTAATCCTGTTGCTGTTGTTGGAGACAGAGTCAGCTCTAGGTAGCTAAGGATGATCTTGAACCTCTGAGCCTCTTGCCTGCATCTCCTGAGTACTGGGATTACAAGTGTCACCCTGCCCCATAACCAGCGTTTGTGATGCTAGGGTTGAACCCAGGATCTTATGCATACCAAGCAAGCATTCCAACAATGTATACATCCCCAATCTTTTTTGTTTTTAAATTTTATTTTTTTCTACAAGAAAATGTGTCATTTTTACAAAGATCAGAGAAAATGTAATAGTCATAATGGAAACAAACAAACAAACAAACAAACAAACAAAGCATTTCCTAGCTGGGGATCATGGCAAACCTGGTCATTTCAGCATTAGGAAAGTGGGAGGTAAGCAGGTAAGTCAGGAGTTCAAGGCCAGTTTCAGGTGTCCAGCATATTTAAAAGCAGTCTGGGTTAATGAGACCCTGTCTCAATATGACAAAAAGAGTCCAGCAAAGTGACTCGGGGGCCAAAGCACTGGTTAAAAGTCTGATAACCAAGGTTAAATCCCTGAGAGCCACCTGGTGGAAGGAGAGTACTGATTTCCACAAGTTGTCCTCTGACTTCCAATAAGGCCAGTAGCACACACACACACACACACACACACACACACACACACACATTTACTTCACCTCTTAGAGCTTTAAAAGAAAATTAAAAGTACATTTTGTCAGGTTGGGCATGGTGATGCAGGCCTTTAATCCCAGCACTAAGGAGGCAGAGGCAGGCAGATCTCTGAATTCAAGGCCAGCCTGCTGTTCTACATAGTAAGTTCCAGACCACCAGCATAGCATGGTGAGACCTCCTGAATGCTGGGATTCTAAGCTTGTGTCACCATCCCTCATAAGATCCCTGGGATCTAACACAGGACCTTAGACATGTGAGGCAAGCACTCTCTCGGCTGAACCACATCTTCAGTCCCCAGCTTCCTCCTTCAAAGTGCTCAGGTTCTTGGGCTAGCGGTGTACTAACAGGTGGTTGACTGTGGTTTCTTGTCCACTCCTGGGAGTGTGGAGTCACACAAGATGACAGAAAACCAGGCAGTTGCCAGCCCTTCCCGGTCTCCTGCACAGTACTCCTGCCCTGAATCTGCCCCCATCTCTGTATTATTCACATTGAGTCATCCTGCTGTTCTCAGTTGAAATACCACCTCCTGCACCTCATTTTCTCCAGCTGGCTTCACTGGGCAATGTGTTCCTGCAGCCTCTGTGTTTCTCCCATGCAGGTACAAACGGTACTGAACTGCTTGTCTGATCACCTGTCTCTGTGCTCCCCCCCTGAGGTCACCATGGGTAGGGTTTATCCCATTAATGGATGGACCTCCCTGCTCCCGTCAGTCATCCCAGCAGAGGAGGTGAGGGAAAGAAAATGAATGAAGGAGGGCAAGAGGGGATGTCTCCATGCCGATAGTGTCTGCTTCAATTCAAGCAAGTGTTTACTAGGTCGGGGTGTAGCTCTGTGGTGGAACTCTTGCCTAGTGTGCACAATGCCCCAAGTTCTATAACACACACACACACACACACACACACACACACACACGAGTGCTTTTAGACCCAAACACTCTGTTAAATGTCAAAGGATTCCATCAATAAAGAAAGCTAGTATAGAAGGGAGACTTTATTAATAATGAATGAAAAAACAAATATATATGTTTATATATTATATAGTGCACATATATAGTATACTATAGCCTATACATGTAGACACAGAAGACAGGAAAAAATATTGAATGCCTGATGTAATGGTAAATGCCTTTAATCCCAGTACTTGGGAGACAGAGGCAGACAGATCTCTGTAAGTTCAAGGCCAGTCTGGTCTACAAAGTCAGTTCCAGGTTAGCCAAGGTTACATAGTAATATCCTGTCTTAAAAATGTTTATAAGTTGTTATTTATTATTATTGTTGCATGTCTGTCTATGAGTGTGTGTGTGAGAGTGGTATTGGTGTGTGTGTGTCACACAGGGAGCTTTCAGGAGTTGGTTCTCTTTTTGTTTTCCACCATGAGTTCTGGGGATGGAAATCGCATGTCAGGCTTGTGCTGCATGTACTTTTAGCTGACAAGCCCTCTGCCAGACTCTGCTCTTCATCTTTTTGAGGCAGGGACTCTCACTACAGACTGGGCTGGCCTGGAACTCAGTATGTGGCCCAGACTGGCCTCTGACCCACTGCCTCCTTATTGCCTAAACGTCCTGTACACTGGGATTACAGCTGTGAACCACTGCACGCAGCTCAATTAAGTGACTTTGAGGGGCGTTAGTTTCCCACTGGGAAGAAAGGCCTGCTGCCTCCATGTCTAAGGGATGATGTGAAGGGACAGAGAACACAGTTGCATTCAGTGAATACTTATTACTTAGTTATTTGGATTCGAGACAGATCTCGTGTAGCCCAGGCTGGCCCGGTGCTTGCTGTCTGACTGAGGATGATCTTGCTCTTCTCATCCTCTTGTGGCTCTCCCGTGCTGGACAACAGGCATGAACCATCATAGCTGCCTCATTGTTTCTGGTGCTGGGGATTGAACCCAGCTTGACTACTGAGGCACACTTCCGGCCCCTAGTAAAGATGCTTTGATCATCTTCTCCCTCTTAGAGAGACCAGTGTACAAGGTCTCTGGAAAGATTTGGAACCCAGATCTGACAAGTTCTCTGGATCTAACCAACAGTAGGGTTTCCCTACAGACATACTTCCCTTTTTTTCTTCTCTTCTTCTTCTTCTTCTTTCTGTCTTTTTCTTTTTTCTCAAGACAGGGTTTCTCTGTGTAGCTCTGGCTGTCCTTCTCAGAGAACTACTCCCGTCCACTGAGTATCCCTTCACTACCAGTGAGTTGTCCCTCTTCTCTGAACTTAACTCCCTCAACCTCCCTCTCTTGCTCTGGGAGCTGCTTCTGTGGAGATTTGCTGTCATGCCTAAAGTTCCTGTCACTTAATCAAAAGGCACCTGTAAGCATTTAGAGGCTGGTGAACCCCACCTCAGTTGGGGGGGATTGAGGTCTTCCTCCCCCCACCAGCCACCCTCCTCTTCATATTTTTTGACACTCAGGGTGCTGGCCACACCTTTGGCAGATCCTTTGAAACCCGGGGACCTGCTTCAGTCCTTTCCAATGGGGTTCGGAGCTTCCTTCCTGCCGGGGGACCTTGTCCTCTCCAACCGAGAACCCCCTTCAATCTCTGATGGCGATTTCAGATAGATATAATCGGAGGTTTGGACCAGTATTTGGAAGGGGGTCAGAAGGGTTACTTGTGCTGAGGGGAAAGTGGGCAGAGCTAGGATGGTTAAAATCTTAGACATGGAGTCATGCTTGGGAATTGGAGGAATCCACGTATCTCAAAGGGCTCTGATGAATGGTTGAACTTGTTTCTTCACTTCCGTTCAGACTCAGCCACTATCCTACAATTTGACCTTGAGCGGGGCATCGCGGCTTCTTCTGAGTTTCTTTCCCTCTCTGTGTAAAGGGTATCGAGAGGTGTCCCGTGTACTAGCAGATACACACACAGGCAGAGTTGGAGCTGAAAAATAATTTTGCACACCTTGGGATTCTTTAAGGGCCCCACAAAGGTTGGCGGAACGGACCAGAAGCAGCGGCTGTGGTGTTCGGTTTGCAAGCTAAGTGCCTTCTTGGTGTGCAAGAAATCCAATCATATGCCCATCTTCCAGTGGACACCAGTCATTCATCTGCCTTAACCAGCCCACAAACCCAGAGATATGGGCTGGGAGGGCGTCTTAGTGAACCTTGTGGCCTAGGAGACCCCGAGCGCTAAGTTCTATGCTAGGCTCTCACTGTCACGCGGACCGGGCGGGGGAGCAGAGGTGACACCCAGTCAAAAACCTCTTCTGAGTGGAGACTGAAATGTATTACTTTTAAGCATTACCATCGAAGTTTACTGAGGTGACTCCAGGCGAGGAAAGTGACCGTCACTTATCTACCCAAAACTTGGGGTGATGCCCAAATAGAGCCAATCTGGGAGAAGGACAGGGAACTTGAAGCACTTGGGGACAAGCTCCCTGGCTGGAGGCAGGGCAGATTCGGGACATGCAAGTCTCGGATTGGCTATGCTGCCATCGCTCCGCCCCATGTGCTATAAGATGCTGGGCGGCGCGTGAGGCCTGGGTGTGCGCTCTGCGGCCGCCTCTCACTAGTCTCGTGCCCAGCATCTCTCCTCCCCACGCACCGACAGCCCTGGGCCGCCGCGGGGCGGGGGATGCCGGGCTGTCGCATCAGCGCCTGCGGCCCAGGGGCCCAGGAAGGGACGGCAGAACCGGGGTCGCCCCCGCCGCCACCCCGGGAGCCCTGCCGTCCCTCCAGCCCCCTCCCCATCGCCGACCTCGACTCCGACCCCCACTCAGTCACCGCCGTTACCCGAGGCGGCCGAGACACCCGTGGAAGGGCAGGAGCTGCAGCGCTGGCGCCAGGGTGCTAGTGGGGGGTCTGGGGGCGCGGGCCCGGCGGGGTCGGGGGCTCGGGCGCGGCGGCAGGGGCAGGGGGCCGCGCGCTGGAGCTGGCCGAAGCGCGGCGGCGACTGCTAGAAGTGGAGGGCCGCCGGCGCCTGGTGTCGGAGCTGGAGAGCCGGGTGCTGCAGCTGCACCGAGTCTTCTTGGCTGCCGAGCTGCGCCTGGCGCATCGCGCCGAGAGCCTGAGCCGCCTGAGCGGCGGAGTGGCCCAGGCCGAGCTCTACCTGGCTGCGCACGGGTCGCGTCTCAAGAAGGGTGCGCGCCGCGGTCGCCGGGGTCGTCCCCCGCGCGTGCTGGCGTCCGCGCTCGGCCTGGGGAGCTGTGTGCCCTGGGGCGCAGGGCGGCTGCGGCGCGGCCAGGGCCCGGAGCCGGACTCGCCCTTCCGCCGCAGCCCGCCCCGCGGCCCCGCCTCCCCCCAGCGCTGACCTCAGCACCCCAGACCCGGACCCCTAGCCTTCCGAGATAGGCGGTCGCCAGGTGCGGGAGGACAGACGGACGGATCCAGGTGCTGGCTAGAAGGACGGCGTCATCTACGCGGAGGAGACAGCGGGGGTCCATGGGGGCCCTGAAAGTGACACTGAGGTGCGATGTTGTTAACTAGTGTTTTCTAGGGTACAGCGTGTGTCTGTGTCGAGGGGTTGTAGGATCCGGGATCTCCCATGTCTGGGCATCTGTGGGGCCCTAATAGAGTTGCACGTTTTTTTCCCTCGTGGCTTCTTTCATAGCGGGTTAGATGGCAGCCCCTTATAGAGCTGAACTAATGGAGGGTGTTTGGCTTCCGGAGGGATTTGGTGGCAAACTTTAAGCAAGCTGGAGCTTGCTGCAATATTGCAACACCTGCTCCCTCACCTGTGCTTGTGTGGTCTCTCCTGGGTCCCCTGGGACTGTAAAAGCCCTGCCCTCAAAGTTTCTACATAGCCCCAGCTCCATCCCTTGCGATGAGAAGAATAAAGTTCCAGGATGGAGGAGGGCTGGCTCAGGGCTGTATGACTGGATTCTCCTCCTCTGACTCTGTGACTCCCATTGGAGGAGACAGAAACCCAGAGAGGTTGAAGGCTTGTCTCCCCCCCCCCCATCATACTTAGGCCTCTCTGTTTCTAGGGGACAGTGATTCCCATACTCCTAATCATTTTGTTACCTGTTTACAGCTCCATGGAGATATTCAGAATGAGGTGTTTGTCACCTGCTCAGCTAGCAGCCCTCCCCAAAGCATCTCTAAGATAGCTCTGCCAGGGATGGAACCAGGTGACACTCTTTAACAGGCCCCAGGGAGCAGGCATGGTATCAACTTCCAGAAAGGGGGGCCTTAAAGGGCCAGACTAGAAATGCCACCTACTTCTTCCTGACCAGATGCCCTTCAGGCCCCTATTCCTCTGTCCCTACTCGGCTGTGAGTGACCTGGCTGCAGCTTCACTCATCAGTGGAAAGTGGGTATAATCACCTCTGAGGAGGGTTGTGGGGAAGCTAAAATGGTCTAGGATTCCTTTTCCCACTGTAAGTCATAGTTGGATATTTTACTCATTTAAATCACACCTAGAGACGGGCTCAGCCTCTGTTTAGGAGACAGGAGCTAAGTTAAAGTCCTTAGTTTACAGACTGGAAAAGGGATTTCTCAAGGTCACATGGCAGAGAGAGAGAGGGTAAGGTGAAGGAGAGGGGAGGGGAGGGAAGGAGGGGAGGGGAACCTGGTCTTAGGCCTGTGTGTATCCTTTTTATCGTGTTCCAGTTAGGGAGAGCTGACCTCTGGACCCTGTCTACAGTGACCTAGAGCAATATTGTCCCCTCTCTGGATCAGGTTCCTCACATCTCTGAATACTGTTTTCCCTCCTGTCAGAGAAGGGAGAGAAGGAGGAGGAGGATGTTAGCGTCACACGGATGCTATCATCCTGTGAGTGAGGTATATTGTTGTTGTAGGCAGGGGTCCTCAGATGAACCTGTCCCCTCAGATGAACCTGTCCTATCGAAACTTCCCTTCCACAGGTAACTTACTGCTGGGGTTTCAGAAGACCTTCCTAAAGTCTTCTTACCTGGAAATCTCAGAACTTCTGAGAAAGCCATACATAGCTCAGGGGTAGTGGGAACTCTGTCATATTCTGGCCTCCCCAGAGAAGAACTTACTGAAGTCTCTCAGGTTATTTTGGAGTTCTGAGGGCCAGAGAATACAGGGCTTCCTGGAGATGACAGCTGGAGCTCTGGCTGCAGTCAGCTGGGCTGCTGCCAGGACCACTGGTTTCTGGTTTGCAGGGATGGGGCCCTTGATCTGAAGGAGCTTTTAGCTAATGGCATGGAGTGCTTTCTGTCATCACAGTTAGGACTTTCTCTGGGATTTATTGTAATCAGCTTTGACCTGATTCAAAGGTAGCGTGGGTGGACACATGAAGAGTTAGAGATGGTACCTGCTGGAGATGGAGGGGGGGAGGGGGGTACAGGCAGTTCTGGTTCCTCCCTCCCCTTCCAGATGCCAAGCTGCTCCCTTGCCAAAAAAAAAAAAGAGTCTAAGCCAGGGCACACAGCTCAGTGACTTGAACCTCAGGCCACCAACCTTCTCAACCAACAGAAAGTCAGCTCCTGATCCCGCCTGGCCCTCCTAGGATCCTGTATGGAGTTCCTGTGTCTGTTCCATTCTCCTCTAACTAGCAGACACCAATCACCACTTACTCCAGGGGTTTGGGGGAAACATGCAGCAGAGGGTCTTTGCCTTTAAGGGCTTGCCTCCGGTCTCTTCTAGTAGCTCCGGTCTCTTCTAGGTAGCTCCTGGGTATCTCCGTCCCAGGAAACCTAACTGGGCCTCAGGTTATTCTAATTTAATTTTTTTTTTTTTTTTTGAGAGAGAGGCTTGCCTTAACTTCCATATATAACTGAGAATGCCCTTGAACCTTTTAAAAACATTCATTATTTGTATGTATACAGGAGTGTGTGTGTGTGTGTGTGTGTGTGTGTGTGTGTGTGTATGTGTGTGTTTTGGGGGGTGGAGCAGGCATGTGCCACAGTGATATGTCAAGGTCAGAGGAAAACTTGCAGGAATACATTCTCTTTTCCACCAAGAGAGTGCCAAAGATTGAACTCAGTGGTCAGGTCTGGCGCCAGGCACCTTTACTATTGAACTACCTGTCTGGTCCCAACCGTGAACCGTGATCTCTTGTCTCTACCTCCAAAGTGCCACCCCACCATGCTGTGCTTATGTAGTGCTAGTGTTGGACCCAGGGCCTGGTGCATGCTGGGCAAGCACTCTACCAATTGAGCTACATCCCCAGCCTCTGCAAATTATGTTGTAGCATTTGGCTAATATTACTCTACCTCTGAGCAGAAAGCACTCTTCCTACGTGACTTCTTGAACTTTAAAACAAACAAACAAAAAAATCCAAAAAAACAAAAACCAGGGCCTCACTGTGTTGCTCTGGCTGAAACTTTCTTGATGGACCCTAGCCTGCAGCTGGGCAGGTCAGGGACCCTTGGTGCATTGAGGACACTATGTCAACCAGTGAATCCGGTCAAGAGAGCAGAGGAACAAGTTCCTTTGGTCTCTTTGGCTGGGCCCAGCAGCTTAGCAGTGCCACCAGAGGGCAGCGTGGAGCTGCTTCGTGAGAACTGGGGGCTGAACCTGGAACAGGCTCAGTTCTGGGTGATCCAGTCCTCAGTCATTCTTGTCTGTGGTTCTGGGGCTTTCAAAGACTTTGGGATATGAGAGTCTGCAGAATAATCAGGAAGTGGTGGCGCAGGCCTTTAATCCCGGCACTCCAGAGCCAGAGGCAAAAGCAGGTGGATCTTGAGGCCAGCTGGGTCTACAGAATGAGTTCCAGGATAGCCAGGGCTACATAGAGAAACTCCGTCTGAAAAACAAACCAAACTAAATCAACCAACTAAACAAATGAGTCAGCAGAAGAAGCAGTGGTGTCGGTTCCCTGGGCCCATGAATAAAGGAGTGATTTCAGTGCTGGCTTCCAGCTTGGCTGGGCTAGGATCTTGAACTGTATCCATCATCCCTGGGTGTGCAACTCCAGGAGAGGCACAGGAGAGAATCTAGTAGGAAAGATATACTTGAACGAGACTTCCACCTGAGGCAGTTCTGCATTCAGAGATTTGTTCCACTGGTGACAGCAATGGGTCCTGCCACCACCTGACGACCTAGGTGGCCTCCTAGAGATTAGGCTCAAGTGACTCGTTCAGGCTAAAGTGTTCCAGACCTTCAGTGGGCAGTGACCTGGTGCCCTGACATCTCAGCAGCAGAGGAGACTTCAGGCAGGGATGGGGGCGGGGGGATAGGAGGGAAGTAGTTAGGATAGACGGGAAATCCCCAGCCCAATTCTTCCTCCATTATTCCTTTGACTACACCCTGACCAGCGTGATGAGGTAAGAAAGCCCTTAGTTCTGAGCTCTAGATTAACTATGTCCCTTATGCCAGGCACCATGCTAGGCACTCTATACCCATTTTCTGTTCACATTCTTTCAAATTCCTCAAAGCAAGGTTCTAATCCCCTCCATGTCTGCCAAGGTGGACAACTGGCTTCCTTAAAGATGTAGACTGTAATTCTATACCTGTAGTTCAGTGGGCTAATAACAGTGCTGTTTGGAGGATTTCTGGGTTCTCGCTTTTAAGGGGTCAGGTTCTGGGAAGGAAGGTATGAAATGCTAGAGGGGTGGCAAAGTGTGTCTTGTGCCTGCTTCCCCCCTCAGGACTGGACACACCCTTGCCAGTTTGTCTGGGTTCTGGGATTGATTGAGTCAAGCTGATTCAGCATCCCTAGCTTATGGCAAGGGTGGGCCAAAGATGTTCAGGGCTGCATGTGGGGCTGAGGCTTGCCTCTGGGTGTCTCCCCTCCCTGGAGACTTGGGCAGGAATGTTTGTTGCCAAGGGAGCAAAGAGCTTAGATGGCAGGAGAGGTGCTGGGATTAAAGGTGTGCACCACAACCTGGCCTTTAAAAAAAAAAGAATGAATGAAAGAAAAGAAGAAAAAAGAAAGCGTTTATTTTTATTTTAAATAATGTGTATGTATGTGTGCAGGTGTTCTTGGAGGACAGATGTGTTGGAGCCCCCAGAGGTGAAGTTACAGGCTTTTGTAGGCTGTTTGACGGGGTTCTAGGAACTGAATTTCGGTTCTATAAAAGAGCAGTACATGCTCTTAACTTCTGAGCCATCTCCCTAGCCCTTGAATTTTGAGGGAGATCAGGACACTAGAGAGGATTGAACTTCTCCATATAAGAAGTCCTACTGAGACAGGCAGAGGTGGCACACACCTCTAACCCCAGCATTCAGGAGGCAGAGGCAAGTGGATGTCTGAGTTTGAGGCCAGCCTGGTCTAAGAGCCAGTTCTAGGACAGCCAGGGCTACACAGAGAAACTCTAAAAAAAACCAAAGAAACCATAAAATGAGTGAATGAATAAAGTGATCCTACTAAGAAAGAAGTCGTCTTACTGAGTGGCGAATACTGGGGCTCTGTGAATGATGGGACCACTCTGTCTAGGACAGGAGAGAATTCCAGAGACAGCAGCAGCAGAGGGCCAGTGCAAAGCCTTGGCTTCTGCTAGAGCAGCAGTTCTCAACCTGTGGGTCCCAACCCCTTGGGGGGGTGCATATCAGATAGTTACATTATAATTCATAACAGTAGCAAAGTTAGTTTTGAAGTAACAAAATACCTTTATGGTTGGGGGGTCACCGTATTAAAGGGGCACAGCATTAGGAAGGTTGAGAACCGCTGCTCCCGGGAGCATCACCATATCAGGAATTCCTGCAGCAGCCCTGGGGAGCTCCATAAGCAGAGAAGCGGGGAGGGGCAGGCTCTTCATTACAGGAACATTCCATTCCGGCTGCTCAGACTGGTGGGGATCCCAGCCAAGGACAAAGACCCAAGGGAACCTCTGATTCTCCGAGCCCCTTTCCATAGCAAGCCCTCTTGCCCTGTCTCCCATTGTGGGCCTTCTCAAAGAGACAGATGTGGAAGTTTTGGGTGGGGTGGGGCAGCTTCTGGATAAAGATAATTAAGGCTCTTGGCATTATTCTTCCAGCTCCTCAGAGCCTCCACTCTATGGGTCTGGATTGACTTCTGCATTCCGCACCTTCTCTGGATATCCCGCCTCCAGGAAGACTTCCAGGACTGACTGTACCCAGTCTCAGCGCCCTCCTCTCAGGAGCCCTTACAGTGGCAGCGGACTGGGTCCTGGGAACTTGCTATACTCTGAATTGCTTTCTATACACTGTATTTGACTTTGCTTATACAGAGACCCGAGATGCTCTCAGATTAGCTGAGACTGCAGCAAACATTGCCAGTGTGACCGAGAAAATTTCTTCTTAAAGATAGACTCCTCATTCTTACACAAGTCACAGTGTAGCCGGAGTCCCCATCATGCCTTCTATATCCAGCAGGTCCAGGAGGCCTCTTTGAGGCAAATCACTGCTGTAGGAAACCCCTATTTCCCCTTACCCACTGTCCTTGTCATTCCTTTGTGAGTGAGGACATGCCTGTAGCTCCTTGCAGACAATCAGCTGCTGCCTCCTAGGGACACTTTTCTCAGGATGAGGTGGTGGCAACATCAAACTTCTAACGCCAAGTTACACCGCACAAAGGGAATCCACTTCTTTACATATCCTGATAGAGGGAAGGAGGCACATTTACTCATACACCGCCCAGAACATATAGGCTTCTGTAAAGTGGCTGTATATCGACTCAGTTACCAACTATATACACGCAGGAAGAATAAAATAACGAGAGGCTGAGACGTGTGGTTTTCAGGTTCCTGTTGCCAGTGTCCTTCCTGCCTTTCCTCTTGGGTGGGTCATGTCTCAGTGACAGCTCCTAATGGAGCTTCTGTTTGGTTTGGGAGTCTGGGCCTGGCTTGCAGACTGATTTTCCCCTTGATTTAGTTCAGAGCAGACCCTTAGGAAGTTTCTCTGTCACCAAGGGTGTGATAGAGAAGCTCAGAGATAGAACATGGGAGGAAAGCTGACGCCCGCAGAGGCTGGGCTACTGTGGCAGGGCATGGCAACAGCCTATAGTGTAGGGTTGCAGGTGACTGTCCTTTGGGGTCTCCTCAGGAGATTGCATTGAAATTGGGAAGAATTTTTTTAAGGGACCCTTAAGTTGTGGGGTTTGCCTAAGAAACCAATAAAGGGGAACCAGGTCTGGTGGCACATGGCTGTAATCCCAGCACTTAGGAGGCTGAGGCAGGAAGATAGGAGAGTTTAAGGCTAGCCTGGGCTACATAGGGAGCCCCTGTGTCTAAAAAAAACAGTACTGGAGATATAACTTCACTAATGAGGTGTTTGCCTAGAATGTGGAAAGCCAAGGGTTCCAGAGAGAGAGCTCATGAAAAGAATCCACCAGAATGGAAGTTCCCCATTGTCGGGCTACAGGGAGGCAAGGGTTAAAGGGTTGCTGCCATTGTTGAGGGGTGTGAACCATGACAACCCGGGAGGGAAGGAGCAAGGAGAGAAACACCCTGTCCTTTCAAGGTTCCTGCTGGGGCCTCTCATTGTTAAAAACAACAGGAAACTTGGGAACAAGGGAGCCATTGAAGTTGTCCAGAGCCTTCCCAGGGCCCTGAGCCAGAGAAGGGTGGCCACTGTATCTGGAAAGGCCAACACCGAGTAAGCGCACCTGCCTGGGAGCACTCTGTGGCCTTGGCCCTCTGGCTTACAGATTGGTAGGAAGGGGTAGATGGGTTGTGGCAGGTACCACAGTTGGAAGGTGAAGGACGAGAGCTCTCTCCTCTCAGCTGTCCTCTGGCTGCTTCCAAATTCCTGATGTCTACACATATCCTGGCCTTGAAGGTGTCTTGCACAGAGTATTTTTCTCACACTGGGAAACAATGCACCACACCCACAGGCTGACAGGTGTGTAGTTACCACAACAGGCCCCAGACAGTCACCCCAAGCCATGACTACTGGCACAGATACATCAGAAAATGTATGTCTTGGCATGTTACCACACTCTGCCAGTCATACAGAGAATAGCCTGAGCCCTCCCACATAAGCAAGGGAGACAGACTGTCACCATCATCTCTGGGGAATGATGATGCAGGGGTGGAATGCAGCAGCTGGAGTCTGAACCTCTTTTGACCACTTTGGCCTCTGCTTTTGACTGTCAAATGTAAACTTAATGCTATTCTCTGGAGTTGTTGTTACAGGGGTGAAACGTGAAATCACGTTCGCGTGTACCGAAGCACAGCATCTGGTCTGGAATAAGTTGTGCCAGACACAGCTGTTAGTGTGAACTTCCGCCACTCGCCCCACCCCCTTACATCCACACACGTGTGTGTACCAGCTCCAGAGAGTGCCCACGCCCACACAGTACTGGCCAGACATCCTCAGGTACACGTGCCCTCCTTCCGACAGGCTTGCCAGGGCACGTGTACATTCACAGACAAGTTCCCTTGGCCCAGGACACTTTCTCCAGCTGGCTCCATGGCTCGCTTCCCAGGACCTTTCTTTGTTCAGTTGGATGCCATCTTTCAAGGAGGGACACCTTGTTAAGTCCCTCTCTACCTACCTTTTTATGCATTGCTGCCCTTGTAGGACCACACTGTTTATCTACCTTTTAGGGTATAAGTGTCACAAGGGGAGGGACCCTAGAATCCAGAACCATAGGCTCAGACAGGACATACACACAAAGATCAGGACTTCTGGGTTTCTTATTTCCTGAACCAAGCACATCCAGGTGAGCCCTCAGCCCAGCTCACTGAGCCTGCTATGTTTACACTGTTTCCAGTTCCATAGTCAGGGTCACGTGGCCAAATCAGGAGGTAGGATAAATATGTCTGAGAACCTTAGGTGACAGCCTTTCCAGCCATTTGGAGCCGTGAGCAGAAGGAACTGAGGCATCTAGCCAGACCCACAGAGCAGGTGAGGATGCCCTCTGATGACCGAGGCCTCCTCTGCTGCTTTATTTTTGTCACCCTGGCTGGAGCCATCAAAGCCACCACTTCAGAGGAGACTAATGAGGCTGAATATGTTAAAGGCTTTGCAATCAGCAGATCAAAGAGACAGGGTAAACAGTGGGCAGCGTCCAGAGGTGAGTGGCCAATGCCCTGAGGGAACGTCTCCCCAAAAGCTGCACTCCTGGGCCCAGTTAGCTGGCTGGTTCCATCTAGCTTCAGAGAGACCCTGCCCTCTCCAAGGGACCAGTCTACAATAAGCCAGAACATGCCCACGTCCACTTGCTAGTGAGACCCTACCAAGGCTCTGGGGCACCCTCCAAGTCCTCCAGCCTCAGCTTTCATTCCAGATTCACCCTGCTCACTTCCTGGGGAGATGGAGTAGGCAGACCTGCACGCCAGAGGCCAGGTTTGGGGCCTCTAGGATTCCAGGGACAGAATCTGGAAAGATGAATATTTATTCCCTTTAACAAGAGGTCTAGACTTCTGAAGCAACATGGAGACCAGCCGTGCTCCCAGTTCATAGTTGCCAAGCTGTGGACAGTAGAGACACTCCAAGGCTGCTCCTTGGTCCTTCTTCTCACAATACAAGTCAAACTCAGCCTGGGGGGTAGTGCCAGCCTCGTGCCATAGAAAGCCTTTCCCCAGGAGGAAGATACAGTTACATTCAGTGTAGACATTTTTATTGGTGGGAAGAGTGCAAAATAGCAACAAATCCAGAAGAGTGGGGAAAGGATGGGGTATACCTCCTTCCCGATATGTGAGAGTCCTATTATCAAGCAAGTGGGGGAGGGAGTGGTCAACTTGACTGTGGCAGCTTTGAACCCAGCAGTCTCCAACAATAGTGCCAGGACAGTAGGGCTCCTGGAAGGCACAGGGAATGGAGATGGGGGACGCACTGGAAGGTGTATGGGTCATATCCTACTCTGGCTGTTTGGAAATCAGTCCACCGTATACCTCAGCCCTCAGGAAATCCTCATAGCTTAGGGCAAGGACTCAGGTTTCAGGAGTTTGAACTGCCATCCCACCAAAAACCCCAGGAGCTGCCTTATGCCTTAGTTTACCTCTTTCTAATGATCAGAGGCTCTGTGAATGACCCAGCCAGACACCAACTGAATAACCTTGTCACATGATATCATATTGTGGCCACTATAGGAGCATCAGGGTCCCTGTGGGCTGACCCTTTCTAGACCATTGAAATCAACCCAAGGTGTTGCTGTTGAGGCTACCTCACTAGCTGACTTTGACTTTTCAAGACAAGTAGCCCCTGTGTCCCACAGTCACGCAGGTCCAAGAGTGCAGTGTGATGACCAAGAGGTCCTTCTGTCAAGAACCCTGACTTGGCTTTAAGCCCATTGGAGCCTCGTGCAGGAAAGTCTGGTCTGTTCAAAGGCCCAACCCTATAGTGCCGGGCCAGCTGGCACAGGTGGCCTGTGTCTGGTTACATCCTCCACACAGACCTGATGACCCCACCCCACCCCGTAAAGCTCATCCCCTTCTGGCCAGGATCAGAGTCAGTTGCAAGGCAGCCAGGTAGGATAGGAGTGAGCTCGGGGCAGCAGAGGCTGCATGGGGGTCACGTAATAATTAACAGTGGCTGGTACAACCCCATCTGAGCCAGGCCGGCGCCAGGCCAGAGCAGCCATGGCAGCAGGGCCCTGTTCAGCTAGTGCCTGGAGGGCTAGCATGGCAATAAGGTCCAGGGTCTGGCGGCGCTCGTGGCTCATGAGGCACACTGTACTCTCGTTGACCACCTGGTGCAGTGTCACAAGGCAAGCATACCGGCGGGCTGCTTCCGCTCCGCCAAAGTGGGCCTCCAGGTAGCGCTCCAGAATGCGCCTCTGTTCCACCAGGTCCGGAAAGTCGATGAAGAAACGGGAACACATGTATCGCTGTAGGGCACGAACGTCAGTGCTGGGCCTTGGCCGGAAACCCCGTACCAGGAGGTGGCAGTACTTGAGAAGGCCACCACCTCGGATCTCCTCGGGGCTGCGTGTGGCAATGACACGGTGCTGCAGGTGCTCCAAGGCCTCAGCGAAGTCCCCATATAGGCTCTCACCGGTCACCGTAGGGTGGAAGGCCTCCGACATTGGTGTGGATGAGCACTGTCCAAAGAGGAGCAGCGAGTCCAGGATGATCTGGAAGGAGTCGATGCTGAATTCGAACTGGCGTCTTACAGAGTCCACGAACTTGAGTTCCACGTTCTTACCGCTCTTGTTGGATAATGAGATGAGGCTCCAGCGGTCCAGGTCTGTGCACACTTTCACCAGCTTCTGCACATAGGCCTCCTTGAGTGTCAGCGGCGTGATCTTGGCCCGGCTCACTCCCACTGGCAGGAAGTCCAGCAGGCAAGCCAGGACCACTGCCTTGGTCAGCTGGAAGGATGCTTCACTCTGCAGGTCCATCTGGAACACCAGGTCCAGGTCCTTGTAGCCTAGGCCACTCTCGGGGTGCAGCACGTGACTCGCCGCTGAGCCGTGCAGGCGCACACTGTGTACATGCAATCCCTGCTCTTCCAAGCTGCTGCGGACCACCTGCAGGGGAGGAGAGAAGAGTCAGGCGCCTGGGCCCCTCCGGTCTGCACCAACCGCCTCCAGGATTAATCATCCTACCATCCATCACTGCTGACCAGCTTCTGTGGCTCTGTGAACCCTTTTAACTCACAAAGCCTCTATTTGCCAATCTGGAGAAGGGCCCAGTTGAAAGGACTGACTCAGAGGAGCAATAAAAATAACAAAGGCAAACGGAGAACTTACTAAGCACTTTACATTAACATACAGCCTCACTTAATCTTCATAATAACCTGCTGAGGCAAGGTTTAGTCCTGCTTCACAGGTTGGGAAACAGAAACACAGAGCAGCTTGAGAGCTGTCCAAAGTCACACCGCAAACACAGAGCTGGGCACTCTGCAGCTCAAAACCTAGGTCTTCCCACAGAGCTACCTGACCTTCCTGACACTGCCAGCCGCACACCTGGTATCAAGCCAGGCACTGAGTGTAACCAGCTCAGGGGGGGCTGCTTAGCACCCTACATGCCTGCACAAAAATCCTTGACAATCTTTTTTGAGGATTACTATCCAGTCGGCAGACAGAAGACCCGAGGTACAGAGGTGTAAAAAAAAAAAGTTCAAGGCCATAGAGTCTTCAGGCTAAGACCCAGAATCTAACCAAATTGGTTAGATTTTACAAGGCCACATATGTTCTTTTTAATTTTTAATTTTTGAGGTCTTTTGAGACAGGGTTTCTCTGTGTAGCCTTGGCTGTCTTGGAATTTGTTCTGTAGACCAGGTTGGCCCCAAATGCAAGAGATCTGCCTGCTCAATACTGGGATTAAAGACATGTGCCATGAGTATACATTTTAAAATTTTTCAAGTTTTAAAAGATTTATTTTTATTCTATGTGTATGTGTATGCGTGTTTTGCCTGCATAGATACAGGTGCACCACCCATGGAAGCCACAAGAGGTCTTTAGAGCTCTAGGAACAGGAGTTACAGGTGGTTATGGGATGTCATGTAGTTGCTCGGAATAGAAGCCAGTCTTCTGCAAGAGCAGTCAGTGCTCCTAACTGCTGAGCCATCTCTCCAGACTATCACACACATACACACACGCACATACACGCACACACACACACACACACAGCCCAAGGAACCAGGGAAGCAAAATGCCACATGAACTTTCCAGATGAGAAGACTAAGGCTCCAAGCTGTAATCCCCAGCCACTTAGAAGGCTGAGGCAGAGGCATCTGGAGGACCCCACCTGGAGCCCCAGGGCTGATGGTGTGGGACCAGGACAGGGACACCTGTGAGTCTTCTGGAACTTGGTTCTTAGCTAGAGCCCTGGGCAGTGGGAGCTGTGGGAGGAGTGGAGCTGGGGTGAATACAGACGTTAGGTTTCTCAGCAACCCCAAGTCCTTCCACACACACGGTCCTGAAAGTGACCGGGCAGCATTCCTGCCCTCAGTGATTCTGCTACCCCACCTCACTGCCAAGTCAGCGCCAGCTCTGGGGCAGGTTGTTCTCCAGCCTCCCAGGGAATTAACTGCAAAGAATGCATCTAAGTGCTGAGGCGGCAAGCCTCGGTGGGGCAATCCGAGGCGGGCGGCTCCCTCCAGGAAGACTTCCGGGAGGAGTTGTCATGGTAATGGGGGTGGGAAGGAAAGGACTGGCCATCGGAACATTCAGCACAGGGATGGGAAAGGGAGGAGTACCCGGTCAGGTATTTAGTAAGCACCAGATGCAGGACCTCAGCAGAATCGATGGTGGGGGAGGGGACTGGGGTGTGGCTGAGCTGCAGGGGACATGCTTAACATGTGTAGGGCCCTGGACTCCATCCCCAGCACCAAAACCTAACAGAAGTAGACTATGAGAACCTAGAGGGACAGGTCTTCATGATCCCCATATTATAAATGGGGAAGCTTAGATTCACAGGCATGAAGACACATCTTTAAGATCAACCCAGGCATGGCTGATTCCAAGCCCGTCTTTTACTGCTGAGTAAGGACCAAACCTAGAGGTCATGTCTGCTAAATTCACTCTCTAGAGAGTCCCCCCCACCAAGGATAGCCTACTGTCCTCCCTACCGTGCTCACATCCAGGCTTCAGAAGCAGCAGGCTATATCCACTTGTACATAGTTCTAATCTTGTTTGCCCTTTCAAAACTTCAGCTGGGCATGGTGGAGAATGTCTGAAATCCTAGTACTTGAGAGACTGAGGCAGGAGGATTACTGAGAGTTGGATACCAACCTGGGATATTATAGCAAAACCATATGTCAAAATTAAACCAATTTCTCCATGTCTGTCATCTATCTATCTATCTATCTATCTATCTATCTATCTATCTATCTTATCGTCTATCTTATATAAAAAATTTTTTTCAGACAGAGTCTCAGTAGCCCAAGTTGGCCTCAAAATAGTTGAGTTGAACTTTGAACTTCCAACCCACCTACCTCCACCTCCTAAGGGACAGAACTACAGGGGCAACACCGTACTTTTTTTTTCCAAAGTGAGAATGAACCTCAAAGCACCGAGTCCCAGAGCAGTGAGTGGTGGGAAGGCGGGGGCTGGGAAGTTACTGCAGCTCTCATAGGGTCTTTCAGGACACATTTTGACAACTGTCCCCAGGTAGCTAATGAGAGAAGTGCAGACCATCCCCCTCTCCCAGGTGAGCTGACTGGGCCTTCGTGCGACTCCAGTTCACCAGCTGATGCCCACCCCAGGGCATGGCTTCTGGCCTGGTAAGTAGGGAGCAATTCCCTCATTAAATCCCCTGCGTCAGGGCCATGGGGCCAGCTGTGTCACCCAACCATTGGCTGTTGTCTCTTTCCCAGGTATGACTACAGCCAGTTTGACAGGCGGTCCCCAGATACTGCCACACCCAAGGACTGGAGGGCAGCTTGCAAGCTTCCCAAATCAGACTTTCCAGCCACAGAGGGGGCAGTGACTGTAGCCTCCTTTCTCTTGTGCTGAGGCACCCAATTCCCCAAACTGCTCTGTCCAGGGTTTCTGCTGAGACCTTAGTAAGGCTGAAGACTTTGCAAAGCTTGCAAGAGCGAGCCCTCTGGCTGCACCTGGAGAGATCAGAGCGTTCAGTTCAATTCTCTGGGCCCAGAGAAGAAAGCAAGTGACTCGTTCAAGGTCACAAAGTCAGTAAGTGGCTGAGTTGAACTAGGACCTGGTCTCCAGAGCGATAGCAAAGGGGACTCCTGTAAGAAAGTGGGTCCCTTTAGCCAGGCACAACAAGCAAGCATCTGTTTTCCTAGCTGCCCAGACTGTTGCTGCTGGGAAGACCTTGTTGGGCGCAGAAGCAGAAGGCTTCCATTCTTGAACAGGGAGACAATTTAGCACTGGTGAGAAGCCCTTAGCAGGCGCCTCCCTGTTCCCCACATCTCCCTCCTGCAGCCCCTCATATCTCAACAGCTTTAAGAGTTGTTGGCTGTGGATCCCCACCAGGAGACAGGTTGGCTACACAAGCAGGTGAAGGCGCGTGGTCCCTTGGGAGTCTGGAACCAGAAAGGATACTGCTGAATAGTCAGACCCACATCCATTGAACAGATGGGGCCACTAAGCCCAACAGAGGGAATAAACAATGAACCCAGTAGCCTGACTTCACAGTCTAGCCCAGAGCCTCTGCCACCTCTCCACAGCTAACAGCTTCCTGTTCTGGGATGACCAGCTTAGAAGGATCGTGGCTTCTACTCACTCCCCTCACCTGCCTGGAAGACCGAGGTCCCGATGCAGTCACATTCCTGCTCTCAGTGTCAGTTTGGATACTTGTCCTTGCAGAGAGGCCTAATCATGCCGAGCAGAGCACCCCCTTTCCTTCCCTTCATGCCTGGGATTATGGGATTTCCTCAAGAGAAAAACCAGTGTAAGGGTAGCCACACACCTGTAATCCCAGCTACAGAGAAAGCTGGGGCAGGAGGATCATTTAAGTTTCATAAGTGCTCGGACAAAACAAAACAAGCAGAAGCCATTTACTAATAATCCAGGCAATGTCAGGAGACCATGGAATGCCTTAGCCAGCCCCACTGGGACAGCCAGTGAGTCAGCCCAGGAGAATCTGTCCCCACCCCCTCCATCTCATTCCTTGTTCCACGGCAGGGAGGGCAAGGCTATCCTGAACAGCCACCCTCCCTCTCTGTCGGAGGCTATAGTAAGGGGGTGAGGGGAAAATATGTCCAGCTTTACCTGGCTTGTGTGTAAAGCCCATAACTGGCAGTAACACACGGGAGCTATCACTAGCTAACTTTTCTGGTTTTCATTATCCAGGGACTCCAGGACTAGAGGTTGAGCTTGGGAACCTGGGGAGGGGTGGGAAACTGTTGAGCAGGTACCATCTGCTCCTGGGGAGCTCCAGGACTCCTTCCCTGAACTTGACCTCCACCTCACTGGATAGCCTTAGGTAGCTCATCCTCTCACCCGAGGTCTCAGTTAGAATGGGGGATGGGAACGGGCATCCTCTGGTATTTCAGAATATCACAGTGCTTGGGTTGAACACGGAAAGAGTAAGGACTGGGGTATTACAGGGTTAGGTAAAAAGAAGAGCTGGAGTTTGCTGGAGGGGCGAGGGGGGAACAGCTGCCAGAATCTGATCCTCAGGAGGGAGATAGTCCTTTGGGGTCTGAACCTTGGACCCGCCTTCATTTTCAGTCAGTCTTAAGGGAGGAGGAACACCTAAAATGGAAATTTGATGCTATCTTCAAAGGGGTGAGGTCTTGGGTCTGGCCGAAACATGTGGGAGGCAGGGAGCTTTCCCAAGGATTTCTGGGCTGTTTCTTTCACCTAGCCAAGGTTTCTTAAGCCAAGAGTTGTGGGAACACAAAGATAGAGTGCCCCTAGAATCCTGAGGATGCAGGAGGTCCAAGGATGTGGAGTAGAGGAAGAAAAGCTATTTTGGAACCAAGTATACACATTCCCCATTGGCGGCTGTCAGGGCGATGCCCGTCTAGTGCCTCCTTCATCTCCACCCATCTCCCTTGGTGAGTGGTTCCCATAAGGGGTTCCCAGAACGGCAGACAGGCAAACTCAGCAGGGCGCAGGAAGAGCCGAACTGGTGTCTCGGGTTCCCGTTCCTTAGTTTCTTTAGCTGCCGGGCCAATCGCAGACTCCAGGTGCCTTGTAGCAGAGCACCAACCCACCCCCGATTCTGCCAGGGCCCCCTCACCTGCACGATCTGCTGGGGCTGCACGCTCAGCGTGGGGAAGTTGCCTCGCCCGTGAATGGGGATCGGCTCTTTCAGCAGCGCGTCCAGCCGCTTCACCTGTGGCCAGCTCAGCCGGCTCTGGTGCCGTCCCAGAGAGGCTGAGGAGGCCTCCGGGTCCGGGCCGCCGCCGGCCGCCCCAGCCGTGGCCACTGCCGAGGCTGCACCGGTCCCCACCTGCGCAGCTGGCTGCTCCAGGCTCTCAGCTCCACTCTCCGACGGCATCATTCACCCGGCCCCGGTTCCTGGACGGCAGAAACCCGGGAAATGGTGAAGGCGAGGAGGGCAGGGAGAGTGGCTGTGCACGGGCCAAGGCGGGGTGCGGGGACCCGGCGGCGGCGAGGCAAACCCAGGGAATACCTCCGACGGCAGCGAGGACTAACAGATCTTGGAGCCAGGCGGATCGGGCCCAGCTGACACTTATAGGCCGCGGGCCGCACGCCCATTGGTCGACACAGCTGTCACACAGCAGGAGATGCCCGCCTCTCGTCCCTCCCCTACCATTGGCCAGCACAGTTTTGCAAGGGAATCGCTGGCTCTCAGAAGTTTCTGATTGGCCGAAAGGCACGCCCCTTCCCCGCCCCCTCTCTCCGATGGAATTCCCTCCTTTGGTCTTTAAAGAACTGCTGCTTGTAATTGGCTCGAGCCTGTCGGGACTTAGAGGGACAGCGCCCTCTAGCGGCAGAGGTCTCTATAGCGAAATGTTGCAGTGTTTAACGAAGCGGCTGCTTTCTAATTTATTTCCTTGATTGGCCCTTCGAATCACAGCATGCCTGGCATACCTGTTCCATTTTAGGTGAGGTGAAATCTGCTTAGAGAGAAGGTGTTATTGCCCATCATCAGTAGCGTGTGAGTACCGGTTATGGTCCTGATGGAGGTGTAAAGATCTGTGCAGTATTCTGCTCCATCTGGGCCAACTCAGGGTTTTTCTGGGATGGATATTACTATTTTTTTTCTCGTTCTCTTTACCGATCATAATGGCCGAGGCTTATTGCTGCTTTGAATCTTACCCCCTCCTCCTTTTCAGATTTTAAATATTTGTGTCATGGGAAGGAGGGAGAATGGAAATCGAACCTCCCCATTGGTCGCTATAGTATTTTTTTTCTTGTCATTCTCGTAATAGTATATCAAATTCTGTATCCTTGAATTTTCTTATAAGGCAGGCTAAGGAGTAAAAGACAGAGAAGGAAAAACTGAGACTTAAAAAACAGCTACTACACCCCAGTGTCTGTCAGGGCACAGCTTGGCCTGCCTCAGACCAGAGCACACATTTCTTCTTTTTGAAAGCCAGCACCGCATCAGGCTGCTCTTGTTTTCTTCTCCTGGAAACTACTGGAGAAGTCAACATGTGCTCAACCAGATATATAACCCCAGCATTCCAGTGGTGTGGGCAGGAGGATCAGAAGTTCAGTTATCCTTGTCTACCTGTTGAGTTCAGGTCAGCCAGGGCTATATGACCCTGTCTTTAATAATAATAATAATAATAATAATAATAATAATAATATCACCACTGCCTGCCTACTGTGCTGGAGACCCAGGCTTCAACCTCCGGTGCCACAAAATGGGGGAAATAAAAAGGAGATCTTTGGCTGAGTTGTCTCTGAACTCTAGATCCCTGAGGCTACTGATGAAAGTGTTTGAGGTCCAGCCATAATACTCTCCTACACATGGATTTGGCTCAGTGGCTCAGAATGCTTGCCTAGTACGAGAGTCCGGCTCTAATCCCCAAACATCAAAAACAATACAAAGGACCACAAAACCACAACATAGCCCCGGCACATTCTTCCTCTCATCCTCCAGCGGAAGGAGAGGAGGGGGCAGGAAACGTAACTTCTTTTAAACCTCTACTATGCACTAAGTCATGTTACATATGTAACTATTCATTCCTGAGAATATGCCTCAGCAGGTGAGATCATTTTGCTAGATATGCAGATTAAGAAACCAAGGCTCCAGAGGTCGTGATGTTCCCAAAGTCATACAACCACTAATTGGTAGTATAGGGCTTGAATTCAGGTCTCCTGACTCTGTTTTCAACCCCTCCTCTTAGAAGTTGGCACAGGTCACAGGGTCACATTTGGCACAGCCCTGGCACTACCCACAACACCCATCCATTTGTTTCTTCATTCCTTAGTCAACATATGCTCACAGGGTACCAGGTACCAGATGCTGAGCTGTGAGATAGGTCAGGCAAGGTCCTAGTCCTTCTAGAACTTTCGACTGTAGAAAGACAATGGTGATTTAAACAAGACATCTTGGATGGTATGCTAAGAGGAAAATGGAGTTGGACTATGGGAAGGAACAACTGAACTGGGGAGAAGAAACCTTGACCGGGGCAGCTTCTTGGCAAGGTGAATCTGCTGGGCCCCGTTCTGTCCTATCTCTCTGTGTTTGTCCCTGAATAGCCAGGGCAACTGGAGAGATACCAGGCTACACACTCATAGACATCTAAAGGCTCCAGCTAAGAAGGCTGTTGGCATCTACTGTCTTTATCTTCTCAATTTATAAATGGAGAAAGTGGGGTTAGGAAACAGGAGAGATTTATTCCAGGTGGACCAGCTATCTGTTCAGGGACAGGCTGGGGCAGTGCCCTTCATATAGACTTGATCAGGTTTTCTAAGGAAATTCTAATCTCATTTTCTATCTCCTTCTGTCTAGGCCAAGGAGAGCAATTAGCCAACACACGTACTATGAATCACCCTTTGTCAACGCTTCCATTAGCAAAGCTAATGCTGTCCATGTTTGCCCAAGGGGGCTAGGGTTGACTTGGGGATGTAGGAAGCCAAGAGAGAAAGAGAGAGAGAAGAGAGAGAGAGAGAGAGAGAGAGAGCACAGATGTGCTCAGTAAAATCTTTTGTTTCCATTAAAACCAGCTTTGAGAGTATCCATGAATGGAGGGAATCCACTCGGGGTGCATCTTGAGTCTGGGTGCATCTGGTGGCTTTGAGGTTATATAGGTGAACCTTTGCCAGGAATCTGTACATATTCCCAATCTTGGTTATGACTCCAGCTGATTTTAAAGGGGAGTTGCTCTCTATGATAATAGAGTCTTAGTGATAGAAGACAGTCTGCCTCTCTGGACCCCAGCTTCTTATTCTGTAGGATGGGAGAGAAATCGGGGCAGGCTCTCCCATTCAAACCATTTGATTTGAGGACTACAAGCAAGAGGCTTGATTGCTACATTGGATCCTCAGCTCTGGGAGTCCAGAAAAAAGCATCCTGGGAACCAATCAAACCCACCTCACTGAGCATGCCCTGTGCTCAGCGAGCGCAGGAAATCACTGCCTCAGATTTCAGAACACAGTCTCCTGACACAGGAGGGATAGATAGATCTCTCTCTTTGCCTGAGAGGAAATGAAGACTGGGTAAATGAAGTCATTCTCATGGGGCCTTAGAATTGAAAAGAGAAACTTTGTATCTAGGTCTGGCAGAACCCCAGGCCTAAGTCTTAGTGAAGACCTCACCTGGGAGGGTGACTTTGGGAAGCCAAATTATACACAGGTGATCCTTCCCTGAAGAGATTTACCCATTCCCTCTTCCTGTGGCTCTTGGCCTCCAGCCTGCTTCATGTGCTCATGGCCAAGGTAATGGACGTTGTCATTACTGATAATTGTACCCCTAGCAGGCATCACCTCTCCTCTGTTCTACTTACTCTTCCAACCCTGACTTCATTAGTTTCTCCACCCACCAGCCCTTAATCTACCGAACCTCCTTCCTCTCACTGTTCCTGACTCCCTCCTGTCCTTGATTCCCCACCACCCCCTGAACTCCCTCAGTGTCCAGGAACAGAGCAGTAATTACTTCCTTGCATACACCATCGACTCCCTAGTTTTCCAGCTCAGCTCATTAAACTGCCGCCACCTGCAAAACCACACCCTGGCTCATCCTCCACAGCTGACGGTGGCTCAGGAGGGGCGATCTGCTGACCTCACTTATCCTTGGGCCCACCATCTACCATGTGACTCAACCATCTTATTACTCTCTCCAGTCTTAGAGAACAGGGTCAGGCCCTCTTGTCTCTCCTCAGCTCCAGCATCTTCCTGTGTCCTTTTCTCTGGGGTGGGGGTGGGGTGGTGGGGTGGAGGATAATGACCTTGGTTTTTATCTCTCTAGAACGGTGGTTCTCAAGCTGCCTCTTGCTGCAATGCTTTAATACAGTTCTTTATGTTGGGGTGACCCCCAACCATAATATTATTTTTGTTGCTGCTTCATAACTATAATTTTGCTACTTTTATGAGTCGTAATGTAAACATTTGTTTTTCCAGGGGTCTTAGGCCAAAAGGTGATGACCCACAAGTTGAGAACAGAACCAGTGCTATAGGAAAACAAACCAATCAGAAGGACACTTCCTTCCACTCTGTGCTTGCGTTCAGCATCCCCGCCACAAGGATGTGCCAGTTTGCTTGAACATCCCAGGTCCCTTCTTCACACCTATGGGAGGATTTTCCCTCTCTCATTAACTGGATCATTCTAATCTGCATTAAGACATAATTTTGACAAAGCTGGGTGTGTGTTGTGATCCCTGAACACGGGAGGGAGACGTTTGGTTCCATCCTTCTACCTAAACTGAATTGTCAGGGTTAAGGCCATATTGCTAAATCTAATCCTCAATTTTCTTTCTTGTCTTCTTCTTCTTTCCTTTTTGTTTTTTGGTTTGATTTACTTATTTATTTTTAAGTATGCAAGTACACTATAGCTATCTTCAGACACACCAGAAGAGTGCATTGGATCCCATCACAGATGGTTGTGAGCCACTATGTGGTTGCTGGGAATTGAACTCAGGACCTCTGGAAGAGCAGTCAGTGCTCTTAACCACTGAGCTATCTCTCCAGCCCCTTTCCTTTCCTTTCATCCTCTTTCTTTTTACTTTCTCTTTCTCTCGTTGGAGGATGGTTTTGTGCACTGTGTGTTCAGATGCTGATTGCTGTGCCTGGACATTGGTATTGTTGTGACATTTGTAGCATCTTCTGTTTCAATAATGTGTAAAAATTCTTTTCCATCATCACTGATTGGTTAATAAAGAGCTGATTCAGCCTATAGCTGGGCAGAAGAGAATAGGGTGGGACTTCCAGTCCCAGTTAGGGGGTCCCAAAGAAAAAGGAGAGAGACCAGGGGAAGGAGAGGGACCAGGACATAGAACAGAGAGAGCAAGACTCAGATTGTAGATAAAGGGCCACATGGCTGGAAGAGTAGGCAGCCATAGAGATTAGAATAGATGAGTATCTGCCTGGCATAGTGTCAGCAGCTTGTTACTAAATTTATTAGGTTTCCTTGTCATCTATTCAGGAGTTAAAATGGGCTAGAGCGGGTGTAGAAATGCCCTGTCGTTATTTGGGAGTAAAGGGATGAAAAAAAGCCCCCAGAACCACTTTTACATTCTCTTTGTTTTTTCCTTTCTGTTACAGCACCCCCGCGCTTCCCCCATTCCTTGAAGAATTCAAGAACAAGCCAACATCCCTAAAGTGATGTAAAGAACAAAGATAAAGGAGGAAGAAGCAGTGCTACCTGGAACAGCCACCACAGACCTAGGCAACCTTTGGGATGCAGGGGCGGAGGCAGGAGGAAAAGGATGCTGAGGAAAGCATCCAGAACCCTTAGCACAGACTGGACGACGTCAGCAGACACCTGAACCTTCATGGAGCAAGGCCACATCACAATTGTCAGCGTTCACTGATCCTCCTAACTCTGGCTGTGGCAGAACATCCGGAGAAGCAGGAGGCAAAGCCAGTGTCTCTTTTTGGCCCCTTTGGCATTTCTAGAAATATTCCTCTGCTCAGGCTTGTGCGTCTACTGATGAGAGTGTGCTCTTTTAAGTAGCACCAGGTATCATGACACTAAATTCCAATACTAAAGAGGTAGAAGCAGGCAAACCGGCAGATCTCTCTCTCTCTCTCTCTCTCTCTCTCTCTCTCTCTCTCTCTCTCTCTCTTTCTCTTCCTCTCTCTCTCTGAGTTCAAGGCCAGCTTGCTTCACATAGTGAATTCTAGACCAGATAGAGCTACATAGAGAGACCCTGTAAAACAAAACAACAAACAAACAACCCACAAAAGCGATAACAGAAAACACCACAAAAATAAGATTGTCATTTTACTCAGTCTTGGCTCTGGGTAGCATTAGAACACGAACCGTTTTTAGTTTGTACTGCAAAGTTCTGTATTCATGTCAGGGACATTTCTGTGTGAGTGGTGTCTGGAGTTGCATCTCATACATCAAGGCCAGACAAGCTGCTGTCATCTGGATAACATGGCAGACTCCAGACAATGAGTGGATGTTCATGCCATCAGGGCCTGCAGCTCACACACCCGTGCCAGAGTACCATGGGACGACCTCCTTGGGACTTAGGGTGCTGCTCCCTCTAGTCTCTACAGAAGTCACTTACCAGCTCCATAGATTTCAGACTGCCGCTAGGCCACCTGGTGGTGAGTCCATACAGCCTGGGCAGTGCCTCAGTCACCTAAGACAAGGAAGGAGCATAGGACCTGTCCATAGGTCCTGGGTCTGACATAGGTCTTTCCCATCAGTATGCTCTAAGTGCAAGGTGGGCATTGCCAATTGATTACTGATCTTTCTTCTTCTTCCTTCCTTCCTTCCTTCCTTCCTTCCTTCCTTCCTTCCTTTTCTTCCTCTTCTCCTCCTCTTCTTTCTCTTCTTCCTCCTCCTCCTCTTACTCCTTCTCCTCCTTTTTCTTCTGTTGTTGTATTGGTTTGGTTTTGAGTCAGGGTTTCTCTCTGTAGCCCTGGCTGTACTGGAACTCACTCTGTAGACCAGGCTGGCCTCAAACTCAGAGATCCACCTGCCTCTGCCTCCCAAGTGCTGGGATTCAAGGAGTATGCCACTGCTACCCAGCTGATCACAGTTCTTATAAATAGAACCCAAGCACAAGTGAGCACCACAAACCCTTAATCCAGGACCTAGAAATTTATGTGTTCAGAGTTAGTATCATGGGGTGTCCAGTGACACCCTGGCCTACGAACCCCTTCTGAGTGCCAGGAGCAGAGCAGGGACCAGCACAGACAGCCTTGGGTGCAGTGAGTCCAAATGGCTGCACCTGTGAGAGCCACTTGAGAGTAACGTGTCTTTGTAGAAGAAATCTCTGTGGGCATATGTACTGGAAGAAAAAGCCATAAACAAAAACCATGTATTGGTTCATATGTAAACTGCAGAATAAAGCAAAAATGTTATTTTAAAAAAAAAAAACCACCTGCAGTACAGCATGTAACAGGACCTAGTATTTCCCCCAGCAGTGATTAACCCCCCCCATCTTTGCTCCCACACACATACAAAGCATGTGTTCTACCACCCAGCTACACCCTAGTGCAGATCTTCAGTTCCAGTTTTCCTTTCATGCCCACTATATTTTACTGATACATGATAGTTTGTGTTTTCTTTATCTTTTATTTACCCAGCAGCTGATGGACGTTTGGGTTGGTTTCACTTCCTGGCTATTATGAAGAAGGCTGTGAACATATTGGTGTGCTTTTCTGTTACCTGGTTTTATTTATTTTGGGAACTGCTAAGGTGATTCTTGTTTGGCCTTATGGGAAACTGCCAGACTACCTTCTGAAGGCAAGTGCACCATTGACCTTTCCATGAGCAGTGTACAGTGGCTTTGTGTCTCTACCAACACTTGTTACTATGGGTCCTTTCTCATTATAGCCATCTTAGGCAGTGTGTGAGGTATGGAGGACATAAGCACAGGACAATTCATATGAGCTGGTTCACTTTTTCCATTATATGGAACCTGGGGATCAACTTTAAGTGCTCAGACTTGATACCACACGCCTTTACCCTCAGAGCCGTCACTGGCTTTAGTGGTTGCTTTGATTTGCATTTTTCTGTAGCTGGTAATGTCTTTTCAAGTGCCCATTGGTCACCTGAGGGTTTTTTATTTTATTTTTTTTTATTCATTTTACATCCTGATCACAGTTCCCTCCTTCCTCTCTTCCCAGTCCCCCCCTTACAAATCCCTGCCCCCATTGGGAAAGATTTATTTATTTATGAATCTGAGCTTTCTGTCTCCTTGTATACTTGCGTGCCAGAAGAGGGTATCAGATCCCATTACAGATGGTTGTGAGCCACCATGTGGTTGCTGGGAATTGAACTCAGGACCTCTGGAAGAGCAGTCAGTGCCCTTAACCACTGAGCCAGCCCCTCATTTGAAGATTTTTAGGGAATGTCTTCAGACCCTTTGCTTCTCTTCTTTGTCTCTGGTGGACCTTAAGCTCTTCCTTCCCTGTGTCCCACAGTGCGAGGTGTACAGGCCCAGCTTTTTGCATGAGTGCAGGGGACTTGAACTCAGGTCCTCATGATTGTGCAGCAAACACTCTTAACCTTGGAGCCATCTTCCCCTCCCTTTTATCCCATTTCATAAGATGTCTATCCCAGGCTAGGCCTGAAGTTACTTGAATTCACAGTAACCAATGCTGGCCCTCAGTTCTTAACCCTCCTGCCTCTATTTGCAGAGTGCTAGGACTGCAGCCACGGGGCCTGTTCTCTTATAATATTTTTATCAGCATATAATTGCACATATTTATGGGGTACAGGCTGTACTTTAATGTATGCATATATTATACAATGATAACATCAGCATATATTTCACATACAAAATCCATCACTTCTTTTTGCTGAAATAATTTGAAATCCTCCTCTTAGCTCTTAGGAAATAACTGTTACATAATCTAGCCAGGTGGTGGTGATGGTGGAGGCACACACCTTTAATCCCAGCACTTGGGAGGCAGAGGCAGTTGGATCTCTAAATTCGAGGCC
Source organism: Mastomys natalensis (assembly GCA_021653895.1). Taxonomy (NCBI): domain Eukaryota; kingdom Metazoa; phylum Chordata; class Mammalia; order Rodentia; family Muridae; genus Mastomys; species Mastomys natalensis. The sequence continues at coordinate 869,355 of JAJTUV010000697.1, read as the reverse complement.
AGTCTAGTTGACAGTGAGTTCCAGGACAGGCAGGGCTACATAGAGAAACCCTGTCTCAAAAAGCCAAAAACCAAACCAACCAAGCACCACCAAAAAACCCAAAACAACAAAACAAAAGCAAACCCATAATTTAATGCATAATAATCTACCCTCCTGTAACCGTTAGCTGCATGTACCCATGTCTGATCTCTCTTCCTCCTTCTACTTCCTCTAGTGTTTTTTTTTTTTTTTTTGTTTTTGTTTTTTTTTTTTTTTTTTTTTTTTTTTTTTTTTTTTTTTTTTGGTTTTTCGAGACAGGGTTTCTCTATATAGTCCTGGCTGTCCTGGAACTCACTCTGTAGACCAGGCTGGCCTCGAACTCAGAAATCCACCTGCCTCTGCCTCCCAAGTGCTGGGATTAAAGGCGTGCGCCACCACTGCCCGGCTACTTCCTCTAGTGTTTGGTAACTACTTTTCTATTTGCTACCTTTGTGAGAACAGCACTCATTTTTAAAAAGCCTTATTTAATGCTTTTTATTTTTGTTTTTTTGAGATAGGGTTTCTCTGCATAGTCCTGGCTGTTCTGGAACTCACTCTGTAGACCAGGCTGACCTTGAACTCACAGAGGTCTGCTTGTCTCTGTCTCCCAAATGCTAGGATTAAAGTACTACCATCGCCTGGCTAAGATGTATTTAATTTTTAAAATTGATGTGTGTGTGTGTGTGTGTGTGTGTGTGTGTCTGTACACATGTGTATGGTACCCAAGGAGGCCAGAAGAGGGCACTAGATGCCCTAGATCTCGAGTTACAGGAAGTTGTGAGCTGCCCAATGTGAATTCAGGTCTTCTGGAAGCTCAGCCAGGGCTCTGAACCCAAGGCATCGCTCCAGCCTAAAAATAACACTTTAAGTTCCATGTTATGAATGAGATCATGTGGTTTTTGTCTTTCTATCCATGTACTGACAAAGACAGGATCCCACCTTTCTAAATTTTACTGTTTGTATATAATTACATTTTCTTTATCTGCTTCTTTGAGCAATTGTTACAGTAAACATGGGATGCAGATGTCTCTTCACACGCTGATTTAAATTCTAACCCTGTTAGCATTCCTTCTAGGCTCTGCCCCACAGTTACCTGGCTTAACATAAAAGGGATTGTCTGTCTCCTCCTTGATCTCTTACTCTCTGCCCCTTTTGCCTCTCTCTGCCTCTTCTCCCTCTTTGCCCTTCTCCAGAACTCTCTCTCCATGTGTTCCCGGCTGTCTCTGTCTCTCTCTCTCTCTCTCTCTCTCTCTCTCTCTCTCTCTCTTTCTCTCTCTCTCTTTCTCTCTCTGTTTTTCTCTCTCTCTCCTCCCTTCTCAACTCCCCCTCCCCACGCCCTAAATAGACTCTACTCTATACCCATCCTATGGCTGGTACCTCAGGGGAAGGGATGCCTGAGCTCCATGAGGTCAGGGAGAAGGGAGAAGATGGGGAGTAGGAGAAGAGGACGAAGACCGAGTTAGCGGGTGGGAGGAGGAGGAAGAAGAGAAATCAATGTCTTAACTGAAATGTAAAGAAATACTGGAAAGTAATTACAGGGTCCCTCTGCCTCTGACCTGTATGTACTTAGCCTGACTTTTGTCACAGGCATGCCTAAGAGTCAGGTGAGGACCGATTAATGCAGATTCTGAAGTTACCAGTGGGCGGAGGGAGCTGAGAGTACGTTTCCACTCGCGGCTGCCCCTCTGCTGTTCCCCTAGCTGCAGGCAGAGTCACCCCACCCCACCCCTGAAGCAGTGGGCAGCCGCGGAGCTTAGGGCACCCAGTCCCCTGTGTAAGGCCCTCGGGTTAGAGCTGTCCCCTCCCAGACCTGAGTGAGGGGCAGCGCCGTCCTGGGCCCGCCCTGCCGCTCAGCCTCATTCCCTGCACCCACATGGCTGGCACCAGCTGCAGACACAGCAGTTCCCACGGGACTCGTGGTTCCTAGGAACACACCGCGGGCGAGGGAGGAGGCCTGGGCATTGACGTCAGAGGGGCGGAGCCTCAGCGTCCCACCCTCTGCCAGGTCGGTAAATCCCAGCCCTGGCGTGGATTCCCTTGGCTCCCTTCTGTCATCTCCCTTCTCTCCGTCGTTCTCTGCCCTGTCTGGTTTAGGTCCCTACAGTGGGGAGTTCAGGGCGACTCAACTGTCTCTCCATCCTGATCTTTTTGCAAGAAGGCAGCTCGGAGAGCTAATGTGGTTCTGGGTGAGGGAGCGGTGCGTCCTGGGGAGGCTGTGAGCTCTTCAGAGGCCCGAGAAGAATGATCCCCGCCCTGCACTCCGCTGGCAGGTGAAACTTTCCCATACTAACAAAGCCAACTGTCTCCCTTCCCTGCCAGGACGATTGCAACGGCGGTCTACAGTTTATAACGTGTTTGTTTTAATTATAAAAGTTTCCAAGGGGGCTGGAGAAATGGTTAGGTGGTTAATAGAGCCTCGGGTTCTTTTAGAGGGCTGGAGAGATGGCTCAGTGGTTAAAAGCACTTGCTGCTCTTGCAGAGGACCTGAGTTCAGGTCTCAGGACCCACAAAGACTCACTACTCGGGTAACGCCAGTTCTAGGTGAGCTGGCGCCCTCTGCTGGCCTCTGTCTGCACCAGGCATGTGAGTGCTACCCATGTATACCGCAGGCAAAACATCCATAGGCACAAGATAAAAATAAATATTTTTTTCGCCGGGCGGTGGTGGCGCACGTCTTTAATCCCAGCTCTTGGGAGGCAGAGGCAGGCGGATTTCTGAGCTCGAAGCCAGCCTGGTCTACAGAGTGAGTTCCAGCACAGCCAGGGCTATACAGAGAAACCCTGTCTCAAAAAACCTAAATAAATAAATAAATAAATAAATATTTTTTCAAAACAGAAAGTAATGTGTACGTGTGATGGTTAAGCACTAGCCATGGCTAGCACGAGGAGGTCAAAGGATGACTATGCAGTCTGACTTTATCTCTCCCTTCACTTGGCTTCCAGTGGTGGAACTTGGGTCCTCAGACTTGTGTAACACTAACCACTGAGCAAGTTTGCTGGCCCCAAAGCATTTCACTGGGGTGCTTTCTTGCCTCCACCACATTCACAAATTTGCTGCTATTGTCATTTGATGGGGGACAAATCAGGCCTAGAGAGGCCAAGTCACTAACACAAAGTATCTGAGCTAGAAAATGGGTCCGGGATTTGAACCTTATATGCTGGATTGTACCGAGATAAGTTTCCTGAGTCTCCTGGGAAGTCAAACCACTGTCATGCTTGCAGCTGGAGGCTCTGAGGGACCAATGAGATCTTTAGGTTTGGATGTCAGAGATGCAGTGCTCTCAAGGTTAGGGAAGGCTCTAGACCTACCCCCCCCCAACACACACCACACCCCTCATTCAGCTCTCTCAGACAGTCTCTAGGACTGACCCAAAGCTGTCTCCTGCCAGCTCCCAAGGGGCAGTTAGAATACAGGAGGTCAGGGGTAGGGTAAGAGTTCTCCGGATCAAAAGAGGAGCCTGACAAGGAGGGAAGGGGGTCTAATGCCTTAGAGACTATACTTTGCTTTTAGGCTTTATTTCCTAAGATAAAGACAGGTCACTAAGTGAGATGATATAAGGGGGGGCGGTTAATGGTTCTTATTTGTCTGTTTACTTTGTGGTGCTGGGGATTAAACCCAGGGCCTTCCTTATACCACACTCCCAACCCTTGTGTAACTTTAATTTTTTTTTCAAATCCTATTTTTAATGATGGCTCTTAAACACTTCACCCTTCCTTGTAACCCACCACCCACCAGAGACAGTGGAAAAGAAAGGATATGGGGGAAGTGGACCTGTTTAGAAAGGTTCTTTGGAGCAACTCTCTGTGTTGTCTGGAAATCAGCGGTTCAGTTCACAGGTCAACAGCGGCAGCTCGATCCACTCACAAACACTTCACGGATACACCAGAGACAACCAGGCCTCAGCCTCCGCTGAGTCAACAGAAGGGACCAGCAGGAACACCAGGAGAAGTTCTCAGCTGTGCCTCTCAGGGAAGTGAAGATTGAGGAAGACTCAAGACACACAAGCCTTGCACAGCTAGCTGTACCAGCAAGCCAAGCTCTGTGTCCGTCACTCTGTGGAGTCCTATTAATACCCTCCAAACATCACGTCCTCCATGTGCCTTGCCCCAGCATGAGTCTTCGTCAGCACGTGCATTCAATCAGCCCGAGTCCTAGGAAGCGGCAGTAACTAACTACAGCACACTACCAAAAGTTTTTTGGTGCGTTTCTCTCTATGGCATCGTGACAAATGCAGCTCAACTATGCAATGTAAGGTGAACCAATACATGCATGTTGTTAGCAAAGAATCCTTCATCGGGTGTCCTGTCACATGCTTGCTTTAACAGAACATCCTCTCTTCTGTGTCTGCTTCAGCAAAACGTTCCTTCACGGGTTTGCCTTAGCCTCTCCCACCTGTGTCCACTTTAATGAAACGTTCCTTCATGAGTTTGCCCCAGCAAAACACCATCCAACACAACGGACTTTCCAAAGAACCCTTAGGTTTCTACTTCACCCTTCTTCTTTTTCAGACTTCGGTTTATTATGCAGCTCGGGCTAGTTAGTCTCTAACTAGCGATCCTCCTGCCTCCATCTCCAAAGTTCTGGGAGTACAGGTGTATGCCACCACACATAGTTTTAATCTGGCGTTATTTTTCCATGTTTGGTTTCCCAGGTAGGAGACTCCGGCCTGGGTACAGAGATGAAAGCTGCTGAGTCAGCTACCCTTGGAGCCTGTTTGGGCTCATGGGCCAGGTTTCGTTCTGACTGTAGAGTTGAACTGGGACCTGCTCTAGGTTCAGATGGAGGTACGAATGTTTTCTCTTGACTAGTCGGAGCCCCAGCTTGCAACAGAAGGAACTTTGTCTGGGCTTCACATGATCTCTCTCAACATGCTTAGGCTCAGGTCAGGGTCAGGGGTCATCCTAGGCTACGGACAGACAGGGAGACTCAACCTTGCTTGGTCCTTCCCAGCCCAGATCCAGCCCAGGATTCCTGCTTCAAAAGACTGAGTCAGGTAGTGGCTTGGAGCCCATAGCCTTAGGCTCCTAGGCCGGCGTGGAGTGGGCTGGAGGGCAGTGGGGTAGCGGTGGCTCAGAATCAGAGGAGGGTTAGGGACCTCTCTCACCCCAGAACACACCTGCCAGGACTCAGGCGTGTGGTTGCCATCTTCATTGCTTTTCCGTTCAAGATTCTGCTGCTTACAGAGGCTGGAGGCACCAGTGACAGCTCTGGTGTTTGGCTCTGCCTAGCGACGGGTGAATGAGTGTGGGTAGGTTCTGTCATGGCCTGCAGGACTCTGTTCAGACAGAGGTATATATCCTGGAAAAGCGCTGGTTGAAGACTTAACGGAAAGTCTCCACCATAGCTGATTTCTGCCATGACACTCCCAGCATGCTCCCTGTTGTGTACCAGGACAGCTCTGGAAGGGGCTGAACCCCTGGTAACCTGCCTGGCCAGGGTGCTATCACTTTGCGATTGTTGGTGGGAGGGTGGTCAGAACCACTTTACTAGGGCTTTAGTTGGTATGGTGATTTTGATTCTTGAGGCTCTCCTTGCTGGTCCCAATGACAGGGAGTGTCTCTGTCACTCAACTGACAATGTCCAGGAACATAAAGGCCATTTGGGAGCTGTGATGGTTCGTATATGCTTGGCCCAGGGATTGGCACTATTATAAAGTGTGGCCCTGTTGGAGTAAGTGTGGTCTTGTTGGAGTAGGTGTGTCACTGTGGGTATGGGCTTTAAGACCCTCATCCTAGCTGCCTGGAAGTCAGTCTTCTCCTAGCAGCCTTCAGATGAAAATGTAGAACTCTCAGCTCCTCCTCCACCATGCCTGTCTGGGTGCTGGCATGTTTCTGCCTTGATGATAATGGACTGAACCTCTGAACCTGTAAGCCAGCCACAATTAAATGTTGTCCTTATAAGAGCTGCCTTGGTCATGGTGTCTGTTCACAGCAATGAAACCCTAAGACAGGAGCCAAGCCACATTGGACATATAGTGTCTCTAGTTAGGACACTTGGCCTGATATGACCTAGTGACATATCTTTCTCCCCTTCTGTTCTGTGCAGTGACTCCCTGGCCTCACTCCTCACTGAGGAGACAGGAGCTCACCCGTGTGGCAGGAGCCCACCTCACTCCACTCCTCTTGAACCATGCTCCCCATTTCTGTCTTGTCTTACCCAGTTAACCTGGGTAACCATGAGGACATGTCCTTCGTTTTATCAAAGGACAGCCTGAGTGGCTTCCAAGGGACAAGAATAGAATGCTAGGTCTTTCCCTGGCTGTCTGGGGTTTCCTCTCCTCCCGGCTCATGGCCCCTTATGCTCTGGAGTCTGCGGCTGCGCCTCTGCTCTGCAAACACAGCAAGCTTGCTCCGGCTTTGGAGACTGTGAGACACACCTGCCTGTAGCTTTCCCACCTGTCCAGTTCCTCATTCTTTCAACTTTAGCTCAGAAAGGCTTTTCCAGCCCTGCCCTCTCCACAGGTTTTCACAGGGTTCCCCAACCACCGCCCCCCCAGTAGCCCCACTACTGCTGGCTCACCTTCATTTCCTGCTCCTAGTCAACTTGTCTGGTCCATGGCTTCTTTATTGCTGTTTTGGAGACAAGATCTCTCTCTCTGTAGCTCTGGCTTCTGTGCCCCAGTTTTCTGAACAGCTATAATTCCAGGCCTGGCTGGTGGACTAATATTTAGTCCAGAGAAGTAAGAATTCACACATTAGCCAGGGAGACTGATTGAACCAGACCTCTGGCAGTGAAATCTGAACCATACAGTGCCGACCACTAAGAGAGCTACAAGCAGTGCTAGAGCTACAAGCTGATGAGAACCTCAGACATGCCATTCCAGGGCCCTGAAAGCTGGGTCTCCAAAACACCCACCACTGCTTCACCCACTGCACTGGAGCTGGGCAGGCAGGAAGCTGGACACCTAAATATTCACTGATATCACTTGTAGCGGCTGGGTGGCTGGGCAGAAAAGCGTTGTGTTACTTACTAGCTGGTAAACCAGCAAGAAGTGAGGAGGCAGGAAATGAGAGAAGATAAAATCCCTGTGGCAGCCAAGGGTGGAGTTTGGTGGCCATCTTCCTTCTATCCATTTATTTTTGAGGCTGGTCTCAAACACTGTATAGAGTTGAAGATGACCTTGAACTCCTGATCCTTCTACCTCTGCCTCCTGAGTGGCGGGATTGTGCTGGGGGGAGAACCTAAGGCTTCCTGCACGCCCAGGTAAGCCATTTAGACTCCCTACCCAGCTATCCTTATTTTACAACAAAGAAAGTATAAGAGTCCACGAACTGCCAAAGAATGATACCCTGGACTCAAATAATACATAAATGCAAAGAGTGTTTTATTCTGCAGAAGTCCAGTGTGCTAGGGTCTCCCATTATGAGAGTAGAGAGACAGCCAAGCGAGCTTACAGGCCTGATTTAAAGCATATTACAGAGCCGGGCGGTGGTGGTGCACACCTTTAATCCCAGCACTTGGGAAGCAGAGGCAGGTAGATTTCTGAGTTCGAGGCCAGCCTGGTCTACAGAGTGAGTTCCAGGACATCCAGGGCTACACAAAGAAACCCTGTCTCGAAAAACCAAAAAAAAAAAAAAAGAAAAGAAAAAAGAAAAAGAAAAAAGAAAGCATATTACGGAATTCTGGAGTAGGTGAGCTCTATGTTAATCTGTTGGGTCCATCTCTACAGACATCCCATTACTAGGTTGTGGGGGGCTAGAAACTTGCTGGGGAGGTCTGGAAACTGTTACTGAGGAAATAGCTGAGGAAGTCTGGAAACTGCTGCTGACCCATCGTCCTTGCCTTAGGCCAGGTGGTGGGGCAGCTTCTGAGGCCTGGACTTGCCTGGAATTGCCCAGTTCTTGGAAACAGAGATTTAGGCCTGGTCTCCTTAACTGCCATTTTGATGCCTGTCATGGAATCAGCCTAGCCTTCTCAAAAGTGCCAGAAGGCTGGTGTCCACTTCTGTCCTCTGCCTCTTGCTTGGATTGAGCCACTACAAGGGAGGAGATGGGGTTGTCAGCTGTCCAACTGTCCAGCTAGGAGGGCATCATAGGAGAATTAAATACTGAGCTCCCGTGCCTGGCCCATGTCACCTGTCCATCAAGGCTACGATGTGCCACCACCATTTACCATGGACAGAACTGCCACCTACTCATTACCAGTGTTGTCCCTTCTCTTCCTGACACCAAGATCTAACAGCTGTCACTTTTTCCACCACTGCCCCCCCCATTGATGATGTCACTGCTGCTGCTGTGGCCATGATTATTCTCATTATGTCGCTTCACAGCAGTGGTGATATCAGGCTGGCAGCAAGGTCACTTCCTCCTAGCTGTGGCACTCACAGGGTAATTGCTTAATGAGGTGAGATGGCAATGCCCCCAGCAAGCTACTTACTTACCTGTGCGCTGTGGGAATCTTCATAGGCTCTGGGCTCAGTGGCTGGGACTATGACTTCAAAGATGCTAAGAGCCCCCCCCCACCCCCTGAGGTCATTCTGTCCACTCTCCTGCCTCACTATTACTTTGTTTTAGGAATAGAGGAAAGCAACATCCTGGGACAGTTCAGAGTGTTAGCAGAAGTCAGAGCTGGTGACTCATGTCCTACCACTTGTGAGGCTGAGACAGGAGGATTACTATGAGTTCCTGGCTAGCTTGGCCTATAGTGTAAGATGTGTCTCAAAGACCAAACAACAAAGAACATTTGTTGAGTTGTTCTAGACCAGCAAGTGACGGCACCTTGAAACCAGAAACCCAGCCTTGGTTTGATCCTTCGTAAGACAGAAGGAGAACTTGTCATACAGGGTGATATAATAAAAATGCCCTTGGGGACATAAGTGAATGACCTGGCCATGTCTGTCACTAAGAAGCCCCCAGGTAGAGTCTGCTCCTGTAATTTTTCTTTCTTTTGTCAAAAATTTAGATTTGGGGGGGGATTTATTTATTTATTTTGGTTTTTCAAAACAGGATTTCTCTGTGTAGCCCTGCCTGCCCTCAGACTCACAGTACACCTGCCTCTGCCTCTCATGCTGGGTCTAAGGGACAATGCCACCCCGCAGACTTATTTATTTATTTATTTATTTATTTATTTATTTATTTGGGCTTGTAGCCCTGGTTGTCCTGGAACTCTCTCTGTAGAGCAGGCTGGCCTCGAACTCAGAGACCTGCCTGCCTCTGCCTCCTGAGTGCTGGGATTAAAGGTAAGAGTCATCACTGCTTGGCTTTAAATTTTATATTTTTATTTGCTATAATTACTGTGTGTGTGAGAGAGAGAGGGAGGGGAGGAAGAGAGAGAGAAAGGTCACAGTGCACACATAGTGGCCAGAGGTCAGCTTTGTGAAGTCAGTTCTCACCTTCCACCTTTCTGTGAGTTCCAGGAATTGGACTCATCTCACCAGACTTCCACGGCAAATGGCCTTACCCACTGAGCCATCTTGCCAGCCCCTTTTCGTCAAATATTTAAATGGCATTCACTATGTGGCAGCCACCGTTCTGAGCACTTTGCAGGTTCAGCTTAGATGTTTAAACTGTATAAGGGCCCTTGAGACAGTACTGATATTGGCTCCTGTTTATGGTTTATAGAAATCTAGGGGTGGAAGTCCCGGCACTGTAGAGTTAGATACAAGAGGATCAGAAGTTCAGTTTCAGCTTTGGTGACGTAGAGAGTTCAAGGTGAGCCTGGGTTACTTGAGAACCTGTAGAAACAAACAATGTAACACTATATATAATAGATGAAGAGAAGAAGTACAGAGAGGTGAAGTGTCTTAGCCTAGATTGCACAGCTGCCTAGTGCTACGACTGGGATTTGAACCCAGGAACTCTGGTTCCAGACTCTGTGTCTTAATGTTTACAGCAGGTACTTACCTCCTCTCAGGCTTGTGACTCTGGCCTTCCTGTCCTGTGCAGGCAGAACTTGGCTCTTCCCAACTAGCTATGTATAGAGAGCTTCCTTCATCCAGTTCCTTTCCTTGGAACAGCTTCTTATCCAGGCCTCCCATCCCTCCCAGTCAGGAAGTTCTTCCTGTTGTCTGATTTGAATGTGGGCTGAAGTGGCAGTTTCCAGAGAGGAAGCTCCTGAGGGAGAAGACTTATGAAAGGGGCCTCAGGAGGCCAGGTTGTGAGGTGTCAGGGCTTGTAGGAGTGAACCTGGATACTCAAAGAGTGGAGAGGGGTCCCAGACATTGGCACAAGGGCTGGACACTGGGCACTGCCACATGGTTGTCTGCTCCAGAGGGCCTTGTTTCTCACCCCTCCTTCATGACCCAGCCTCAAGTCTCATGGAACTTTCTCTCTCTCCAGCAAGGCCCCACCCAGGCAACAGAGGACTGCTGTTCTCTCTGTGTCCCCTTTGTCCTCATGTTCCTGTCCTCACAGGCAGACCCCTGAAGCATCCTCTCTAAGTCTTCCCTCTCTTGGCTCTTTTGCATCTCTGGTCTATTCCTGGAGATTCTTTGGAAGCTGACTCTAGACCCATGGTCCCGGGCATACCAAACCTACTTCATCTTCTCTAACTTGGTCTCCATCTTAGCCCAGGATGGGGTCCAAGACCACAAAAGACATGGAGAGTTTCCTGAGGCTAGTCCTTTCTCATCTACCCTCTGTCCCAGGCTTCTGACAGAAGTAGGTTCTCACTGTGACCCAGGCTGAGTGGCATGCAGACTTAAGGCTGACCAGGACAGTTCCAGGATGTACATGGTTTCCATGACACAAACGCAGTGACTGAGAGAACTTTCCATAAGTCTACAGGGTGTGTCCAATGTGGCCCTGGGGCTACATATGTCCCAGGATAGTAATGAACATGTCCTAACACATTTGTAGATGACAATAGCTTGTCATATTTCAAAAGACTGGACACCCCTGGTAGTCTTTCTTAAGACTGGCAGGCCTGGTCTGCCATTGGGGTCACCGCTGAGGGTCACTCCAGCCCTGGGTGTAGGTGCAGCCTGTAGCACGCTCTGGCCCCCTGTGGGTCTGGCACTGCCTTGCAGCCTGTGAAGGCTCTGGCTTGGTACCAGGGGAAGAGTCCTCAAGGCTCCTGCCTCCTGCTTCTTCCCCTTCATTTCCTCAGCCAGCACCTGAGGCCCTTCCTTCACCCTTACCTGACCCTCCGGAGCCTCCCAGCTCTCTCCCTCACCTTGGCCTACTTCTTCTCCAACTTGAAGATAAAAATGTGTGCACATAGGTCCTGTGTGGAGATGCATGTCTTTAATCCTGGCACATGGAAGTCAGAGACAGGCAGGTCTCTGTGAGTTCAAGGCCAGCCTTGTCCACATAGTGAGTTCCAGGCCAGTCAAGACTATACAATGAGGCCCTGTTTCAAAATAAAATAAATGTGTGTGTGTAACTTACATGAATTCTCTGGTTCAGCACTGCTCACGGCAGGCTAGCTGGGCCTTGAGCTTCCAGGAATTCTGTTTCTGTCTCCCACCTGAGATTACAGATGTGCAGCACAACATCTGACTCTCTGCTGATTCTGGGGACCTGAACTCCAGGCCTCAGGTGCATGTAGTATGTGCTTTATCTCTCGACCCTCTCTGCTGCCCTTTTCTCCTGGAGACCCCAAGTGCATGGTCCCCTCCCAAGGGAGCCTCCCAAGGCTTCATATTGGAGATAAACTGGGCTCCCGACTCCTGTCGCCTGGCCCTTCTTAGCTGGTTTCTGTCACCTCTGTCACTGTTGTCCCCTAGCCCTCATTCCCTGCAAGGCTCAGTGGCCCTAGCATGGCTGATAAGTGGGGAGGCTCAGAGGCCTTGTGCCTTGCCTCAGTTTGGGACATCTCTGGAGGGCTGCGTAGCTCCTCAGAGCAGCCATGTACAACCTCAGCACCCAGTCAATAACGGAGGCCTGCTCCCCCCACTCCCCGGGCTGCCTGTCCTGCCCTCCACAGCGTGGTGTCACCTTAGCAAGGCCTTCATTTGCTTTCGCAGTCACATTTATGGAGTACCTCCTGTGTCCAGTTGTGCTCGAGCTCTGGCCTACTAGGAGGCTTGTGGTCACCAGCATCTGTATAATCTGGATCCCAGAGGGAGCCTAAACTTAGAGCAGCGATGGTCAAAGAGCAAAGGTAGGCAGGGGTGCCCATGTTGGTGACACTCACCCCCTCTCCTCACCACCACCAGGAGCCACAAAGGCAATATGGAGGGGACACAGAACTCCAAACAAAGACTCCCTTCCCTAAAGTTCGGCAGACCTTGGAGGGAGGGGTCGGGGGTTAGGGGTCGGAGCAGCCGGTAGGCTCTCTGATAGAGCAAACTCTCCTCCCTGGGCCAGCCAGCGTGGGCGCAGCAGTTATCTGATTGGTTGCATCCCAGTCCCTCCATCTCCCCTCACCAGGGACATCAGGCAGGGGCCTGTGTGGTGTAAGATTTGGGGTCTCCCTAAGCTGCAATGAGGTGAGGGTTCTCCTGCTGCTGAACGGGTTAGCTGAGATTAAACTTGGACCCCTTCAGTCTCTCTCTGGGACCGCCTCTGGTTTTCTCCACCGGCCCTTTGCCTATCTGTTGTGTGTGCCTATCAGGCCCCTGTTGGAGTAGCAACCCAGCCCAATGCTGGCTTCACTCAGGAAGCCCTAGGGAATGAATGGAGGATGGGTGAGCGCAAACCCATCAAGAGTGCAGACTACAGCAGCTACAGCTGTGGCTCAGTGGGTAGCGCGCTTACCAGTGCGCACAAAGCCCAGCACATCCTAGACCAAGCTTGGAGGTGCGCGAGGCCATAATCCCAGCACCCGGGGGGCGGAGCAACAGGACCAGGAGCTCAAGTTCATCGTCTACAAAGCAAGTTCTGAGCCAGCCTGACACCCTGGTTCAAAAAGACAAAGAACCAAATCAAATAGACAAACAGTGACTGCAAAATAACCACTGTCCCTGTAGCCGGGTGTGGCCAGGCTGGGTCTGACCTGAGGGCCCTCCTCTCATCCTGCCTGTCTCCCTCCAGGGTCATGAGACTTGGTAAGACTGAATAATAATAATAATAATAATAATAGTGATTACAAGGTAGGAGCTAGGATCACCCTCGCTGTGGACACTGCCGACGAGGCTCCAGGAGATTTTATCATTGGGCCAAGATAAATAAATGTGAGTTGGGGACTCGAACCCAGGCTAGCTACCTCTCTTCTGCCCTTCTCTCTTCTTGCCATGCTGAGGATGGACCTCTGGGCCTCATACAGACTAGGAAAGCAAGTCTTAACCTACTGAGCCACACCCTTTTTTTTCTTCTGGTCTGTGAGACTAACTCACTGTGCTGCAGCAAAGGCTGGACTCGAACTCGGAAAGCCGCCCGCCTCCGACTCCCAAGCGCGGCGACTACAGTAGTGTGCCACTGCTGGCCTGCTAGATTTATTTATTGTGTGTATGTGAGTACACTGTTGCTCTCTTCAGACACACCAGAAGAGGGCATCGGATCTCATTACAGATGGTGAGCCACCATGTGGGAATTGAACTCAGGACCTCTGGAAGAGCAGTCAATGCTCTTAACCACTGAGCCATCTCTCCAGCTGAGCCACACTTTCAACCTCCTCTCTCTGTCTCCTCAGACTTCTTGCTCAGCAGTTATACTTCTCAGAGCCTCAGTTTACCTGTCTGCAATGGACACACTAATCTCTGCCCATTTGGAAGTTAAGGACCATGAATGCCCAAATGAGTTGTGTTCAAGTGTCAGGGGCGGGGAGAGAGAGTGGAAAACACTGTGGTGACTTGCCCAAGGTCACCCTGAGCCGGTAGGGACTGGGTCTCAGCCGCTCAGCTCTGCCTGGGCTCTGTGGGTGGCTGAGGGTTAGTGTGAGGGTGGGAAGCTGTGTGTCTGAGTGTGGTGTGAAGCCCAGCCTCCTTCCCAGAGCCCCTTGGAGGTCAAGAAGAGCCCCTGTTGTGTCTCATTTTAGGTCTCCATTGTATTAAATTAAAAAAGAGTAAACGGGAGCCCGCGGAGAGAGAGCACAGCGAATTTTAAATGTTTACATCTAACAAATGAAAGCTTAGAACAGGCACAAAATGTAACACAGCATAATTGTGCTATTCACAGGATAATTACAGGATTTATAGAAAATATTAATTCCTCTGCACCGCAGGAGGTGTGGTTGGGTAATGGGACGCAAGCTCAAAGCTGGAGACAGGCAGTCCCATGCCTCCTCTCTCCGTGTGTGTGTGTGTGTGTGTGTGTGTGTGTGTGTGTGTGTGTCTGTGTGTGTGTGTGTGTGTATCACAGGGGCCACAGCTTCCTCTGGGCACCAGTGACCCGTTTCCACCCACTCAGAAACCTAACTGCCTGCATTACCATGCTACCCCAGGGCCTTTGTACTTACTGCCCTGTCTACTTGAGACATCCCTCCCTCACAAGTCCTCGTGGCCCGCACCACCACATCCTCTGATTTCTATTCAAAGGCCCTTTCTCTTTCTCTGTTTGAGACAGAATCTCACTATGTAGACCAGGCTATCCTGGAATTTGTTATGTAGACCAGGCTGGCATAAAACTTACAGAGACCCACCTACCTCTGCCTCCAGGTGATGGGATTAAAGTCGTGCATCACACATATGGACAAAAATCTCTTCGCAATAAGTCTTCCATACTACCCTATTTGGAACTGCAAAGCATGTTCCATTCTGCGAGGAAATGATTAGCTCATGCGTAAGCGAGGGTTCTTGAATCTTGTTGGGCTGTTGTGATTCCCACAGCTCCAAAGAGACTGGAGCGAGGGAGTCTTGACTGAGTTCACTCCGTGCATGGCACCGAGTGGGTGCTACGGGGCCCTGCCCTGTGGGGGGATTCTCACTCAGTCTGAAGTTCCTCCGGGGAGCAGACCTCTTGGATTGGGGATCCTGGGGCCAGGAGGTGGCAGGGGGGAGAAGAAAGAGAGGCCCCCCCCGCGGAGAGACTTGGTTACTGTACTCGCTTAGCTAGCTTGCTTTAAGATGCAGGTCCCTGTGGCTGGAACTCAGAGAGGTTCTCCAGGTGGGAAGTTAGGCGTGGTGGCTGCATCAGCTAGGCTTTAAAGGCCTTCTCCGAGTTTTCCCACAGCAGGCCCCAAAAGACACGTGGAGTCCATGGGTTTAAGAGATTTATTTTCATGGCAGATGGTAGATGGGTCTGGATGTATCCCTCACCCTCCCATCCCCGTGAAACTCAGGACAGACCTGAGTTAAATGGGGAGGGAGAAGGGGGAAGGGTCTGGGAAGAATGCTTAATTGGCTCTGCCCTCTGACCTTCAAGTATCTCATTATTATGTAAATCTCTCTAGAGCCTGAGGCCTGTAGTTACACCCTCTACCTGTGCTCTTTGGGAGGGACTGCATTGCCTACATGACTGAACAGTGCAGGTTAATGGAGATCTTAAACCTCTTGTTAGGAGCCTGGATTCTGGGAGCATGGTGGAATGGATGCCCGTCCCTTTCAGGGTCTCCAGGCTACTTCCAGCCAGCGCTCTACCAAAAACCAAGACCCCTTTCACGGCCTGACATCCTTCCCTTTTTCTTCTGTCTTTTATTTATTTTTTTGAGATAGTTTTACTGTACTCCCCTTTCTCCCCTCCCCAAAGCTCTCTATATGAAGCCCAGGCCTCAAGCTCACAATTCTCCTGTGTAGTAGAAGTTGGGCGCCAATTGTAGTAGAATAAATTATTTAACCCTCCAAATCTGTCGCAGTAAATCTCCTACCCGAAGGAGACCAGTCAAAGAAAAACACAGCTCAATAATTATGGTATAAATTGCATGCCTAGATTGGGCAGATTTACCACTACACTACTCTAATCCCCAGCTATGAGATCCCTTATAACTTGCAGCTCATCCAGGCCACTTCATTGTCTTCCCAGCTCCGGCCCCTCTGTCATTGGCTTCCTTCTGCTTCTGCTTCCTCCTGCTTCTTCCTCCACTTCTCCTCCTGCTTCTTCCTCCACTTCTTCTGCTTCTTCTTCTGCTTCTACTTCCTCCTTTTATATCGAATTCCTCTCACTCTCTCCTCCCCTAAGACTTTTTCTCCGCCTCCCCTTCTACTGCCCAATCTCTGGCTCTAGCCTTTATTTTACAGGTTTTAATTGGATAGAAGGTTTATAAGATGTCACCTGTGTACAGATTCAATCCTCCTCTGCAGCCCCTCCCAGAAGGGTGGAACTAGGATCAAAATACAAAGCTGAGGCTATCCACAACACTCCTGCTTCATGCATTTGCATGTCTAGCTGATCCTCTCACCCCATCTCTAAGAAACTATCAGAAATAGAGACAGACGGGCTGGATAAAGGTGCTTGCTTCCAAGCCTGACAACCTGAGTTCAAGTCCCATGTCTCTCATAGTGGAAGGAGAGAACCAGCTCTCAAAGGTTGTCCTATGACCTCCACAGCAGTACGGTGGCCCATGTACCCCTCTCCTCTGCATGTAGAAAATAAGTAAATGAGATGCAATTAAAAATAAATAAGACATCAGATTGCATTTAAAAACAAAGAACCTGTCAGGGGCTAGAGAGATGGCTCAGGGGATAGGGAGGTGGAGAAATAGCTCAGCAGTTAACACTGTGTATTGCAAAGCTGGGTGTGGTGGTACACACCTTTAAGCAGGAAGATCTCTGAGTTCGAGGCCAGCCTGGTCTACAGAGCAAGCTCCTGAGCAGCCAGGGCTACACAGAGAAACCCTGTTTCAAAAAACCAACCAATCAGCCAACCAACCAAACACCAACACAAAAAGCCAAGTGTGCTTTCTCCTCTTGCAGAGGCCCTGAGGTCAGTCCCCAGAACCCATATTGTTAGTATTCTGTCTAAACTCCATCCCCACAGTTATCTGACAACAGCCAGGTATGCTCCTCCCCACAGTTACCTGGCAACAGCTAGGTAGGCCTGCCCACTACAAAAGGGGCTGCTTGCCTCCTCCTCTCTCTCTTGCTCTTTTGCCTCTAGCTTCTCTCTGTCCCCTCCCCTCTCCCTCCTTCCCTTCCCTCTCTCTCCACGAGGTCATGGCCAGCCTCCACTTCTCTCCTTTCTCTCGCCTTCTTTCTCCACCATCTCCTCTCATTTCTTTCCCCACCTTTGCCCTCTGCCCTGAATAACCCCCCCCCACACACACACATTTGGAACCATTTGGTCTGGTGTTGCCTGTTCTAAACTGCGCACGGAAGTCCATCACATATTGGCTGCTTCCTGACATCCTCTTCTGGCCTCTGCAGACACCTGCATATATCCATATAGAGACACATAATTAAAAATAAAATGAATTTGGCTGGACAGATGGCTCAACAGTTAAAGAGCACTGGCTGTTTATGGTAAAGGACCCAGGTTTGGTTCCTGGAACCCACTGTGGTTCATAATCGTCTGTAACTCCAGTTCCAGGGGATCTAATGTCTGATTCTGGCCTCTGCAGGCACCAGACATTTGCATGGTACACAGACATAAATGCAGGGAAAAGATCTATATATTACATGAAAGTTTTTTTAAGATCTAAAGAAAATAAATCTTTAGCCAGGCTTGGTGACACATGCCTTAGACAGAGGCAGATGGGTCTCTGAGTTTAAGGCCAGCCTGGTCTACAGAGCAAGTTCCAAGACAACCAGGGCTACACAGAGAAACCTTGTCTTGAAAAGAAAAATCTTTTAAAAGTGATAGTGTTTGGTGTACGTGTGCAGAACTGCAGGTGTGAAATCAGAAGACAGTTTCCCATCACCCATCTTGCTTTTGAGGCAGAGTCTCTGGCTGCCAGCTGTGCTGTGTGCTGCAGGCTGACTGGCCCAGGAGCTGCTGGCTGATTCTCCTCTCTCTGCCTCCCATCTTGCCATAGGCATGATTGTGGATGTGTGCCACTGAATTTTACGTGGGTTCTGGGGATCTCTTTTATGTCATTAGGTTTGGATTGCACGTGTATGTGTGGGTGTGCACACACACATGAGTGTATGTGGTGGTTTTAATGAGATGTCCCCCATAGTCTCAGGCTTTTGAATACTTGGTTCCCAGTTGGTGGTGCTGTTTGGAGGAGGTGTAGCGGGCAGCTGACCTCGGAGGAAGTGACTCTTGCCAGTCCCAGTTTGCTCGTTCTGTTTCCTGCTTACAGTTCAATTGTGAGCTTTCCTGTTCCTGCCTCCGTGTCTGGCACCTGCTGCCACATTCCTCCCCATGATGGACTCTCCTCCCTCTGGATCCCAAACCCTAAATAAACTGTTCCTTCTCTAGGTTCCTTGGCCACAGACTTCTATCACAGCACTAGAAAAGTCACCAATACAGTGTGTGTGAGTGTGTGTGTGTGTGCAGGCCAGAGGGAAATGTGCTCTGCCTTATTGTTAAGGCAGCATCTCTTACTGAGCCTTTAGCTTTGATTGGCTCCTCCTGCCTCTGCCTCCCCAGCACTGGGGGTTAGGGTGCGTGCACACAGCTGCCCTTGGTTTTTTGTTTTTTTTTCCCATAAGTGTCGGGAACCTCAACTCCGGTCCCCAGGCTTGTGTGGCAAGCATATTGCAACCTTCGCCATCTCCCCAGCTTTCTCCATTTCCCATAGGTCTCTGCTTCACTCTGCATCCTCTGGCAAGCCTGCCCTGAAGGTCCGGCACCCCATTATGCCTCCTCTGGGCTCCCTAAACTTCCTAACCTCCCTCTTGCAAAGCACTCAGGGTTATGTGGGTGTTTGATGCCTTTAACCAATCTGTCCTTTGCTAGACTGTGAAGACTTCTTGGATGAGGACAAGTCTCGTCTTCATCCTGTTGTCATTTGTCTTACTTGGTTTTTGATTGTTTTATTTTACTTTTGTTTATTTGTTTTGTTGTTTTTTGCTTTTTTTTTTTTTTTTTTTTGGTTTTTGGTTTTTGGTTTTTGGCTATACAGGGTTTCTCTCTATAGCCCTGGCTGTCCTGGAACTCACTCTGTAGACCAGGCTGGTCTCAAACTCAGAAATCTGCCTGCCTCTGCTTCCCAAGTGCTGGGATTAAAGGCGTGCGCCACCACCTCCTGGCTTGTTTTTAGTTTCTTGACACGGGGTTTCTCTGTATCTTTGTCTATCCTGGAACTCACTCTGTAGACCAGGCTGGCCTCAAACTCACAGACATCTGCCTGCCTCTGTTTCCTGAGTGTTGGGATTAAAGATGTGTGCCACATTGCCCAGCTCAGCTCAGGGTCCTATACCCCAAACACTTGGATTTGGGTCGAACTGTCCCAAGCTCAGGCCCGCAGGCCCACTGCCCCTCTCTTGTATAGAAAACGCTTTTTGTGTTTGCTTGGAGAAACCCGGTCTTTCTGTGCCTCATCTTCCACATCTGTAAAGTGAGAGCATTACTGGACTATAAAGTCTGTACTGAAGGAACCATGTTGCACAGAACCTAGCATAGCGTCAGTGCTCAGTAAATAGAAAAAGAAGGCTGGGTAGGAGTGTAGCTCAGTGGCAGAGCACTTGTCTGGCAAGTGAAGAGACCCATAATTCGTACCCAAGGCCGTAAGTAAAAAGAAAAGGAGAACAGGAAACTAGAAAGAGACAGTGTGCAAGAGGAAGGTGCAATTTGCCTTTGGCTTGAGCTGGGTCAGCGTGGATGCACAGTTCCATCAATAGCCACTGGGTGGCGCCAAGATCCCGATTGGTGTGGGATTCAGTACGTCATTCTTGGAGGAAGTTTTTAGTTCAAAAGTAGAAACCAAACAAGCCAGCTCCAGCTAGGGTGTGTCGTTCTGGGGCCAGGGGAAAAGAAAGTCCAGTCACTCCATCCTCTCTCCCCCTCTCAGTTTGTCTGGGGGTTTTCTTGTCTTTGTTCAAGCATCCAGTCCCCTGACTTTCTCACCAGTCCTCCAGTGTTGGCGGACAGAAATGGAAAGCATGCCGAAGTTAAATGAGACGTCTTTCTGTGGCCTTTTGTATGTGTGTCTGAGGCAGAAGAATCCCAAATGGAGGTCGGCTTCAGCTGCATATGAAGATCTTTT
The DNA here is from genome assembly GCA_021653895.1 of Mastomys natalensis. Classification (NCBI taxonomy): domain Eukaryota; kingdom Metazoa; phylum Chordata; class Mammalia; order Rodentia; family Muridae; genus Mastomys; species Mastomys natalensis. Next base: position 849,492 of record JAJTUV010000697.1, on the reverse strand, counting down.
TTCAAGAAAACAAGTTAGGAGCAGCCAGTGCTGAGCCATCTCTCCATGACCCTCTTTCTTCCTTTTCAATGTTGTGAGACAGAATCTTATGCATCCCAGGCTAGCCTCAAATTCCCTCCATAGCTGAGGATGGCCTTGAACTCCCAATCCATTATCTTCCAAGTTCTGAGATTACAGGTGTAATACAGGACATGTATGTGTGTGTGTGTGTGTGTGTGTGTGTGTGTGAGAGAGAGAGAGAGAGAGAGAGAGAGAGAGAGAGGTGATATATATATATGGTTTCTCCATGTAGTCCTTCCTGTCCTGGAACTCTCTATGTATAGCAGGTTGACCTCAAACTCAGAGACCTGCCTGCCTCTGCCTACCTAATGCTGGGATTAAAGGCATGTGCCACCACACCTCCTATATTATGATTTGTTTGTTTGTTTTTTGAAACAGGGTTTACCTGTATAGCCATTGCCCTGGAACTACCTCTGTAGACTAGGCTGGCCTCGAACTCAGAGATCTGTCTGCCTCTGACTCCTGAGTGCTGGGATTAAAGGCATGCACAACCACCTCCTGGCACATGACGATTTTAAAAAAAGAGTTATTGGGGTGGGGGGGGGTGCGCATGTGCACAGAGGAATATGTGAAGTGCCAATGGAGACCAGAAGGGGGCAGCAGATCCACTGGAACTGGAGCTACAGGTGGCGTGAGCTGCCCAACGTAAGTGCTGGGAAACAAATTCTGGTCCTCTCCAAGACCATCCAGTGCTCTTAACAGCTAACTCGTCCACCCTCTCTATCTATCATAGGTTTTCTATAAGTTGGCTTTATCCCTACACAGTTGTAGAGTCAGCCAACCCAAAGCACATCTCCTCTAGAGAATGAAAGCATTGAAGGTCACCAGACTAAGGTCCAACTATTCTCCATCCAGGAAACAAACTTCTAATCCTGGCCGCAGTCAGTACCAGCCAGCAGGTGGCGCTGTGGCAAATGATCGATTTTTTTCCGAGGAAATTCATGGCGTGCCACCTAGTGCGCCCACCAAATTTTTGACCCTTGCTGACCTCCACGAGTCTGGTTGCATGACTGCAGGATCACACAGGGCCACAAATCTGATTGATCACAGATTCAGTCATTCTTTTAAGAACCAGAAACATGCAGATGGACATGTCACATTCTTGAGTTCTCCCCAAGATGTCTGCGCCTGCAGCTCATGTCTGAGCTGCCCCAGAGAGAGCAGGTGCCTGCTCCCTCCAAACGGCTGAATTCTGCCATCTCATGGTGCTACCCACTCCACTACCACCTGCCTCCTTGTGTCTTTCTTTCTGGAAAATTCTCAGTGGAGGTGGACTAACAGACTTTAATTCTGGAACCTCCCTCAAGCCCTCCTGACTCACAAATGTCCAGCAGCCTCCTCCCCTCCTTTCTCAAGGGCCATCCAGACTGTGGGAGATGCCACCACTCAGCTACCCAGATGTCTCCAACTCATAGGCATGGTTTTGAATGCAGAGCAATCCTCCTGCCTGGCTTTCCGAATGCTGTCCTTGAACTTCCTCTGAGCTCCACAGCATGGGAGATATTAGCTCCTCAGAGTCAGCCCAGCTCTCCAGAAGGCCGCAGGGGCATCTCAAACCCAGCCCACCTGAGCTCAGCAGGTAGAGAGTACTGGAGTGAAATGCCTCCCCTCGGCCTACCCAGGGATGGGGGCACCAGTAGGGGTGGTGGCCAGCCATCACTGAAGGGCTCTCTAATAGGCCCAATCATGGCAAACATGGTGCTGGCAGCTTTTGCCCTTCCCTCTCCCTTGCTAAACCATTAGATTACGTTCCTAAAGCTCACCCCCAAGGTCTATTCCCTTATTTGGCCACCTACTCATTCTTGAGACTAAACACCAAGGCCCAGCTATTCATTATTTCCTTACACCAGCTAAGCTGTCCAATCAGGACTTAGCACAGATTTCCCCTTTCCTCATTAAAAACCATTTCTGCAGATATCCCTGCTACTTACTGTCTTGGTCTGATCCAGAGGTGGTGTCCCCTTGCTTGTCCCTCTGGGGTAGTAAATCTCCTTCGTGCCGAAAACTTGGTGTCTGGGTGTGTTCCATAGCAACTCTGAGACACACACACACACACACACGGACCCCACCCCCCCACAATCATAGTATGAGGTCTGTACTGGGGTCATCACAGGGTCTGCAGACAGCTGTGGAATGCGGCCTTCCTAGAGGAGGCATTAGTTCCCTGGGGGACTGGACAGGGTTTTCTCACCATGGAAATGGAGTGAGTTAGGGTGAGTCCCACACCCAGTGACTGTGACAGTGGGACAGCAGTCCCCACAGCATTGTGGCCGAGACTCAGGAATTTCCCAAAAGGAGAATGCCAGCAGGGAAAGAGTGGAATAATTTGGGAAGGGAACCTATGGGCGGGAGGGAGGCAATGTCTCTAAGAACTCTCAGGAAGAAAGGCCCAGTGGAACACAGTAGGTGAGGGCCGCTCCCGCTGGTGACCTGAGCACTCTGGGTGCTGAGGCAAAGTGAGTGCTCACACCAAACAAAACAAAACAATAAAACAAACAACAAAACAAGACTTAGGAATTAAGAAGGATTAGGAAGTAGACAGGAGACAAAGAGTCATAAAATTCTCTATGCTTACTTTTTCATGAGGGCACTGGTGCTGGTCTATAGTGTGCATGTGCTGAGCCCAGCCCGGAGCTCACTGGCCTCCCTGATGGACCACAGGAAGACAGCCCTGGGCCAGAGCCCTGACTCCTTTGTGACTTGCTTTTGTTTACAGCACTGGGAATTGAACCCACGACCTCACGCACACTACGACAGGTGTTCTGCCACTGAGCTACAGTTCCAGCTCTACCCCAGACACCCACGAGAAGAGTCCATGTGTGTTTTGCAAAGATAATATTTCATTTCTTCAAAAATGTCCCAAGAAACAGCTGGAATTTCTGGTCTGGGCTGGGTCCTTCAATAATCTAGATGAGATTTCCCGCCCTGCTTTCTTTCTCTGCTGCTAAGACCACATAGGATGGCATCTTTAGAGGCCAAGTAGACTCCTAACATCAGCACAGGCACTGTCAGAAATCCTGGTACCTTGAATATAAAAAGGATTGTTGATTGACTTTGGCTTTTCTTAAGGATGAAGTGGGTCACAGCAGAAGAGAGATTTAGTGATTGTTCTGAGTGGTTAGAACTCCTCCCCTTCTCCTCTTCCCCAACACAGGAGAAACTATGGAGTTTGTGTGGCCGTCCTTGGCTTCTGAAGTCCCAGGGAGGCAAGTTCGAGCCACATAGCCTTATCCCATCCCCTCTACCCATGACTGCTTTCCAGAGATTCCAGCACCTTCTGAGCCTAGGCTGCAGTAGTTATTACAGCCAGGGCACAGACTGTCCCACACTGTGCAGAGAGACGGTGGCACATGGCTTCTCTGGCTCAGCAGAATCCCAAGAGCACTGCAGCTGTATGCTTACAACTCATGATCTCTCAGAAAGTTGTGAACAGATGTGATCCAGATCTGACACTGCCTGATTTGAGGATCTGCTCAACGGACAGTCCACTCCCGGGGTTACCAGCTCAGTGTGAGCAGATAGCCTCAGTGCCTCGCCTCATGGTCAATACTGTGGTGTTGTAGCTCGTGTGTCCTCACAAAATGCCTGGCTTCCCTGAAAGGCAGTTGTCCAAGACAGGGAGAGGGAAGCCCCAGTCTCTTTCATGGTTTAACCTTGACAATCATGTGACTTCACTCCTGCTATATCTTATTGGCCAACCATGTCATTTCTATTTAAAGGGGAGGACATGTCGAGGGATTGCTGGAAACTTCTTGCAGCCTGACTACCATGCTAGCTTTTATGTAAATCATTAGGAATGAGAGAGAAGCTCATAGACCATGTTTTCACACCTTCTAGAACCATCTTAGTGATCCATGTCTGGGACTCTGAAGAGGGATGAATCTGCCAACCCCCAATGACTCTCTTCTTCCTGTCTCCTACCCCCAATCTTTACTTTCTGTGTCAGGCAGTGAGTTCCAGTTACCATCTAGGTGTGACCACTGTTCAGCCATTGACTCAGTAACTGTTCTGGACTCCCTCTGCTGGCCTGCTACTGTTCATCTGGAGGCCAGTGACAGGGATCAAGTCAAGGGGTCAAGAAGTTGAAGAGCCGAGATTCAGGAAGGATGGGGACTGGTGATCTGGACCTTGGCAGCTGGAGTTCACGGTGCTACAGACTCAGGCTGTAGTTGTATTTCAGTCAAGTAGAGAGCTTGCATGCAAGCAGTGAGGACCTGGGGTCAAAAACCTAGACCCTGTGTGTCTTAGTTAGAGTTTCCATGGCTGTGAATAGATATCATGCCCAAGGCAACTCTTAAAAGAACAACGTTTAAGCCTGGCAGTGGTGGCGCACACCTTTAATCCCAGCACTTGGAGCCAGAGTCTGTCTGAGGAGCCTCCCATTTGAACTGCTCAACTGTGTTCTCAGGCAGTCTCCCTGGAAAGGAAGGCTAGGGTAGGGCTCTCACCTTAAAGTGCTTCTTTTCTCCAGGCAGTGGTGACACATGCCTTTAGTCCCAGCTCCCCAAGTTTAAGACCAGCCTGGTCTACAGACCAAGTTCCAAGACAGCCAGGAATATTCAAAGAAACCCTATCTCTAAAGCATAAACAAACAAACAAACAAACAAAGTTTCTTCTCATTAGGGCCAAGAATCCTTCCCAGAAGCCCCCACAGACATTTGCTTCCATTTCATTGGTTAAACCGCAACCCTGGACCAATCAAAATGACATTTGACAGGTCATTCAACCCTGGATAGGTTGACATGTAGTCCTCTCACTTGAAGAAAACAGCCTTACTTCCTTCAGGCAGGGATCAGGGACAAGTACCTGCCCTTGTAGTATGAGGGGAGCCAAGGGTTAGTGGCAGCCTGCCTGTCCACTGTGGCGACAGTGAGCAGGTCTCATCCCTCCGTAACTCTAGACTTCCGCAGTCGCTCCTTCCTGGAGAGGCAGACTTTGGCTTCTTCTGGCTTCCGCTGTCTGCATGGCCTTGGAATCTACTCACGTGTACTGTGCTGTGTTTCTTCTCCTAAGAAGCCATGACTCTTCTCAGTGAGCAGAATTACACTGGAAATACCTGGATCCCAGGAAGAGTAACAACTGCTCAGCACATAGCTGGACAGGACATCTGTGAGTCCCAGGGTCATCCCATCCTCACAGAACCCACGGTAGAATGAGGCAACCCTTGGTTCAGCACCCCTGCCTGCCATCTCCATAGCCCCAGGCCTCCCAGCTCTCTCTCACAGCAGACTCAGCTTGACCTTCCAGTCCTTCTGATCCCCGAGCTGCCAAGATACAAGCCTAGAACAAGACCTTGAGAAGCGATGTGCCCCTCAAGAACCTGAGGTCTGCTACAAGGTCCTCTGCATCTCCTGCGAGGACTCAGATCAAACTTCAGAATGATAAGCCAAGATGGCCATCCTCTGCAGAGTCCAATCCTTGCAGAATCACAGAAAGCAGTTACTGTTCCCGATGGGAGGAGTAAAAGCTCAACTGGAACAACGCACTGCAGTTTCCGCCTTGCTGCCATCCGGTGCACGCTGGTGCAAACCAGCACAAGCCGCTCCAGGCAGCCAGGCAGCTCCCCTCTTAGGGAGCTCAATCAGTAAAGCTGCATACTGGCTTGCCAAGGAAGAATTTCAGGACAAGCCCATTGACATGGTTTAGTTTTTGAAGTTGGTTGTTTGTTTTTCGAGACAGAGATCTTTGTAGCCTGCTGCTTTGAACTCACTCTATAGACCACGATGGCTTCAGAGATGGGCCTAACCTCTGCCCTCGTGTGCTGGATCGAAGGGTGTGAGCCACACGTCCAGCACTCTGGATGTAGGCATGAGGATAATGAAAGAAGCAAGACACTCTCAAGGGTTGACATGGTCTTTAAAGGAAAAAAAATGTATTCAGTATTTGATAGTAATGAATGGAACATAACAGAGAACCATTGAATGAGCAGACGAAGAGGAGAGAGAAGAGAGACGAGAGAGGAAGAGAGAGCTCCTTCCTTGGATTCAAGTTGAAGCATCTTCAAGCGACAAAGAATTCCAGCAAACTTATCTTTCTCTTCTATAATTGTTGTTTAGTTTTCTTGTCAACTGGGGCTTCTTGCTTCCCTGGCTCGCTGGAATCACTACTCTCAGAGACTTCACTGACTCTCTAGAGAATAAGAAAGTTCCTAGCACCTTGAGTCCTGCCATCCGGTGGTGTGGTGGATGGCCAGTTGTTAAGCAGATCAATTGTAGCTCATCCAGCTCATACCACACGGTCTCTTAACTTAGGAAAACAAATGCTTTGTGATGTAATGAATGAACAGTAACAGAAAACATGGAAAGAGAAGACATGAGGAAAAGAGAGAGAAAGAGAAGAAGAGAGAGGAGGAGAGCTCCTTCCCTGAATCATGAAGCATCTTACAACAGACAACAGAATTCAGCAAACTATCTTTCTCCTCCCACCTATACATCTTTGTTTCCCAGAAATGTCCTGAACTCCTTGTGCAACCTTGGGGCTCTTGGCTTCCTGGCTCAGACTGTGATTCTATCTGAGGCTCTTCAGAGCCACTCACTGATCTCTCCTAAAGAGAATAAAGAAAATTTCCTAGCAACCTTAGAGATGGAACCTGAGAGCCATCACGGTGGTGTGGTGATGGCCAGTGTAAGAAGATCAATTGTAGCTCTCCCGGGACTCATACCCACACGGGTGCTTAATCTTCCTCAGGATCCTTTGAGAAGCAGGTTGCCTACTTGGCTGAGTCTTTTTCATCTGGCTTCTCTTTTCTTTTTTCTTGGTGAAGCCATAAAAATTCTTAATTAATAACCTTCCTCAGCGGTTTATGCTGGCGCGCGGCGCTTACTACATTTGATCCCAGCACTTGGGAGGCAGAGGCGGGAATCTCAGAGTTTGAGGCCAGCCTGGCTACAGGAGAGATTCCAGGATGGCTAGGACCAAACAGAGAGTAAGCAAACAAACACACAAAAAATCTCTAACTCGCTTCAAAAACTGTTCATCTCAAAATTCCTTTCAGCATCGAAGCCACAAGCCCTGGTCTGACCAGAGTTGAGGGAAAATCCTCAGACTGCTGAGGGTGACTGTGGGAGCTGTGCTTCTGTCCCCTCAAGACTGACAGTGGCACTAGCTTTGGAAGAGTTTGAGATTTCACTGCTGGGTGGGTTTCTAAGCCCTGCCCCTGTATCTTTTCAGGTGCCTGGGCTGGAGTTACAGCCTAGTAAGATAAGCAGGAGACACTCTGGCTATGTAAAGGGGTTGGCACTCCTGTTACTGTAAGTGGGGTTTCTGATAAGATTTCTAGAAAATTGCGGCTTTAGAGTTAAGGGAGAATGGCCTTGAGCCAGTGTTAATTCTGTCAGAATTCTTGATTCCCAGCTGGCAGGAGGCGTCCACCCGACTCTGGGGTAAGGGCTCCCCTCCCCCCTAGCCCGCATAATTTCCCCTACTAGTCTAGCCTGCCTGGATTCCTGCCCTGGCTCCTGCCATAGCTGCTGCATCCATCACCTCAGCTCCCCGCTCCACCTCAGCTTAGGCTACAGCCCAGAACCTTCAGCTGCTCTTCAGTCAGGGAGAAATATACTCCTCACTTTTGGGGTCAACTCTATGATGGAAATAAAAGCAGCCACTGGGGGAGGTCTCGTCATCAGGAACAGGGCCCTGTGACCATGAACCCCGAGAGTGGGGGCCATGGCTGGGTTTGCAGCTGTAGTTTGTATTACAGCATTAGCCCCTCCCATACCAGAATCTCCAGCTGTAGTCTCTGGAATGCCACCAGCAGCAGTATCCGGATGCTTGGGAGAGATGCAGGTTAATTTATTTATTTAGATAGCAGTTCACTGTGTAGACTGTAGGCTGTTCTCGAACTCACAGAGATCTACCTATTCCTGCCTCCTGGGTGCTGAGATTAAAAGCCTGTTACTATGGCCAGGATAAAATGGAAATCCTTGCCCCCTCTCAGATCTGTTCCATCAGGGTTCGGGGGAGGGCCCAACAAGGTCTGTTTTAGTCTCTTAGGTGATTGTGGGTGTGCCTGCAGTTGGGGACCTGCTAGTCAATGCTGAGGTGACCTGATTTTCCTTTGAGTGTCACATGACTATGAAGTTACCAATGTTTCTGCCAGGTATTCATTTGGGACAGGCAAATCTCATTTTAACTGATGAACCAGAAAGGGGATTCCAGAAAGAGCAGGCCTCCATGCACAGCCGTTCATAAAATGAGGAAGACATCTGAGGGGCGAGGCCTCTGGGTGCCGTCGTGGCATGGGGTGTGTCAGGGGTCGGGTTTAGAAGTGGAGGCTGCTGGGTAAGTGTCCTGAAGAGACAGCAAGGGAAGAGTGGGATAAACCAATAGTAATAGCCACTACTATTTAACACAGCCTGTCCGAGCTCTTAAACACCCCCACTGAACATATTCACCCTTCATAAAGGTCCCTTCTACAGAGAGGAAAACTGAGCCACAAGGTTGAATAACGTATCCAGGCAAATAGCTATTATATAGAGGCCAGGATTGGGACACAGGTCAAGGGGGCCAGCACAGCAGAACACCCAGAGAGCTCCGATTTTTCCTAAGCACAGTGTGAAGGTGTCGAAAGGCTTTAGGCAAAGGCTGCCAACTCTTTGTCTCATGTCTATATTGCTGACTTGCTTTGAGCTGGGTGCGCCTGGGAGGCCTGATCTTCAGCCTGTGTCTCTGTGTGCTCAGCAGCAGTCTCTCAGGACACTCATGGTGACAGCGACAGGCAGGGTGAGTCAAAGCCAGATGCTGATGGAGTGGGACAGCCACGAATCCCAGAGCCTTCTGGGAAAAGAACAAACAGCATGAAGTCACTACAAGGATTCTTCCAAGACTAAACAGATGGAACCTGAGGGGCCATGTGGGGTTCCTGCTCTGAGCCTCACCCCCGCCTGGCTGGCAGGGTACTTGTTTGTTTGTTTTGTTTCAAGACAGGGTTTCTCTGTGTAGCCTTGGCTGTTCTGGAACTCACTCTGTAGACCAGGCTGGTCTCGCACTCAGAAATCCACCTGCCTCTTCCTCCTGGGTTCTGGGATTAAAGGTGTGCACCACCACCACCTGGCTTTTTTTTCCTTTTTATTTTGAATTTTTCATTTTCTGTAGTCATCTTGTTTCATTTGCTGTTTAAAAAAAATGGTTTTTGTCCCTGATTAAAGGCGCTAGGATCAGAGTTCAGTCTCCCCTGGGCACTGGCGTCAGGTGTCCACTGTGTTAGCTGCACCAGCGGGAACTGCAGTTCTCACAGCTGACGTGAGTAAGGCCATGACTCCATACCCTTCCTGGCTCCTTGTCCTCATTCACTGGGCCGGGGACACGCGGTGGAGAGGAGGCAAGGGGAGGCTCCACCTCTCAACTGTACGCGTTGATGTTTTTCTGTTCTCTTTTTAATGTTTTTTTTTAATATTTAATAATTTTATTTATATGCGTGTTCTGCATGTGTGTACGTGCACCGTGTTTGTGTCTGGTGCCTGGGAATATCAGAAGGGGCTAGTGAACTGTAGTTACAGACAGTTGTGAGCTGCCATGTGGGTGCTGGGAACTGAACCTGGGTCTTCTGCAAGAGCAGTCAGTGCTCCTAACCACTGAGCCATCTCTCCACCCAAAGTGATGCTTTTCTGGAAATTGTGCCGAATCCCTGAGTCTTCCTCCTTCTGTCTGTTCCTCTCTCTCCCTTCCAGCTTTCTCCTTTCCTCCATCCCTCTCCCTCCTCCATGGGTATAAGGGCTTCTGTCTGTGCTGTGTAGGTCTTGAGGAGAGGGCTACATTGGGATCTGGGCAAGGATACTGGTGATCTGTTTAGCACTTGGCAGTTTCTTAGAGCCACTGTTAGTGTGTTCTTGGTCATTTTAGCCATGGGCCATCAGCTTGGTCGGCCTGCACTTTCAGGCCACAGGCTCCTGGTCTTCATACACCACCTTGGTAGAACAGCTTGATTCTGGATGGGTTTTGGCACTAAAATTTATAGCTTTACATTCAGCTCTGATGCTATCGACCCTATACTTGTAACAAGCCTGACCATCTGTGCATCTTTGCTTGAAAAATCAACACACAAACAACAACAACAACAACAAAAAGAATGCATTTCTGTGCTGGAAAATCATCATTGCCAAACTGTAACACACACACATCGACTCACATACCACATCCACACCACACACACACATCCACACCACACACATCCACACACATCCACACCACACACACACATACACATACCACACATATACCACACATGCACATACACACACACAATACCCACAGACACACATCCACACACACACACACACCACACATATACCACACACACACATTCTACACACACACTCCACCATCACATATATACACACCATACATACTCCCCACCACACACACACACATACACCACACACACACATACACCACATCCACGCCCCCACACACACACAACGTGTCACTCTTCCCTTGCAGTAGATCTGCTGAAATGACCAGGTTTTGGCAGATGGAACGTAATGCAAAGGTAATCCATTAATTTCTCCAAGCAGAAGACTCACGTTCCCTCCTTCCTTTTCTTTCCTATGGATGAATGGGATGCTGGAGCGAGGCTGGCGCAGCCAATCTGGACCATGTATGTGGCAAAGGCAAACATGGACCATCCAGGAACAAGGCAGAGGAGGTCCCTAATGTTTGTATTATTATCATATCTTCCTGGACTGAATTCTATTTTAAGATAGGGTCTCACCATGTAGACCAGGCTAGCCTCAATCTTACAGAGCTCTGCCTGCCTCTGCCTCATGATTGCTGGAGTTAAAGGCTCCACACGAAGCCGTATTCTTGGACCTTTAAATGGAAAGATGCCATTTCTATCTCATTAACTCTCTGTTACTTCTGTCACTCATAGCCAAACCTGGATTGGGACCCAGCTTTGCTTATCTTTGATATGTTCGAACAATATTTTGCAAAAAAAAAAGATGCAGATTGGTTTGAGGTAGGGTCTCATATAGCACAGGTTGGCTTTAAACGAATAGTTGAAAGTAGCTTTGACCTCCCAGATTCTGAAATTTAAGATGTGCACCACCACACCCATCAGCTTCTTGGTGGCTCCAGGAGAGACTGGAAGCCTGGTGGGGGAGCTGGAACTGTAAGATTGGGGTGCTGTTTGACCTTGGAACAAGGAACAAAGTCAGGTGTGCCTGGCAGCCTCTGCATCAAGAGGGCACACGGATGAAGAAGGAAGCTCAGGGGAGCCACTGAGCAGGTGGCCCGTTCCCTAGAGCCCCTTTTGCAGCCTCCAGCTGCCCTCCCTGCGGCCGGTTCCCCCTTCCCCTCCCTGCCCGTTATACTCTGCCCTTCAGGCCTAATTGATTAGGGCTGGAGAACTGGAGCAGGCGCACAGGCACCCACGGCTCTGCAGAAACCAGCCTCATCTTTCCGTGCCTTCTAGAACTCAGAGGCAAAAGCGCTAACTGCCATCGGATCTCGATGTGAGGCTGGATCTTCACAGAACAATGTCCCGTGCTCTTCAGGAGAATGACCTGGAGTGCTGGAGTACGGGAGCGCTGTTGTGTGTGCCGCCAAGCAACTGGAGCATCAGCTACAAAGGTGGTCGTGGGCTCTTCATCCCACCTTGCCCTTACCCTCTTCCCCGGGGAAAGCTGAGTTCAAGCGCTGCCCCCCTTGAGGGACAGGAAACCACTAATCCCTGCTTCTAGTTGCCAAGCAACCCAGGATGAGCCTTCGAGGTCATTTCTCAGACAGCTCTGCGCATCCCCACAGCTTGCGAACAGATGGCCCCACAACCAACCAGTCCCAGCCCTAAGCAATTGCTATGCTCCTGCAGTCTGTCTCCCTGAGAGTAAGCAAAGAGGAGGAGGCCTCCAGGGACGCAGGCAGGGCAGTGTCGGGCCTGTTGGGTGTGGAAGGGGAGCGGGGCCTGGGCCGGGCTCCCAGCAGCCCTGCAGTATTTTGCTCTTGCCCAGGGCAGTGCCTGGGAGGAAGGGACCGAGGAGGATGCTTGGTTGCTAACTGTTGCTAACTGCCGTTGGTTCTCTAGATGGGCTGGATTGTGTAGGGAAGAAGCCTGTCCCACTTGACTGCTCGCCAAAGTACATCCTTTGACAAGAGGCTCCCAATGAGCTAGGAACAAGCTACGGATGTAGCTCAGTTGTAGAGTGCCTGCCTAGCATGTCTGAAGCCCTGGGTTTGATCCCTAGTATTTCATAAAACTGGGTGTGGTAATGTATTCCTGGGATCCCATTACTGGGGAGAAGGCGGCAGGAGGATCAGAAGTCCAGTGTCATCCCTGCCCACAAAGAGAGTTACAAGCCAGAACCTGTGTCAAAAATAAATAAAACTGGGTGTGGTGGCCCACATCTTCAGTCTCAGGACTCAGGAGGCAGAGGCAGGAGGATCTCGGTGAGTTCAAGGCCAGAGTGGTCTATATATCAAGTTCTAGATTGGTCAATGAATATGTAGTAAGGTCTTGTCTCAAATAAATAAGAAATTAAAAAATCAGGAGGCATGTGTAGTAACCAATCATCTATTCTTTATTTTTAGGACAAAATTGGAGATGTTGTCTCAGCCTTAGGAGGCTTTCCTCTCTGGTCGCAGGAAGATATGAGATGCAGACAGCTCTGAGTAGTGTTTGTCCTGTTGTCCTGTGTTTTGTTTTTTATTTTCTTAGTTTTGTATTTTTGAGAAAGGGTCTCACTCTGTATTCCCTGGCTGGCCTTACATTCACTGTGTGTGAGCATACACCCCACCCCCACAAGTATCATGGCTGGCAGCAAAGCAATCGGAGGAAAGGCAAGAATGAATCTCAGTGCAGTCCAGACTTCTGGAGCCTGACACCAGGTGGTTTAATTTAGCAGTATTTAAGCCTAGCACAATTTTGGAAAAAAAGTTTTCTGATGACAATTTACTCAATTCCCGAGTGTACATCAAAGCTTAAGGCGTGTTTACATTGAAACTCTCTGCAAAGTACAGATGGCTTCTTCCATAAAGATGGGTTCTGTGGACTGAGATACAATGCCAGAGGTAAGGGTCTAGGGAGGATGACTGAGGTAAACACCATGTCCGTGGGCATCAGGAGTGGCCTGGCCCTGAGACAACACAGAAGTCACCCAGGCTACTGGAAAGCACAGGAGGCGTCTTTCCTAAGGATGGCTTTATGGAGGAAGAATGCACTAAGTCTTTGGGGGATAGGGGTCTGGGCTAAACCAACATAACAATTCTGGGTGAAGCCCGGCCCTATAGACAGCAAAGTGTCACCCGATTATAAACTCCATGCTTTGCCAGCACTCCAGGTGAAGGACAGATAACCATCTTCCTCTGAAGAGACAAGCCGTGTGCTTAAGCTTCCTGGTTCCCCTTGTTTGTCTGTGTGCACGAGGACCTCTAGCCCTCTACAGCTCTGTAGACCAGGCTGGACACAGACTCACAGAGATCTGTCTGCCTCTGACTTCTATATGCTGGGATTACAGGCGTGTGCCCTGACTAAAGTAGTTGATATTTATTTTGAAAGGTGTATGAATAGGGGGATTGGAGAGATGGCTCAGTGGTTAAGAGCACTGACTGCTGCTCTTCCAGAGGTCCTGAGTTCAATTCCCAGCAACCACATGGTGGCTCACAACCATCTATAATGGGATCCAATACCCTCTTCTGGTGTGTCTGAAGACAGCTACAGTGTGTGTGCATGTGTGTGTGTGTATGTATTTCTTTAAAGATGTATATGAGTGTTTGCATATGTATGGGCACCATACATATGTCCTAAGTACCTCAGGGACCAGAAGAAGTGGGTCAGATCTGGAACTGGAGTTACAGACAGTTCTGAGCCACCACTGGGAACCTTACCCAGGGCCTCTGCATGAGGAGCATGTGCTGTTAGCTTGAGCCATCTCTCCAGTCTGTGTTGTCCTATGTTAACGCAAAGCAAGACAGACCTGCTATGTTCAGAGCAGATACCAGCTACATGTCCTTTAACTCAATCCAATTCTGGCGTGACCCACCTGCAGGTGGTATAACATTCAGGAGGTTCAGGGCTTGGCCTCACGGGTTTCTAACTGAGGGTGCCAACAGGTGGATTGCCATATCCACTTCTGACCAACCGACATCAAACTATGTCCCCCACAAACCCTGGTCTCTGGGTTAAATCGTTTTGCTGGTGGTTTGCAGTACTCAGGAAAACTGAGTGTTCACCGGTTGTCTATTACCATTACGTTTATTATTGAGACAGGCTGTGCTATGAAGTCCAGAGTAGCCTTGAACTTGGAATCCTTCTGCTTCTGTTTCTGAGTGCTGAGATCATATGCCTGGCACCAGTTTATTATATTAGTAAAGGATATTATTTCTGCATGGTATTGTATGTCCATAATCCCAGCACTCAGAAGGTTAAAGTTGGAAGATTGTTGTGAGATGGAGGCCAGCCTGGGCTGTATAGTAAGTCCCAGGATAGCTGGTTACACTGCGAAGCTATCTTTAAAAAAAAAAAAAAAAGCCAGGCGGTGGTGGCGCACGCCTTTAATCCAGCACTTGGGAGGCAGAGGCAGGCGGATTTCTGAGTTCGAGGCCAGCCTGGTCTACAGAGTGAGTTCCAGGACAGCCAGAGCAACACAGAGAAACCCTGTCTCGAAAAACCAAAAAAAAAAAAAAAAAAAAAAAAAAAAAAAAAAAAAAGTACAGCATCTTGAGTGTGGGGACAGATCTGCAACATCTATTAAAAGTCTGGTCCTGTTGTCCCTTTAAGGGAATGATTGGAAACGTTTATGATCTGAATAAGAACTGTCCCTCACAGACTCGAATGTTTGAACACTTGGTTCTCTGTTGGTGGTGCTGTTTGGGAAGGGACCTTTAGGAGGTGGGACCTTACTGGAGGAAGTATGTCACTGGGGGTGGGCCTTCAGTGTTTATCAGCTCATTTTACTTCCTGTCCACCGTTGTGCTTGTGTCTGAAGTAGCTTCCTGCTTCTGTTGACATGCCTGCTGCTTGCTGCCATGCCTCCCCATCCACCACGATGGACTCCTATCTCTACAGAACCATATGCCCAAATAAACTCTTTCTTCCATAAGTTGCTTTGGGTCATGGTGTTTTGAAAAGAAACTAGAAGAAATTAGAAAAGAAACTAATGCAGAAGACAAAGTGAATGGTAGCTTAGTGCTGTGTGGTGATGGACACCTGTAATCACAGTATCCAAGACATTGAGACTGGACCGAGACCCAGGTACAGAGTAAGCGTCTCCAAGAAGACGTTTGAAAACATGACTGTGAAATATAATTCATGTAGGGAAAGGTGCATAAGACAGAAACATATGGTATAATGTGTAATTATGAAACAAACACCTGTCCTGTATGCACCAGCTTAAGGCACAGCAGATTGCTGGCAGCTCAGGTGTCCCTGTGTCTCTGTCACATGCCTCAGTTCCTCCTAAGGGAATCGTTCTTGTAGTCTTTACAGTAGTCTCTACCTACTGTTATAGCTTCATGGGTCTTCATAGAACATCCGTGCTCTACAGTGTAATTTAGATTCTTCTGGTTTCAAACTTTATGTAAGTAAGTCATCCCAGATGTTTTGGATTTTGCTTTTTTGCTGTGTACTAGGCTCTCATCAGTCTGTGTTATTGGGAAGAATAGTTTACCTATTTTCATTGCTGCTTAATATTCCCTGGTGTAATTATAAAGCCAATTGAGAGCTGAGGAGCTGGCTCTGACTTTGACACACAAGATGGAAGACCTAAGTTTGATGTCCAGAATCCACAAAAGTAAATATAAATAAATAAGCAAGCAGATGTGTCTGTAATTCCAGGTGAGACCAGAGAATTTGCTAGAAGCTACCAGGACAGTTAGAGTAAACCACACAGCAGAAACAAGAGCGACCATGGTCAGCATGGGTGTGTGTGGGGAGAACAAACTTCCTAAAGCTGCCCTCTGACCTCCACGTGTGCATTCACATTCACAAACGGAAAATGATTTTTTTCAACAAAGCACCCCATTGGAGCCGGAGAGATGGCCCAGGGGTTAAGGGCTTGTTCCGGGTTCTGCTTTTGCAGAGGACCCAAGTTCAGTTCCCAGCAGCTCACAACAGCGAGTAACTCCAGCTCCCACAGCCTCTTCTGGTGGGCACCTACACTGGTGGGCACCTGCACTGGTGGGCACCTGCACTTGTGGGCACCTGCTCTCCTGTGCACCCGCACTCCTGGGCACCTGCACTGGTGGGCACATACCCACACACACATAGTTACAAAAACAAGTAGATATTTTATAAAGAAATGTGTCTAGCCGGGCAGTGGTGGCGCACGCCTTTAACCCCAGCACTTGGGAGGCAGAGGCAGGTGGATTTCTGAGTTCAAGGCCAGCCTGGTCTACAGAGTGAGTTCCAGGACAGCCAGGACTACACAGAGAAACCCTGTCTCAAAAAACCAAAACCAAAAAAAAGAAAAAAAAAAAAAAAGAAAGAAAGAAATGTGTCTATGCACTTTACTAGTGATAGGCTTTGAAATTCTTTGTTCTTACATTTAGATTGTGTGCAAGAGAGAGAATATGAAGAAGTCAGTTGTCTTTCAGCTATGTGGTTCCAGGGATCCAACTCAGGTCCTCCTGCTTGGCAGCAAGCTTCTTTTCCCACTGAGCCATCCCGCCTGCTTCCCGATAAGCTTTAGGACTGCTCCTAGTGCCTGTCTATTCTTAAGTTCTCTCTCTCTCTCTCTCTCTCTCTCTCTCTCTCTCTCTGTCTCTCTCTCTTCTTTCTCTCTCTTCTTCGAGACAGATCTCTCATTTTGTTGTTTGGGAACTCACTCTGTTAGACCAGGCTGGCCTCGAACTCACAGTGCCGCCTACCTCTGCACCCTGGGTGCTGGGACTCAAGGCATGTGCCAGCAAGACCAGCTCTGAATGTCTTTGTATATATTCCCTGGCACACTATGCATGCATTGTGGAGGACATTTTTCTGGTTTGGTGTCCTGGATCACAGTATATGAATGCCATACCACTTTACTAGAAAATGCCAACCTTTCCCCAAATCAGCTGTGCTAAGACACACCAGCTTCTATGTAAATTTTGGAAGGGTTGTTACAAAAAGCAAGAGCTGTGGGTATAAATCCAGCAGTCAGGAGGTGGAGGTAGAAGGCTCAGTGGTTCAAGCCCAGCCTCCCATACATCCCAAGTTTGATGACAGCTTGAGCTATATGAGACCCTGTCTCATAAAGGAGGTGGGCAGCTAGCTGGCTAAGTAAGTCACTTGCTGTTATTGCTGTTAACTGTTTATTCTTTCTTTCTTTCTTTTTTTTTTTTTTGGTTTTTGGTTTTTTGAGACAGGATTTCTCTGTGTAGTCCTGGCTGTCCTGGAACTCACTCTGTAGACCAGGCTGGCCTTGAACTCAGAAATCCACCTGCCTCTGCCTCCCAAGTGCTGGGGTTAAAGGCATGTGCCACCACCACCCGGCTCTGTTTACTGTTTCTTGAGACATAGTCTTGCTATGTTGCTCAGGCTGTACCAGAATGTCTGGGTTTGAGTAGGTCTCCCTCCTCAGCTCCTCTCCCAGGCAGGTACCACCCACAGTGCCTGGCTTCCTCTTATTGGGGGGGAAAAACAAAATCAGGCTGGGTGTAGTGGCACATGCTTGCAATCCCAGCAACGAGTAAATGGAATGCAAGATGACAGGAGGCCAAAGCCAGCCTAAGACCCTGTCTACATTGGGCATGGTGACATCTTTAATCTTGGCACTTGGGAGGCAGAGGCAGATGGATCTCTGTGAGTTTGAGGCTAGCCTCATCTACTGAGAGAGTTCCAGGACAGCCAGGGATAAACAGAAAAACCTTGGCTTGAAAAGTCAAGAAACAAAAACAAAAACAAAACCCTAAAATCTCAAACAATTTCCATTTATTATCATTCTTGAGGTCTAGGATAATAATCACCCCCTGAAAATATTTGCATTTGTTTCCAGGAGGCACAGGAGTTTATCCTGTCTCAAAAAAAAACAAAAAACCAAAACAAAAAAAAAAAACAAAAAAAAAGAAAAGAAAAAGAAAAAAAGAAAAGGTTTTTAAATAAATGCCAAGATCACAAGTGTGAGCAACCATGTACATTTTTAAAAAACATACTTCCTGGCAAGGACTGTGGGAAGCCTGGTGTATTTCCTGCTCTGGTATCCTCAGGAGTTATTCAGATGCTCAGTGAGAGACTAGATTTTCCAGCCTGGCATTTGTGTGCCGCAGGCCTTCGTGCCTGTGTGGCAAGCACTTACCAAGTAAGCACCTCCCCAGCCCAGGATGGTTCATCTTGACTGCCATCCTGGTAGCATGGAGTAGCATCTAGATTTGTGAAGTACACTTGGGGTGTGTCTGTGAGGATGTGTCCAGAAAAAGAGTTAGCTAGTGGGGAGAGCCATCCTGAATCCCATCCCATTGGCTGAGGGAGAATAAGGGAGAAAAACCCAGCAAGGGCTTGTCTCTCTCCTTCCTGTCATGACATGGGCTATCTTGCTCCATTTCTCCCCCACTCCACCCCGAGATCACTCCCAGCACCATGATGGACAGAACTGGTGAAGCCTCAGGCTGACAGCAGTCTTCTGTCTGTTTATCCCAGTCATCCAATCACAGCAGTGAGAAGGACAGCCTCTGATAAAGAAGCTCCTCCACTCTCAAGGGCTCTGCAGGCTCTGGTGTGATCCTTCCATCTGGCTCTAGTGTGAGCAGGAATGCAGAGTGGCCTGTTGTAGGCATGGAAACGAGGCTGTACAAGCAAACATCTGCCTCAGCTGCCTGCTGGATCTTTCAGGAGAGGATGCTTTACCTCCAACACCAATGCATGTGCACACACGCACAAGCAGACGTGTGGGCAGGTACATACAGTGGCTGCTCTGGGCCTGTTGGCCAAAAGACATGAGGCATCAGTCTTACTTTCCTTGCCTGTAAAATGGGCCTCACATGCTCTGCTGAGTCCCAGAAACTGATCTTTCCCAAATCTCCCCTCTTGTAAGTTCTCAAACTTTCTGTTTCTTTAAGTCTATCCTCTAGTCTGGAGGATCTCCTTTTTGACTCAAATTCTTTTGACTTCTTGAGAATGTGATCTTTGATGTCATGCATGGTAGCAAATGATTTTAATCTTTGCACTCAGGAGGCAGAGGCAGGCTGATTTCTGTGACTTTGAGGCCAGCCTAGTCTACCTAGTGACTTCCAGGATAGCCAGGGTTGTTACAGAGAAACCTTGTCTCAAAAACAAAAAACCAACAAAACAAAACAAACACGGGCTGCCCACACATCTTGACTAATGCTCTGATGACATCCTTGTCAGGGGCTGACGGACAACGGTTATCTGTGACATGCTGTGTCACCACAGTTACTGTCTGACCCAGGGTGGCATGCCATGACTGGTAAGATGATGGCAGATCAGGTCACTGTAGCATTTGGTAACTATGGTGACAACATTGACTAAGACTGGGTGTGGTTGCTCCTGAGTCATCTCTGTCAGCCACAGGCAGATGTAGCTGAGGGCGGGTCCAGAGGGATGCCAAGAACCAAGGCCAATTATATGCTCAGCTGCAGTAAGCTTTTCATGCTGAGATAAAGATGGGTGCTGAGTGGGGTGGCCTGGAGAGACAGCTCTGTGCTTGAGAGTGCTGGCTGCTCTTCCAGAGGATCCAGTCTGGTTCCCTACGCCTTTCTCAGGTGGCCCCTAACCTCCAGTAACTCCAGCTCTCAAGGATCCAGTGTCCTCTTCTGTCCTCTGCAGACTGAAAATATTCACGTGGCACACAGATAGAGACACACATGTACACACACCACACACACAAATACTTTTCTTCCTTCCTTCCTTCCTTCCTTCCTTCCTTCCTTCCTTCCTTCCTTCCTTCCTTCTTTCTTCCTTTCTTTAAAAACAAAAAAACAAAACAAAACAAAACAAAACAAAACAAAACAAAAAAAAGACAGGGTTTCTCTGTGTAGTCCTGGCTGCCCTGGAACTCGCTCTGTAGACCAGGCTGTTTTCAAACTCAAATCCACCTGCCTCTGCTTCCCAAGTGCTGGGATTGAAGTTCTGTGCCCAACTTGCAAATACTTTTTAAGGAGAGGATGAAAAGATGGTTTAGCAGTTAAGAGCACTTGCTGCTCTTGCAGGAGACCAGAGTTCAAGTCCCACCACCCATACAGAAGGTTCATAAGCACCTGGGGATTCAATGGCCTCTTCTGGTCTCTAGTCAAGACTGCAAATACACACACACATACACACACCACACACACACACACACACACACACATACACAGAGAGAGAGAGAGAGAAAGAGAAAGAGAGAGAGAGAGAGAGGAAAAAGAGTGAATTGAACAAAAGCATTCATTACTGTGGTGGTTTGCATAGGAATGGTCCTCATAGACTCTTGCATGTAGATGCTTGGCCCATAGGGATTGGCACTATTAGGTGTGGCCTTTGGAGTAGGTGTGGCCTTGTTGGAGGAAGTGTGTCACTGTGGGGGGTGAGCTTTGAGGTCTCCTATGCTTGAACTATACACCCTATGTGACACACAGTCCCCTTCTACTGCCTGCGGATCTAGATGTAGGACTCTCAGCTCCTCCAGCACCATGTCTGCCTGCCTGCTGCCATGCTCTCACCTTGCTGATAATGGCCTGAACCTCTGGACCTGTAAGCCAGCCCCAATAAAACATTTTCCTTTATAAGAGTTGCCTTGGTCATGGTGTCTCTTAACAGTAATGAAACCCTAACTAAGACAATTACTTTCTGCTGCTTGTAGACGCATTAAGACCATCCGCCTTGATTTCCCAGCCATGATGTTCTTACCTTTAAACTGTGAGCCAAAATAGACTCTCCTCCCTCAAGCTGCTTTTGTCAGAGTATTCTGTCATAGCAACAAGAAAGGAACTGAGGTGCCGTACACCTTTGATCCCTGCGGAGCCTTAAATGAAAATGGCCCCCATGGGCTCATATATCATATATGAGTGTTTGGGTCCCAGTCAGTGCATGGTTTAGGAAGGATTAGGAGGTGTGGCTTTGTTGGGGGAGGCGTAGTTTGGGATGGGAGATTGAGTTTTCAAAAGCCTACACCAGCCCCAGCCCTGCTCTCTTTCTACCCTGGATAAGATGTAATCTCTCAGCTACTGCTCTAGCATGTCAGCATGCTGGCTGCCATGCTTCTCGCCATAATGATAATGAACTATCCCTCTGAAAGTTCCCAATGAGATGCTTTTTTTTTTTTTTTTTGTAGTTGCCTTGGTCATGGTGTCTCTTCAGAGCAATTGAGCAGTGACTGAGGCAGTCCCCAAATGTTTATTTCACTGAACCTCTGGGCTCTGCCCACACTTCTTCTATCACATCATTGGTCATCATGACAAAGTTCTAAGCATCAGGCTAGCCCATCATCTTAATAACGTGATGGCAACTGGGTCCTGTAGGCTCAGATTTTTCTCTTTCTTTCTTCTTTTTCTTTTTTTTTTTTTTTTTTTTTTTTTTTTTTTTTTTGAGACAGGGTTTCTCTATATAGCCCTGGCTGTCCTGGAACTCACTCTGTAGACCAGGCTGGCCTCGAACTCAGAAATCCACCTGCCTCTGCCTCCCAAGTGCTGGGATTAAAGGCATGTGCCACCACTGCCCGGCTCAAAACCTACTTTTAATAAGGGTCCCTAAATATATTAACCTCCCTTCTAGCCCACCACCCACCAGAGATAGTGGGAAAGAAAAGTTATTAAGATATGGGGGAAGTGAACCTGTTTAGAAATAGTTCTTTGGAGCAAATCCAATCTGCATTGTCAGGACATCAGCAGTTGAGCATGAATCAGCAGCGGCAGCTCAATCCAGAAGAACTCGAGAGGCCCTGCTGTTTAGAAGTAGTTCCTTGGGGTGATTTCAATCTCCAATGTCAGGACACCAGCAGTCCAGTTCAGTAGTGTCAGGATAGCAGTGGTGGCATGAACCAGCAGAAGCAGCCAGGCCTCTGCCAAATTGGCAGGATAAATCAGTGAAGACATGAGGCCAACGAAGTGTTGCAAAGCTAGCAGCGACTGTTGAGTTTTATTTATACGCCCTCCAAACATCACATGTCCTCCCAGGGGTCTTGTCTCAGCAAAACTCCACATGAGTCTGTATCAGCTGACATATCCAGAAACTTCTACTTCACTCTGATAATCGGCCCAAGTCCGAAGAAGCATCAAGAAGCCACCAGAATACCACCTGAAGTTTTTTGGTGTTTCTTTCTATGAAGTCATGACAAACAATGAGCAGTGAGGAACGGCAAGGCGCACCAATATCATCCAGTGTCGTCCACTGTCTGTTGGGTTATATTTATATTTCTTCTTAACACCATGTGTCCTTTTACACGTCTGCTCTAGCAAAACATCCTTTCACCTGTGTCTGCTTCAGCAAAACATTACTTCATGTGTCTGCTTCAACAACAAAACATCCTTTCACCTGTGTCTGCTTCAGCAAAACATTACTTCATGTGTCTTCTTTACCAAGACATCCTTTCACCTGTGTGCCCCAGCAAACCATCATTTGACATAACTGACTTTCTTAAGAAACCAGAGGTTTCCACTTCAGGGCCCAGTGAGTAGGACGCTGTAGTTGATCTAGCTATACTAGGAGTGTTTGTTAAAGGGAGTGGGCCAATGAAATGGCTGACCATTTGAGTTTGATCCTACATGGCAGAAGGAGAGAACTGACTCCCATAAGTTGTCCTCTGACCTCCACAAGCACACACACCCATGCGTGCAACGCAAAGAAAACCTAGTGTAACTTTTTAAGAATCAATAAAAGGAGAACAAATTTCACAAAAAACTCAAGGACAGCCATGTCAGTGAGGCTTCTAGGGGATCCAGTGGTCTAGGGCCTGTCAAGATCTTGCCTCTAAGATGAGAGGCAGGTGGCCAAGTATTACACTGCCCTCTTCAAAGAAAGAGGCAAGGGGTGGGCTTTCATGGGACTTGGGGTTCAATACACATCACATCCACCCGTGCCACTGAAGCCATTACTATGCACTCTATAACAATGTGACTTGTGGAGTCTTGGGGAAGAGAAGCCCCGAAGCAGGTGCCGGCAGCAGAGGATGAGCAGTATGAGTGAGAAGAGGCCATGGCAGAGAGAGGTGTTAGGTGGACAAGCTCTAATACTAGGCTGGTAGTACTACAGATCCTCGGGTTTTATATTAAACCATGGCAGTGACTTGGGCCAATAGCTATTCTCCATTTGAAAAGTAGCTCCTGGCTCACATTGGATGTGATGGGGACAATGCCTGACTGTGGGACGCCAAGAGACTCAGCAACCAGAACTGCAGAGTATCGGACCCGTCTCATAAAACTGGACACATATGCTGGCACGCTATTAGTAAACAGCAGCTACGAAGTCAGGTCTGGACAAGTGCAGAAAGCGCAGGAAACTGCAGAAGCAGATGGTTCAAATTCTCCTGGTGCCACACCTGCTGCTACAGCAACTCTCTCCGGCTCGCCCCTGAGCTGCTGCTCGGTTAACTCGTGTGTGTGTGTGTGTGTGTGTGTGTGTGTGTGTGCAGATAGGATAGCTTATTATATGCATGTACATGAGTCCGTGGTGCCTCTGTGTGCATGTGTGTTCCTGCATTATGTATGTGCACATGTTCTCAAGTGCCTGAGGCTAGAAAGCAATGTCAGATTCCCTGGGATTGAGAGTACAGGTAAGGGTGCTGTGAGCCAACCACTCTGGTCCTTGGCAAGGACAGGAAGAACACTTAACTGAGCCATGTCTCCAACATCCACCCACACCCCCCAGCGCGTACACACACACACACATTTAAAAACCTTGTTGATTATATTAATCACAAGGATATTTCAGACAATATTCAGGCTACTCTGTCTATTTTTTTTTAAAAAAGTATGTGGGTATGTGTGTATATGTATGTGTGCATACGTGAACATGCATGTATGCAAGGAGGCCAGAGGCTGACACTGGGTAGTTAGTTGTCTTTATTACTTTGTTTTTTATCACCTTAAAAATTTAAGCTTCTTTTTTTTTTTAGTTTTAAAAGATGATTTATCTTTATTTTACGTGCACTGGTGTTTGTGTTTTGCCTGCATGTATGTCTGATGCAACCCCTGGAACTGGAGTTACAGTTATGAGCTGCTATGTGAGCTCTGGGAATTGAACCCTGATCCTCTTGAAGAGCAGCCAGTGCTCTTAACTGCTGAGCCATCGCTGCAGCCCTTTAAAGCTTATTTTCTATTGATATTTATTCAGATTTTAAAGATTATAGTTACTATGGCCTTGTGTGTACACATATGTGCATGCCTCAGGACACTATTCCTGATCTTCCTGTCTTGACCTCCCTTCAAGCGAGATTACAGCAGCACACTTCTGGGCCAGCTCTCTGTGTAGATGCTAGGCTTTGGAACACAACAGAGGACTACAAGCATGCTTGTAGGCAAGAGTCTAGCATGGCTGTCCTCTAAGAGGCTCCACCCAGCAGCTGACTCAGAGGGACGCAGACACCCACAGCCAAACACTGGATGGAGCTTGGGAAATCTTATGAAGAATAGGAGGAAGAATTGTGTCCCCTAAGGGATAAGAATTCCACAGGAAGACTGACAGAGTCAACTAACCTGGACCCTTGGGACTCTCAGAGACTGAACCATCAACCCCAAAACACACACAGGCTGGACCTAGGCCTCCTGGTCATATGTAGCAGATGTGCAGCTTGGTCTTCATGTGGGTCCTGAACAACTAGAACAGGGGCTATCCCAAAAGCTGTTGCCTGTACATGGATATGTTCTTCTAGCTGGGCTGCCTGGTCTGGCCTCAGTGGGAGAGGAAGTGCCTAGCCTCACAGAGACTTGATATGCCAGGGTGGAGGGATACTCAGGGGCTCTCACCTGCTAAGAGAGGGAGGAAGGGGTAATAGGGGTAGGATTGTAGGAGGGGGTGACAGTGAGCAGGATGTAAAGTGAATAAATAAAAAAAGAAAGAAAACCAATTCTCTTCTTCCATCATGTGAGCCCCATGGATCAAACTTAGGCTTGGTGACAAATGCCCTTACCACTGAGCTGTCACCAGCCCTCTGCCTTTCGTTTAGACTCTCACTATGCTTCATTATTACAGCCTCACTATGGCTCTCCTAGAACTCTCTTGTAGATCAGGCTGGCCTCAAACTTCGATCCACCTGCCTCTGCCTCCTCCCAAGTGCTGGGGTTAAAGGCGAGCGCCACCACTTGCTGCTCCTCCATGTCCCTTTTTGGGGCAGGGACTCTTGCTGAGCAGGGTTTGCTGACTCATCTAAAATGACTGGCTCTCAAGGCCCCGGGATCTGCTGTCTCCACCTCTGTAGCACTGAGACCACCACAAACTCCTCTTGGACAGCTCTCACTGAGTGCTGGGCATCTGAACCCATGTGTGCATACTATTCAGGAGGCATTAGAGATAGAGGGCTCCGAGGGTGACGTGCTTGCTATTGCAAGTGTGAGGCTCTGAGCTCTGCTTTTATCCTCTTGACTCGTGGTCATGCTGAATTCTGCATGTGGCTTTACCCAAAAGGCAGGAAGAGGGTCAAACTAAACTTCACTATACAATGAGGATGAGCAGAAAGACTGGTTATATATGTTACATATATATATATATATATATATATATATATATATATATATATATGTGTGTGTGTGGCCTGTATGTGTTTATGTGCATGTATATGCAGTGGCTAACCACTGAGCCATCCCAGTCGGAAAAAGCTAAATGAAAATTCTAATCCACAGAGAGCCATGGCAGGTCAACACCTTCTAGAAGCACAGTTCTTTTCTCACCTTTCAGCTTTAAAACTTTATTGTTGTTGCTATCCTTGAAATAGTGTGCCTGTGAACCCCAGGTTGGCCCCAAAGAACTCTCCTACTTCTGCCTCCAAGGAGAATTAGGTACAAGTCCTGTGCTCTTGCTGAGGAGTAGGGGTCACTGGTCCTCATCCAACGCTGCCCATACCCTTCAGTGTTTCCTGCTGGGACATCAATACAGGAATGCACAGTGTGGTTCTCTCCTACAGTTCTTTGGTCATGGCGGACTTAAGATATCCTAAGTCAAGTCAGCTCTGAGTCCAGGGCCCAGGCTGGGCAGCGCCTGTTGGACAATACTGAGACCTCACTGCCCTCTGGTGGTCAGATACTGAAACTGCACCTCATTTCCCACCTCTGCTTTATACAAGGGGCCATTTATTCCAACAGGGTCCAGTCTCTAATCCCCAGGTGAGGACACAAGTTAGAGACTCTGTACTACCCTTAGTTAGACCCCAACCAAACTACAAGGTTTGTCCTTTTGCTACTGAGCTAGACACACTGGCTTATTAAACATCGACTTATTAAGGAAAAGGGACAAGGAATTCCAAAGGAGGAATGTCCCACAGTGGACTCTCTCAGGCCTGAATGTGTTAGGACTGTTATATCTGGATGCCTCTGAGCCCTTCTCCGACTGGCTTCTGCAGGTGGCAGTTTGGCATACCAGCCAGGAGTCTTCCTGACAGCACCCCAGCAACTATGCTCACCATTCACAGACTAGGTGTCCGACTGTGTGAACAGAGGCTTTTTAGCACCAAGCTGAGGCCCCAACACCCTCAACTCCATCACAGCGTACCTCCAGCAGCTGGACACAGTCCTGACCACACAGCAGCTCACGGTAACAATGTTTCTGCGTCAGTCTGGGAGCCTAGTTCCTCTGGTGCCCCCCTCTCCTTCCCAGGAAGTAGCCCTGGACTCATAAAAAACTCACATTGATTTATTAGAATATGAAAAAGGTTCCGGTTCCTTTGTACAGGCGGCAGAGCGGCAGCAGCTGCGGTGGCTTTGTACATGGTTGTCGATGTCACCTTGCATGGCAACCCCTGCCCAAAACAGCACTTGCATGGAGAGGAGACAGCTGGACTGAGCACCCGTGGTCCCATCCCCGGGGAGGGACCCCTCTGACTATTGCACGATCCTGGGGAGGGAGTGCTCAGGGGTTGGACAGACACCCGTGGGCTTGGCCCCAGCCATGGTGGGTGGGGAGTGTGTGCCTGTGAGCAAAGGCCTCTAGGGCGTCCAGTACTGTCTACTCTACAGGATGCAGGAGAGAGAGTGGTCCAGTACTGTCTACTCTACAGGATGCACGAGAGAGAGTGGTCCAGGTAAGAGGCGGTGATAGAGCTGGCCAACAGAAGTAAAAGCAGGCCCAGGAGCAAGGGAGGTACCAGGCGGCCCCTTGCTGGTGAGCTTGAGTCCTGACAGTTTGGGCCACGTCTGAATCAGTGCTGTGGGCAAGGGCCCAGGCAGCAGAGGGTTCGATTTAAGGGAAGCTGTTAGACCTGAGGAAGGACAAGGGGAAAGGGTGGAGCTCTGGCTGGCACGGAGGATGTGAAGGGTCTGAAAACAGAAGTGCCTCTGTGCAAGCAATCATACTTACGTGGAGGTGCAAATAAACCAAATGTAAGACGACGACACTTTCCGGAGCCTTGGACAGTCCCTCCCGTGTAAACCCCAGAAAGGCCCAGTGGTCCTCATCACCCAAGTCACTTCACTGTTGAATGTGCCCCAGTTCCCAGCAGAGAAGCTCAGAGATGCCCTCAGCCTGCAGCTCCGAGTAAGGACAGCTCAGGTGGCTGGCCAGAGCACCAAGGCTAGCTGGAGAGTCGGTCTGCCATGGTTACCAGTCTGTTTCCCAGCCAGAGCCTGCTGTCCTCTGATACAGGAGGGCCCAGTCATGGCCATGGAAGGTTCAGCTCCCTCCTCTCCTGGGAGGACCACAGTGGAGCCAGTGGCTCTTTGGTTAGAAATGATGATCAAGGACAGAAAGTTGGTCTGGATGAGGAGGGGCTGGAGGGAAGTGAGGGCCGAGGAGCCCTGGTTCCACTATGGGCAAGCTTGGATCTAGAGATGGGGCAGGGTCTGCCCCACCAGCCCAGCTGTTCTGCCAATGGACGGATTGGGAAGGCAGTTCTGGTAGGAGAGGACACTTCCCAGGAGGCAGGAGCAAGCCGTGCTGCAGCAGGGGCTGTGGACCCAGCTGCCATGCGTAGGAAGGGGGCAGAGCCAATCCAGGTCAGGAGACAAGGGGAGTGCCCAGCCCCCACTCTTGTGGAAGAGTCTATGGGACACCCACTAGCCTGGATCTATTGCCCTTTGGGGATGAAAGGCTCTCCCTCCCCAGGCTCAGGGTGGGGGCCTGGGTCACTGAGGCAGCGCTGTATTCTCTGGGAGCTGGGGCTGTCACTTGGTCCAGGGGTAAAGACATCGTCGGTGCCTGGGGATGAGGGCTCCTTGCTCCGAATCATGATGATGCCATCCTCGTCTTCCTCTTCCTCCTCCGGAGTCACCCTGGGACCCCGGTTTAGCCCTAGGACCTTGCCTTTCAACTCCTCGTTCACCAGGTCCACAGACTCAGGGGACTGTGGGGAGGCTGGGTCGATGGTGATGACAGGCAAGTCTGCTTTGGGTTCATAGGCCAGTGGGTCTGTGGATTAAGAGCACGGACAGGTTCTGTCCCTGAGCCCTGACAGTACAGCCACACCTCAGGGGCCCTCTCAGCCTGTACTAGCAGCCCTCAGACCTTCCCATGAATGCAACTGTGTCTCTGGGCTCCACGGTTTCCTGAGGGACCGCTCTGTTAGCAACTGCCCTTCCCCTTGGACAGGGATTCCCACTCCCTCAGCCTGCAAGGAGGTCCACGTTCCTCTTCACAGACCTGCCAGGTGCTGTGTCACAGTCCTTCCTCATGCTGAGCCGGACTGGCAGTCCCTTCATGTCCAGGTTTGATAGCAGGGCTATGCTGCCCTCTCTGTTAACACCCAGCCCTCCTGATGCAAACACAGCTCATGGGAAAAGCTAGCTTCCCTTCTGACTCTCTGAAGCCTGTCCTTGACCCAAACGCCCAGCCCGAGGGCCCTTCTTTAGCCCTTTACCTGAGCCTATGCGGGCCCGAGACATGGTGGGTGAGTCCAGCTTGTGGGCCGGTACCGTCAGGTAGTTGGTGATCTGACAGAGAGTGGACGGGTGAGTGTGGCCAGTGGGATGGCAGAAGGCCTCTGCCAGACACCCAGGCAGCAGTTCTCACTGAGCTCTTCCTTTGCCTGTGGTGGCAACTCCAGGGCCTTCCAGGGACTTGTCCCAGGCTCTTAGAAAGCTGTGCTACCTTTCTGGGCAGTCTCAAAGAGATCTACTCTTCTCTAGCCTTGGTCTAGCCTTGCCTCCAACCCACACCTGACCCCAAGATTCTAGATTAAAATAAAAATAGAATAACAATAAAAACCAACTCGGGCAGTATACCTAAGTCCTGTCTGCCCTGGGTATCACAACCCCAGCACACCACAGCCAAGGTCAGCGTCTCACCTCTCATCACCCCGTGCTCCTTTCTTGGGCACTCTGGACCTCTACCACCCCAGTGCCCCCACTTCAAACTGGTAACCCAGTCACCAAATCTTGCTAGTGCCACTGCCCGTGTCCCTTGAGCTCACTCCCTTCTCTTTCCTGAACATCTCACATTCCCACCTTTTCCCTGTCAATCCTCTGGGATAAAGCCCAAAACCTTATACCATTAACAAACCTCCCTGTCCATCTCTAAAACAGCTCCAAGCATGCCCAAAGAGGATCTGGGCAGAGCCTGACACGCACCTTCTGCTCCAGCTGCCGGGCCTTCTGTCTCCGGAGCAGCATCTGGTTCCAGGCTTCCTCGTAGGGGTCGGCCACCAGTGTGTGTCTGTTATAGGACCGCAGCTGAGGGAGGAACAGCCGTTAGGGCAGGAGAGGACTCAGAATCTGGGCTGGAAGGCCAGAGCCAGAGAGGGTCCGGCGGAGTGGGAGGCAGGGGAAGGGCAGAAGAGGCAGAGGAGGTGGCGAGGGTGCACACAGGAGAGCTCAGAAGGGCCAGGCTGAGGCAGGATCTTACCCGTTGCCGGGTTTTCTGCAGGTTGCTCCTCAAGATTTTGCGGATCTCTTCCTCCTTGTCCTTGGACAGTGCTGGCAAGATGCGATCTGAAGTCGAAGACTTGGGGTGGATATTCCTGAACAACAGAACACAGATTAGGTCTCCATCTGACAGCACAAGGCCATGCTGGGGGACAGCCCAGGGCTGGGTGGCCAAAGTCCCATGTCTTTAGTATGGCTTCAAGGACCTGAAGCCCAACTTAATGAGCTAGACAACAGCGTAGCCCTGGGGGCCATCTCAGGCTAGAGTTAGGGGAGCTAGCATGGGGTACAGATGCTGCCCAGATTGCCCGTGGTACTCACTGCATAGAGACGGTTGAGACAGCAGATGGGATCTTGCCCATGCCACCGCTCTCCACCAGCTCAATGGCCTGCTTCATCTCCATCTTGTGGTAGAAGGCGATGAGCTGGGGCTCTTTGGAGCGCTCTCCAGCTATCAGACATTTCTTCACATACTTCTTATTAAAACGGTTGAGCCTGCGGGAGGAGGGGGACGGAGGGGGCTAGTTCCTAGGCATGAGAAGATGCCCAAGCCCTCAAGGACCCTTAACTGTCTTCCCCACCCTCCTGCCCACCACACCTTCACCTACTTGTCCTTCCAGTGATGGTGGCCATAATGACCACAGATGTCCTCGATGCCTGTCAGAAGGTGGTCCAGGAACTGAAATGGGCCCAGGGCCAGGTCAAGCCTTGCTGCTGGGCTCTTCCCTACCCGACCCACCTTCATCCCAACCTTGGCTCTGCTTAGCCCGGCCCTACAGTTCCAGAATCAGCCAGGAGGTGGCTCCTTACCATTACTATGCCCAAGGCTACACTCTGGGGAGCCCCTCTCTGAACCCACTTGAACCTAATGGCAGAGGCTAGTACAACAGCCTCCTGGGCTCCCAAGCGCTCACACCACACTGCCCCTTCAGCTGGAGCCAGGCAGGGGGCCCCAAGGGGCTAAGACAACCTGACACTGGGATAAGGAAGGTGGGCTTACGGCCCAGCTCTGCCTCAGCTCCGGGAACCTTCTGTGGCAAGCCCAGGCCCAGCCAGCCTCAGTACCTGTGTGTGGATCTCCTCGTTGATGGAACGCTTCGTCTCTTGCTTCTTCTTCACAGCCAACAGGTCTACCAGAGGCCGGATGGTCATGCCCTGGAGGGCGGGGGAATGTCAGACATTCTGGTTGGGCTATCCTGGCAGAGGCTGAGGAACCTCCCTTCTCCCTGAGGGCCCTTCAAGCAAGGAGGATCTCCTCTGAGGTCCTTAGTCTCTCAGGACTGGGGATGTTATACTCCCTACCTCAGCATGTAAACAAGGCAGGCCTTTAAGGCCACTTCTTCCTGATAGGTCAGCCAGTGGAACAAGCCTCACTGCTGGGCCAGGGTGAGCTCTACCCTAGATTTGCTCTGCAGCTTAGGGAGTCAGGCCCTGTAGACAGAACCCACTGCCCTGCCTCCGTCACAGACTCTACATGCTTGACTGGCATCCGTGCTTCAGTGTCTGCACTATCCCTGTAAGATGGATCTTTAAAATGCTCCCATTGCCGGGCAGTGGTGGCGCACGCCTTTAATCCCAGCACTTGGGAGGCAGAGGCAGGCGATTTCTGAGTTCGAGGCCAGCCTGGTCTACAGAGTGAGTTCCAGGACAGCCCGAGCTACACAGAGAAACCCTGTCTCGAAAAACCAAAATAAAAATAAAAATAAAAATAAAATGCTCCCATTTTACAGCTGTGGAAACTGAGTGGCAGCAGGGCTGAGTGATTCCCTATGGCCACACAGAAGCAGAAGACCCAGAGTGAGGCTAGCTGGAGAGGGTCACCGTGAAAGTGGCTTGGAAACCCATCATGCCCACACAACAGCAAAGTTGAGGTAAAGCAGTGTTTCTGAGGACAGAGCAGGAGGGCACTCTCCTGTAAAAGGACAGAAACTGCACCCCATTCCAACAGGTCTCCCCATATCTTTTTCCCATGAGAAGGCAAGGGTGTGGCCCACCTTGCACCATGAGCACTAGTGCCCAAGAGAGGCAGAGGATGGGAGAGAAATGGAGGCCCAACAGTTTCTCACCTGCTCTGGTCAGTCGCTAAGGGAGAGCGGTGTGCACCATCACACACAGGCCTCTCTTGGGGACGGCAGAGACAGGGGTGGGACCCTGTTAAGCCTGGGTCATTTAAATGCCCAGAAGTCACTGGCCAACAGGCTGCCAGGACTGCAATCATCTGGCCCAGGCTCCTCACTTCACAAATGGGTTACTGAGACACAGACAGGCACGGCTTCCCAAGAAACAGCTAGTGGAATGTTAGGTGAGTCCAGGCCTCAGGCTTCCTGACTCAGGAGATTGTCCATGCTGCCTCTGCTGAGCTGCTACAGATGCCAAACCATGACACCACTCAGCCCTACCATGAGAACTGAGGTCCCCAGACAGGGTCCCCAGACAGGGTGTCTCCCCCCCCTAAACCCCCCCGGCCAAGGCCCAGCACCTGCACAAAGACTGTGAAGAAGATGACAGTGATGATGGCGGTAAGGAACAGGTCACACATGGGGAAGTGCTTCTTGTCCAGGAGGTAGCCCAGCGAGAAGGCGATGGCCCCTCGCAGGCCTCCGTAGGCGATGATGAACTGGTCCTTGGGGGTCAGCTTGACAATGCGGAACTTGTTGATGAACCATGTCAGGACCAGGACGCCTGCCAGGGAGCGGGCCGAGGAGGGTCAGGCTGTCTGGGAAGCTCCTCCCTCTAAGCCCATCCAACTCACTCAGTCCCTGGGTCCCTCAGCTCAGGAGCTCCAGATCAGTCAACCCAAGACCTTGGTAGGTCTTTAAAGGGTCCCTCAATCTGCATTTGTTCTGAAGATATCCCAGAGGCCTTCATGGGCTACAGGCCAGGGGACGGGAGGAAACAATCTTGGTACTGAGTTGAACTTATTAAAACAGGTGGGAAATAATTATCCTATTGTCTCTACTTTTCTATAGACTGGAAATTGTTCATAGTGAAACACTGTTTCAAAGTGCAGGCTGCGAGAAGAGGGACACAGAAGAGTGCTTGCTCTGCATGCACGAGGCCCCACTTCCATCTCAGCATTATAAAACATACAAACAAAAACTGTTCGCCAACAGTAAAAGTGCACAGAATCTTCGAGCAGCTCACACTGGTAATCCCAGCACTCGGGAGGCTGAGGCAGAAGAATTATCAAGAGTTCTAGACCAGCCTGGTCAATATAGTAAGATCTTGTCACAAAGAAACAACCCTAAACAAACAAAAGACCTAAAAACCATGGACAGCGACAGGGGAAAGCACAATGTGGACCTCTGGCTTCCAAGTACGCATGTGCACATGTGCGGAAAAGGGAGTAAGATGCAGAACACAGCAGCAGCCTGGCCACGAAGGTGAGGATAATCTAGCAATGGGGTGGAGCCCACAGACCCGATTCCACGGGTGATACTAGTCTGGCAGCTTCGGGCATCTGTGCCATGACAACAGAACACTTGGTTCAATTCAGGGTTACAGGATGGCTTGTGGACCTGAGAAAGCCACGAGGCTTCACCATAATCATTGTGACATTGTCTACAGTGCCCCCATATGGGCATGAGGCATGGGGCTTCTCTCCCCGAAAGGTCTCAAATGGTGTCGCATTGCAGAGAAGAAATGGGGACAGTCAGAAACCATTCAGACAGGGAGAGGGACAATGCACTATACACATCTCACTAGCCCCTCCACATGCTATATTTACTACAGACACCCCACGGCTCAGCCCCTCCACACACTGCACTATAGACACCCCACGGCTCAGCCCCTCCACACACTGTACTATAGACACCCCACGGCTCAGCCCCTCCACACACTGCACTATAGACACCCCACGGCTCAGCCCCTCCACACACTGCACTATAGACACCCCACGGCTCAGCCCCTCCACACACTGTACTATAGACATCCCACGGCTCAGCCCCTCAATACACTGTACTATAGACACCCCACGGCTCAGCCACTCCACACACTGCACTATAGACACCCCACGGCTCAGCCCCTCCACACACTGTACTATAGACACCCCACGGCTCAGCCCCTCCACACACTGCACTAAACCAGAGCACCCCCACGCTACTACCCTCCACACGACTCAAACCCCACCCAGCCCTACACAGCCTCCACACACGACTATGCCTCCCACCACAAGACACCCCACCTCCTCCAACACTGTATATAGACACCTCAGACTCCCACCCACACTGCACTAACAACCCACGGTCTAGCCCCCCACACTGCACTATGACACCCACGGCTCAGCCCCTCCACACATCGCACTATAGACACCCACACTCAGCCCCTCCACACACTGCCACTACACACCACCAGGCTCAGCCCCTCACACACTCGCACTATAGACACCCACGGCTCCAGCCCCCTCACACCTACTAACCCACTGCACCCCACGCTCATCCACTGCCACACCTCGCCAACTGCACTAACCCACGGCCTCCAGCCCCTCCACACACTGTACTATAGACCACCACGGCTCAGCCCCTCCACACACTGTACTATAGACACCCCACGGCTCAGCCCCTCCACACACTGCATATAGACACCCCACGGCTCAGCCCCTCCACACACTGCACTATAGACACCCACGGCTCAGCCCCTCCACACTGTACTATAGACACCCCACGGCTCAGCCCTCCACACACTGCACTATAGACACCCCACGGCTCAGCCCCTCCACACACTGCTATAGACACCCCACGGCTCAGCCCCTCCACACACTGTACTATAGCCACCTCAGCCCCCGCACACCCTCCATACACTCCCACTCAGCCCCTCCCACGTCACCTCCACCACTGTCTTACAGCCCACTCACCCCCCACACACTGTACTATAGACACCCCACAACTCAGCCCTCCACACACTGCACTATAGACACCCCACGGCTCAGCCCCTCACACACTGCACTATAGACACCCCCGGCTCAGCCCCTCCACACACTGTACTATAGACACCACCCACACGGCTCAGCCCCTCCACACACTGTCTATAGACCCACCCCACGGCTCAGCCCCACAACACACCTGTACTATCACTGCACACCCCACGGCTCAGCCCCTCCACACACTGCACTATAGACATCCCACGGCTCAGCCCCTCCACACACTGTACTATAGACACCCCACGGCTCAGCCCCTCCCACACTGTACTATAGACACCCCACGGCTCAGCCCCTCCACACACTGTACTATAGACACCCCAGGCTCAGCCCCTCCACACTGCACTATAGACATCCCACGGCTCAGCCCCTCCACACACTGTACTATAGACACCCCACGGCTCAGCCCCTCCACACACTGTACTATAGACACCCCACAACTCAGCCCCTCCACACACTGTACTATAGACACCCCACGGCTCAGCCCCTCCACACACTGTACTATAGACACCCCACGGCTCAGCCCCTCCACACACTGTACTATAGACACCCCACGGCTCAGCCCCTCCACACACTGCACTATAGACACCCCACGGCTCAGCCCCTCCACACACTGCACTATAGACATCCCACGGCTCAGCCCCTCCACACACTGACTATAGACACCCCACGGCTCAGCCCCTCCACACACTGTACTATAGACACCCCACGGCTCAGCCCCTCCACACACTGCACTATAGACACCCCACGGCTCAGCCCCTCCACACACTGTACTATAGACACCCAACGGCTCAGCCCCTCCACACACTGCACTATAGACACCCCACGGCTCAGCCCCTCCACACACTGCACTATAGAACCCCCACGGCTCAGCCCCTCCACACACTGTCACTATAGACACCCCCACGTGCTCACGCCCCTCCACACACTGTACTATAGACACCCCACGGCTCAGCCCCTCCACACACTGTACTATAGACACCCCACGGCTCAGCCCCTCCACACACTGTACTATAGACACCCCACGGCTCAGCCCCTCCACACACTGTACTATAGACACCCCACGGCTCAGCCCCTCCACACACTGTACTATAGACACCCCACGGCTCAGCCCCTCCACACACTGCACTACAGACACCCCACGGCTCAGCCCCTCCACACACTGTACTATAGACACCCCACGGCTCAGCCCCTCCACACACTGCACTATAGACACCCCACGGCTCAGCCCCTCCACACACTGTACTATAGACACCCCACGGCTCAGCCCCTCCACACACTGCACTATAGACACCCCACGGCTCAGCCCCTCCACACACTGTACTATAGACACCCCACGGCTCAGCCCCTCCACACACTGTACTATAGACACCCCACGGCTCAGCCCCTCCACACACTGCACTATAGACACCCCACGGCTCAGCCCCTCCACACACTGTACTATAGACACCCCACGGCTCAGCCCCTCCACACACTGCACTATAGACACCCCACGGCTCAGCCCCTCCACACACTGTACTATAGACACCCCACGGCTCAGCCCCTCCACACACTGTAGTGGGCACTCAGTCTATCCCCTCTACATATGGTACCATACAATACAGCCCAGCTCTTATACACATTACCTCACATACACAAACAGCACCACACACATACGCAGTCCAGCTCTTAGAAACATCAACACACTTACACACCCCACACCATACAGTCCCACGTGTATACTTTATACACACACTCTCCTCCCTGGCCTGGGCCTGGCCCTTACCCAGCACCCGAGCGATGAGGCAGAAGAGCAGGGTGCTGATGACAAAGGTCCAGTTCCACTGGTGAGACCCGGCCACGGTGGAGACACCGAGGAAGATGAAGATGAGGGTCTCACTGACGCTGCTCCACATCTTCAGGAAGTACTTGATGGTGGTGTGTGATTTGTGGGAGATGTTGGCTTCCACGTAGGGGCGCATTACTACTCCTGAGGCGATGAGGCTTGGGTGAAGAAGAACAGGGTTCAGGGTTACAGGCTGACAACACCAGGCTGACCAAGCACTTGCTTATTGGACAACTTATGAGAGCCAAATGCCCACTATTTTTCCTTGATCCTCACACCGAGCACACAGGGCCAGCAATTCAGACAAGAGACCGGAGTTTTAGAAGAATAAAGTCACATCCGTTGTCCCCAAGGCAAGTGACAATGCAACAGACTCAGTCTGTGCAGCTCTAAGCCTTTGGCTCTTCCCCAGTGCACACTGCATCTACCCAAAGACAACCAGTGCCACATTCTGGTCTCTCCGGTTCATCCCCTCCCAGTGCGAAGTTCCTAACACACAGGGTCCCTCTAGGGAGCTTTACCGGCTCTTTCCCTACACCTGATTCCCCTGTTTAGGTTGGTCTGTGCACTTCTGCTTTCCTTGTGCTTCACTGACTCTTCTCAGGGCCTAATTCAAACTCAACAGAGACCTTGGGGCCTCTAAGATTCAGGCGTGGACGATGCCTGGTAAGCCCTTCTGGGAGCCTTATGGCTTCCATCTAGGGATTCTCTTTAAGAAAATGGCAGGAAGCCGGGCGGTGGTGGCGCACGCCTTTAATCCCAGCACTTGGGAGGCAGAGGCAGGCGGATTTCTGAGTTCGAGGCCAGCCTGGTCTACCGAGCGAGTTCCAGGACAGCCCGGACTACACAGAGAAACCCTGTCTCGAAAAAAACCAAAAAAAAAAAGAAAATGGCAGGAAGTAGCAGAACTGAGACTTAAGACTTCAGCTCAGTTTCCTAGGGCAGCACTGGATTCTGTCTCCTATTCCTGAGGCTAGCCCTAAAACACGTTGCTTTTGCCCATAATCTTCAGATTCCTAAATCCCAGGAGTCCAATGGAAATGGCTTCTTATGGAAGGCCTCTAATGACCTGGGCCATTCCAGTGTATACTATGCAAGCCTAGAGCCCAGAGCTCAGGTCCTGGGGAGCTCCTTCTTGACCACAGAGATCTGGGAACTCCATGATAAGTAGCTACCCCACCAAGCCCATCACCTGCCACGCCAACTCACGCCATGATTCCAGACAGGTGGAAGAGCTCAGCTGATAGGTAAGCCATGTAGCTGTAGAGGAAGACGAAGAGCGGCTCGATGACCCGGATGTGGGAGGTAAATCTTGAAGTGAAAGCTGCGATGATCCCATAGACCACGCCCACAAACACCCCGCCGAGGGCCACGACGAAGAAGCTCAGGAAGCCGAGGAAGATGTCCGAGATGCCCACATACTCATAGCTGGCAAACTCTTCAAAGAGGTGATAAAGGACCTAGAGAGGGCATGCAGGCTGGTAGGCAGGAGGGCAGGGCGTTGGCCCCATGGCTCCCTGGGACTGGCCCATGTTTATCCCATCCTTCCACGATCCACAGCCATGGATATAGACCACAAGGCAGCAGAGAAACCTACTGCTAAGTGTGTAGAACATGGCCTAGGGCCTAGGGAACTTGCTAGAGGCGCACACAGGAGACCTACAGCACACCCTGCTGGTAATGAACATAAACTCTTAAAGCTGCAATCCTTTGCACACATGGTCAATGACCTCATTTTCCTGTGCTTCAGTTTTCTACAAGGTGGGGGACAAATGGAGTGCCCACATCACATGGCTGTCATAAGATCTAAGTAAAGCTCTCAGCATGATTGGGACTCCCTGTGGTACTACCAACTCTGTCTCATGGTTCAACCTGGTATAAACCATGGCTTCTCTGGATTGTCTCTCCTTCAGCACAAGTTCAGACAGTAAACCAGGACAGGACCTGTTAACCTCTGAAAATACACGGGGCCAGGTCATATGTGATCTGAGATCCACCAAGTAGGACTGAGAAATCTCCATTTAAACAAGCTGCCTGGATAGTTACCATGGGCAGCCAGGCTCAGATGCTGTGGAGCTGGAAGCCCTCTGCTGCCTCCCAGCCCTGGGATGGGACACTGTCTGTACATGGTGGTCGTGATCTCCACTGGTATGCAAGCCAAGGAGCCTGTCCCCTTGGTAGAGGGAGGCTCAGACAGGTCCACAACCTGTTCCCTCAGTCTCTGAGGGACTGACTGGTACGGCTGCTCTCAGTCTAATCAAGTCCAGCCCTAGAGAGCTCTGCCATGTTTCCAGGCCTGGGAGGAAGGGGTAGCAGGCAGGAGAGGGTAAGAGGACATAGCAGATGCCAGGCACCTCAGGTGCAGCCTCACTGTCTGGGAAACTATCTGGGGCATTCACACCTGAATCAAGCTCTAGAAAAGGCCCAACTTGCCAGGCAATGGTCGCTGGCACACACCTTTAATCCTATCGCTGAGCTTGAAGCTAGCCTGGTCTACAAAGATAGTTCCAGCAGAGTCAGGGCTATGGATACACACACACACACCACACACGCACACGCACGCGCACGCGCACGCGCACGCACACGCACACGCACACGCACACGCGCGCGCGCCGCGCGCGCAACGCACACACGCACACACACACGCACACACGCACACACAAACGTGTCTCAGAAAACCAAACAAACAAAACAGAAAGACAGAAGGAAGGAAAGAAAGAAAAGAGGAAAGATAGAGAGAGCTAGGCAGTGGTTAGCACACACCTTTAAGGCCAGCATTCAGGAGGCAGAGGCAGGCAGATCTCTGTGAGGGTAGCCTGGTCTATAGACTGAATTCCAGGACATCCAGGAGAGCTACACAGACAAACCCTGTCTTGGACAGGAAAAGAAAGAAAGAAAGAAAAGAAAGAAAGAAAGAAAGAAAGAAAGAAAGAAAGAAAGAAAGAAAGAAAAAGAAAGAAAGAAAGAAAGAAAGAAAGAAAGAGAAAGAAAGAAAGAAAGAAAGGGAAAGGAAAGGAAAAGAAAAGGCCCAATTTAGGCTGGCAGACAGGGTAGATGCTGGGCACTGACTGGCACTAGTGGATCACAGCTCTCTGGGAGACAGGCTGGGCATCAGGAGCAGTGTGCTCTGCCACAGGTTAACCTCACTCCAGGCTTGGGGATGCTCATGAGTGACCAGTCTGTCACATGAGTCACTGCAACAGTCCTGAGGTAGGTCCTCTTGTCTAGCTTGGAGCTATTGTCAGTGGTGTGACAAGTGAGAAAGAAAAGTAATATGGTGCAGGCCTGTGGGGTTCATGTGACCCCAGCAGTCATGTGACCTCTTTAGATAAGAGCCTCCTGATGCCTCCATTTCAGATAAGAGTTCCATCATCCTGTTTGGTCTTTGGTTTGGTTTGCAGGGGTCATCTTTACACAAGTTAGAGTTACCTACAGAGAAGACCCTCAACTGAGAAAAAGCCTTCTTCAGACTGCCTGTAGCCAATGCAATGGGGTATTTTCTTAGTGAGGGAGGACCCAGCTCACCTCTGGGCAGGTGGTCCTGGGTTGTACAAGAACGCAGGCTGAGCACGCTAATAAGCAGCACCCCTCCAGGATTTCTGCTTCAGCTCCTGCCTCCAGGTTCCTGCCTTGAGCTCCTGCCCTGACTTCCCGCAGTGACAGCACAAGACCCTGACTGAAAGCTGAAATACACCCTTTCTTCCTTAGGCTACTTCTGGTCTTGGTATTCTACCACAAAAAAAGAAACCATAACAAAGCCACAGAGTCACTATGCAAAGCAAATAAGGCATTCAGACTGGGAGCTGCAGAACAGCAGTCACGTGACCAGCACCGCAATCACGGTCAGGAGACCACATAGATCCTGCACAGATGGAGTTAGCAACTTGATGCAGGCACACGGTTGTTTCAACCTGAATGCGCATCTAGACTCCGCTGGGGGTGGTTCAAATTAGGCACCCAGACTTCAGGTGCACATGAGCAAGCTGGATTCCACTTGGCCTTTGGATAACAACACTATCACTCTGTCAAAGGAGAGGCCTAGAAGAGGAAGAATTTCTCACTTAAAGTCACAGGAAAGCAAGCAGTCAGGTGGCGGTGATGCACACCATTAGTCCCAGTGCTTAGGAGGCAGAGGCAGGCAGATCTCTGAGTTTGAGGTCAGCCTGGTCTGCTGTCTCAAAACAAAACAAAAACCAACCAACCAACCAACCAAACGAATTGAATAAACAAACAACAACAAAAACCACGCAGTCAGCCCACATCCTCGGGTTTCACTCACCACATCCTAGAGGTTTGGGGGAACAGACACCTTTTCATTTCCTTTGCCCAGAACCCTGCATATACCAAATTCTTAAACAGCCAACACAAGAGCTAAAAGTCTCCTCAGAGATTAAATAGGCTATGAACTGAGGCACGAAGAAGCCCGGTAACTGGACGACACAGCATCAAATGCAAGCTGGCCAGGAATCAAATGATCTACTAGGCCAGCAGCTCAGGTCCTGGCAGGCAATAGACTGGACTTACGACACTGCCTCAAATCTCAGCTCCGCCACAGTCTAGGAAGCTGTCTAACTTCTGTGGATTGTTTCTAGTTCTGTAAGGTAAGAAAGTATGTCTCTTCTCAGGTCGTCCTTTACATTAAAAGAGAAAATCCATGTACCAGTGCTCAGAGCAGTGCCTGACACACAGCAAGCATGGAGGGACACTGGCCATCTTTATTATCATTAGTGGAAGGATAAGGCATTGCCTGTGGCCCGTGTGCGTGTGGCGTGGCCCCTGACCCCTCACCACAGTGACGGCATCATTGAGCAGGGACTCCCCGAAGACGAGGATGTGTAGCAGTTCATTGATGTGGATCTCCTCGAAGACGGCCAGCACAGCCACCGGGTCCACAGCCGAGATGATGCTGCCGAACAGCAGGGTGTCCAGCAGGCCGATGTTGTTGATCTGCTCGCCGCCCACCAGGCACACTGCATACAAGAGGCCACCCAGGAAGAAAGCATTCCACAGTGTGCCCACCACAGCAAAGATCAGGATGGTGCCCAGGTTCTCCGTGAACTGCCGCAGAGGCAGGAAGTAGCCTGCATCCAGGATGATGGGCGGCAGCAGGAAGAGGAAGAAGACGTCTGATTGCAGGAAGGGGGGCGTCTCTCCAACGCCCTTGATCAGGCCCCCCACCAGCAGCCCCACTACGATCAGCAGGCAGCTCTCCGGGACGATGCTCGAGATGGTGGGGATCACATGGAAACCTGTGAAGGGCGAGAGAACGGGAGGCCGTGGGCTTTTCAGGGGAGCCAGAAGAACAGAAGGTTGGGGACAGGACTGGGGACCAGGAGAGCAGCTGGCGAGAGGTGCACAGGCTGGGTCTCAGAAGGCCGCTCTGTTAACTCTCTGAGCCTCGGGTTCCTTGCCTGTAAAACGGAAGGGATAATACTAGCTTCACAGGGCTGTGGTATAAAATAATTATTTTAAAAATTTATATGTGTGTGTGTGTGTGTGTGTGTGTGTGCACGCATTTGCACATGTGTGCATGCACCATGACACATGGCTGGCTGTCAGAGAACAATTTGTGGGAGTTGGGTCTTTCCTTCAACCAGGTCCTGGGGACTGAACTGAAGTCCTCAGCCTTGGTGGCAAGCATCTTTACCTGCTGAGCCACCTTGGGCCTGATGTTTTCATAGAACAATCATCAACTGTCTGTTACTGTGGTAAACTGTTACAAAGCAGCAGTTCTGCATGCCTCTAACAGACAGAAATCAAACTGAGGATCAAGGTGCAAAGTACCTAAGGCATCAAGCTACCCTGAGCCCATGGCACTTTCTCAGGCACATGCTCAGGGAGCTGACTTCATCCCACACAGAGACAATCTAACAATCCTGTCTCAGGGAGGTGTATAAGCCGCAGGCTGACAATGGATGGTGTTAAAGTGGGGACATCAGAGAGACAGGAGAATCAAAGAACATCAGTGCCAGGAGAAATGTGGGGACAACAGGCCTGGGTCTGCACACCTGCAGAGCACACTCAGCGACCTCTAGCCCCAGACTTGCAGGTAGTAGGCAGCTGTACATAACTGAGGACACCAGGCAGTTGCTCCAGAAGATCCCAAGAAGTCAAAAGCCATCAGTCAGTTTTGGCAAATAAAACGAAATCTCTTTGCCACTCTGCCTTTAACCCAATCACATCCACTCTACAGATGGGGCAACTGGGGCTGAAAAGGTGAAGGGATTTGCCCAAAGTCAGAGCAAATTAGCAGAACCAGGAGGGAGTCCAGGTCTGAAGCTCAGCTCCCAGCAAACGCCATAGTTCTGAAATTCTAATTTTCCTTGCTTCCTTCCATATCAAGGCACTGTGACATCTGCCAACCATTTTCCCAAGTAGTGTTGGCCATCTTCTGTTGTGGCCTATGGTAAGGCTCTAGACCCAGGCTTCTGGGGATACCGGGTTTGGTCAGAACCCCACATTCCCTATGAGCTCTTTGGTTTGCTTTTGGAGTAGGAAGGTGTGTGAAGACTGAGCACCCAAATGCATGCTGGGTATTCAGTCCCCAAAGCCAACTTGGTCAAAAGGTAGAGACGCCTTTGCTCAAGACTGATGCTCTCTCCTCTTCCCTGCCAAACAAGCTCTGAGCTGCCGACTCCTACAGTCTATGCCCAGGGCTGAGGCTACCTTAGGAGCTAGCACACACCTGCTGACTTGATACACAGGGACGGGACACATCC
Source organism: Mastomys natalensis (assembly GCA_021653895.1). NCBI lineage: Eukaryota > Metazoa > Chordata > Mammalia > Rodentia > Muridae > Mastomys > Mastomys natalensis. Next base: position 806,132 of record JAJTUV010000697.1, on the reverse strand, counting down.
CACGATCTTCAGGACCTGCCTGGCCAGATCTTTGCCATCATTATCCCCTAGACCTGTGGTAAGGAAGGACGTTTTTCCCTATGGCAAAGCCTCTCCTCTGTTCAGGTACTGACCCAGGCAACACTAGGATAGCACCACAGTCCCCATACAACTCAAGCTCCAGAGGCACTGACAACGTATTAGGGAAAACATGAGTCTTAGGGTAGGAAGAAATCTCAAAGCAACCCTGTACATGGTCCTATTTCAAAAGTCACCTCTTGTGCTGAAAAGCTGCCTAGGTTACAGAGTCTCCCAGTAATACCAGTGTTCAGTCAGCAGGTACATCTCTTGTCCCACTCTCCTTCCCAGCTCCTAATATTCATATTCTTTGCAGTTGCCCCAAATGAGCCCCTCCCTTATTCCAGCAGATAGGCCTCCAACTGTGTAGCTGGTCAAGTGTGCTTCTGCCTCCTCTTCCAGGAAGTCTTTCCTGACCATCCTGTCTGCCTAGGGCAGGTCAGGAACTCCTCTCTTGTGCCTCCGTCTCTTACAACCTTACAGCCACAGTCATCACCTTCCCCCCCCCCATACCCTGAGAGGTCAGGCAACCAGCTAAAGATGGAGATATGGCCGCAGTACCTTACCCAGAGATCTGTACTGCCCGAAGGGGAGACTATAGGGCCTGCTACACGGTAGATCTTGGATTTTTCAATACCTTGAGTTTTAAAGGGTTAATAACACCTGGAGGATGACAGAGCCTTTGAGGTAGGATCTAGGAGAGGTTTTTAGGTTACTGGGCATGTGTCCCTCAGGGGAAAAAGAAAGCCCCCCCCCCATGGTTCTCTCCTTGCTGTCTTTGCTCTTTGGTTCATGCTTTAAGCATTTGTTCCACCATGTGCTGCCCCAACAATATCCTGCCTCACACAGACCCACGTCTCTCACACTGGGGTGAGGAGGACGGCTTGGTGCGTAAAAGTGTGTGCTGATCCAGCAGGAGGACTGTATGTAGTTCAGATCCCTGGACACACAAATATCCACATGCACACACACACATCCACACACACACATCCACACATATATACACACACACATACATAAACATACACACAAATATATCCACACACACATACACACACATACACACACACATACATAAACATACACACAAATACATCCACACACACATACACACACATACACACACACATACACACACTCATATATATACACACATGCACACACACAATGTAAACACACACACAATGTAAACACACTCTCTCACACACACACAATGTAAACACATAAACCCATATCCACACACAATGTAAACATACACATGCATACTCACATACAATGTAAACACATACAGACACAAAACAAAAAATGAAACCCTCTAAAGCTGAGTTAACAAGTTTAAAAATTCTCTTTAAATGTGTACTTAGTCATAGGAAAGTGGACCAACTAAGTTTAAGGGAGTACAATTCTCCTAATGGGCCAGAAAGCAGCTCGAGGGACTGGTAAGGTGGCATCAGGAGTAAACGTACCTGTTACCAAGCCTGATGACCTGAGCTGGATCCCTGGGGCCACACAACAGAGAGAGAACCAACTCTTACAGGTTGTCTTCTGACCCCCACAAGCAGGCTGTGGCACACATGTAAGCACATGTACACACACAAATACATGTGGGGACCTTTGTGAGAAGCTCATGGGGATGGCAGGTGGACAGCTGGTGTTCCTACAGGACAGATGGCAAGCTGGAACTCTGAGAGGCAGGATGGGCTTGGGGTCTTCTGACCAGAGGACAGCATGCTTAAGACCACTCCCAGGGGACCTGGCTGCAGGCGTGTCCCTGGATCTCTTCCTTCCCACTTCTACCCGGTCTCCTGTTTGGCCCTGCTTCCTAGTTTTCTGCAGGGGGTTCTAGGCCTGAGGGGCCTCTAGGCTGAGTGCAGGGCTGAGCACAGGCTACAGGGAAGGGCTGGATCTGTTCACTCTTGGCTTGTTGCCTGCAGTGGGCAGCACATTAATGGAAAGTGACAGTATCAGGAGAGAGCCTCCTCAGGGGAAAGAGTGTGCCTGCCTGAGATCTGTCCTAGCGTGTCCCCTCCCAAGGCCTTGATTCCAGTTATCCCCACCCTGTATCCTTCAAGAGTCCGGAAACACAGGAAACTAGCTGACACCTGTAATGAAGGGGCAGAAATGACAGATGGGTTGCCTAGCATAGTGACAAAACCCAGCATTGAGGCAAGATCCCAAGAAACAGGCCCCTCCAGGGTGCAGACTGTGGCGGCAGTGACTTAGCTACAATGGAATTCGGGTAGGGTAGACACAGTTAGAACCAGATCTAGAGACAAGGAAGTCAGAATGGACCTCAGACAACATTTAATTCTCCATAATGTGGAGGGTCAGAGAGAGCAAGTGACCTGTTAATGGCCACGGAACCAGTTCCACAGGGGTGTGTGCTCTAGGCCCAGTGAGCCCCTCAAGCCTACACTGTCCTTCCAGACATCCTGCTCACCTAGAGGCGTGAGGCAGGAAAGTGTGGAATTCCACATCCCTGGCCTTGCACAAACCCTTGAAAACAGCTCCCAGCTGGCCTCCTTGTGGGAAGTAGCTGGGGGAGAGGTGGAGTACTCACTCCTTCTTGTGTAAGCGGTCGTCTGAACATGTGTGTGCACAAATGCACGCTGACAGAAATGTCACCAGATTTTGGATTCACTGGGAATTCTCAAGGCTCTGTGCAGCTGCTCTACCCTTCACCATGAAAACATTTTATTCATATATCTCAAGCTGTCCCCATCTGCTTGGGTGGGCATAGTGAAACTGGCAAGGCTGTCCCATGTTACCCATCATTGCAAGGGTTCCTGGTTCCACTTCCCATGGGCTCTCTGGCCTGGGAAGTTAGGGAGGAATGTTGGGTAGAGAGGCCTCAGAGGCCTACCAGTGTTTGGTCACCAGGGACCAGGTGGTGGCTGGGGACTCTGACACGATCCTTCCAGGCCCCAGGGCTGCTCTGGGGCTGCAGTTCAGTCGGTGCTCAGGGGATCTTTGTTCACTGCAGTGACTCCGATTCTTTATCTCCCTCTTCAACAGCCCCAGCAACCGAGCAGTCTCAAGCACTGAGAGGCGCCATCTCACGTGAAGCTACAGCGACACCGTGTGTAGAGGTCTGCACTGACCCTTGGACCTCATTTGCCCCTCACCATGGCTGTAAGGGGACCCAGTTTTACAGACAAGGAAACTGAGCCAAGGAAAGGTTAAGCAACTTGGTTTAAGTTCACACAGCCAATATGTGGAGCCTGTTCTTAGTCACTCGAACCTCTGGTTTCATTCCTAGCTGCTTTCCCAGAGGGCCTGCCCAGGGCTAAAGAGGCCCAAAGCAGCTCCCTGAAGACCAGAGGCAGCCATTGTTTTCCATGAGCCCTTCTTCCCCAGGGAAGGCCGTGCATTGTTCCTGTCCTCTCTCATGGCCCTCTTGAAGACCATCTGCTTTTGAAGGCATCCTCCTAAGAACTATGCAGTGAGCTCAGGGTCTTTGCTGCCAGCTGTTAGGGCAGTAGGTCAGAGTTCATCAGACACGATTTCTTACTAGCACCTTAGCTGTGGGACCCATAGAGCATAAGTAGTTTAGATTCAGCCACTGCCTCAGCAGGTTCCCAGACAGACCTGCAGGAGATAAGACTGTGTAGCAGCAGCTACCCAGACTGTGTTCCACAGCCAGCAAACTGGGTCCCAATCAGGGTATGGTCACTGACCAGCAGGGTAGCCTTGCCAAGTTACTTTATGGCCGCTGTCCTTAGTTTGCCGACGTGTAGCACAGCAGTGGGTAGAAGGAGACACAGTAGAAAAGATGACAGAGGTAAGGAATGCCCGCCATGAATGAGCTGTGGCAGTGTCTTCCTATAATCCTACCCACTTGAGAAACTGAGGCAGGAGGATCACAAGTTTGAGACCTGCCTGAGCAACTCAGTAGGAATTTATCTCAAAAAGAGCAGGGGGGAAATCACCAAATAATGCTGACGTTCAAGGTAGAACGTGACTGCTACTCTATTAAAGTTTTCATCCAGGTCCATGAGACAGTCCCGTGGGTAGAGTACTTGTGGTGCAAGCCTGGTGGTGACCTGAGTTTGATTCCTGGAACCCTACTAAATGTGAATGGAGAGAAGTGATCATAGAGTTGTCTTCTGACCCTACACATGCACAGGTGCAGTGGGCCCCATATCCATGCACACACATACAATAACAGTAAATAAACTTAAAGTAAAATTTTCTTCAGCTGAGGGTAATATAAATACACCATCACTGCCCACTGTGTGCATCTGCCCACCTCTGGATTGAAATCTCGTGAGGGTGGGAACTCCTCAGAGCCATCCGAGTCCCTGGTTTCTAGCCTAGAACAAGCGTTAACTCCTTGTGACTGAGAGATGACTGAAGGTCATATGTGAGCATAGGAAAGAGAGCAGGAGGACTCTGAGCTCTTGAGACAAAGCAGTGCTAAGGGAAAAAGAGCAGGTGGCTTTCCCAGAGTCAGCAGGGTGACTGAGCTAGGCTTTAAAAGCTCAACAACGAGCTGGGCAGTGGTGGTGCACACCTTTAATCCCAGCACTTGGGAGGCAGAGGCAGGTGGATTTCTGAGTTCGAGGCCAGCCTGGTCTACAGAGTGAGTTCCAGGACAGCCTGGGCTACACAGAGAAACTGTGTCTCAAAAAAAAAAAAAAAAAAGCTCAACAACAACAACAACACGCCTAAGTGTCAGAGCCTCTATCCTCTAAAGAGCCTCACAAACTGGGCCTGGTTGGATTAGCCTGTAACTGCAGCTACTCTAGAGGCTAAGGCAGAAGGATCCAAGTTGAAAGACTGTCTGAGCTACAGGGCAAGTTCTAGTCCCTCCTCAGCAACTAAATGAGAGCCTGTGAGAGAATAAAAAATAAAATACAAAGGCTCAGAGTATAGCGAGGGTTAAAGTGTTTGCCTAGCATGTGGGAGGCTGATGGAATCAGTCCCAAACACCACAACAACCGAATAAACAAACAGATAAATAATTGGGCCTGGCGAGATGACACAGTGGTTAAGAATGTAGACTTCTGCAGAGGACTTGAATTCTGTTCTCAGCATGCACTCACACACACAGACACACACAGAGACACATACACACACACACACACACACACACTAAAATACATAAGAAAAGGAACAGAGTCGGGCATGATGATCCATGCCTTTAATCCCAGCACTCAGGAGGCAGAGGCAGGCGGATTTCTGAGTTCGAGGCCAGCCTGGTCTACAGAGTAAGTTCCAGGACAGCCAGGGCTACACAGAGAAACCCTGTCTCGAAAAACAAAACCAAGTAAAAAAAAATTGTAAACTAAGGGCTGGAAGGTCTAGCTCAGTGCTAGAGTGCTTGTCCAGTATGTACCAAGCCCTGAGTTGATCTCCAGTACCAAGGGATATAAAAACAAAACAAAAGAAACCAGCCAGGAACTGGTAATGTTCCGCACTCAGCTGCTTCAGACATCAGTCATTTTACAAGCCACTCCCGGCACCGAGACAGGGCAGCGGAGGTGATGGTCTCAGTAGTGATGTGAGGAGCGGGCTGTGACCTTCACCTGGTCCTCGCTTGATGGCTAAGAAAAGGATCAGAGAGGCAAAGTGACCTGACAGGGCTGCATAACCCAGAAGGGCTGCTGTCACTACAGTTCAGGTCCCCTAGTCACCAGTTTGTTGAGCACCATGGAATCTAAGCCTGACAGGATCAACAGAACAAGAATTCAAGTCTCCAGCATGCCTCCCCCACAAAAACAGTCAGAAATAAATCTGCTCCCAGTACCTGGGCAGGAACCACCCCTGTGCCCAGAAAAGCCAGTCTCTCTGTGCCTCTCTCCAGCATTTTCATACAGCAGCTGTTTCTTGTTTCGATTCATACATCAGAGTCTTTCTAGGTTGTGGGGGAAGATGCATAGGGTCCCAGCCCCAGGAATAAAGTCTACATAATAAAACAGCTGCAGATCTACTTGAAAACATGTTAGTGATGCTGGCCTCTCTGGGCCAGTAGGAAGAAGGCTGAGCCAGGGAGCCAAGAGGCAGTTCCAGGCCTGGCTCTGCCCGCTAACAACCACAGGCCCCGCTGTCTTCAGGTTTCCTACTCAGGAGCGGAGCACACTACAGATGGGCCTGTTCCTGTGTCTTGTCGATGAGAATCAGTGGGATGGACACAGATGCGCCTTTCACTGTGCTGTGGCCGAGGCAGCTGATAAAACCTAAGGACAAATAGATGTCACAGCCAGTGGGAGAGGGCCAGCAGCCTGGAGGAACTCACAGTGAGGCCAGGAGTTGTCTCTGGGAGGCCTGTGTGTGTGTACCTCCTCATAGTTTATAGGAGTTTTGTTTTGTTTTGTTTTAAAAGTCATTTGTTTTAAACTATGTAACCCAGGCTGGCCTCAAACTCACAGCGATCCTCCTGCCTCCTGTTTTGGCCTCCTATGTGATGGGATTAAAGGAGTCTTTGTTTTTTCAAATTCACTCTTCTACCTCCTCTTTCCAGTCGCCAGAAGTTCCCCAGTCCTTCTGTATACACAGTGAGGAACTCTGCTTCATCTTGAACTTCCACGGACCTCCCAGACCCCAGCCACCTCCTCTAGGAAGCCCTCCTGCACACTCCAGACTAAATCTACTGTTACTTCAAACTGTGCTGGGTGTTCTACATTACTGCCAGGCATCCCAGCACAGCCCTGAACCCTAAAAAGATGATAGGAAAACATGGTTGAGGGGATTATGGGAGCTTCCTAAAGGTCATATGACTCCCTCTCAGAGAGAAGGAGAGTATGAACAAACAAACAGAGAGCAATGACCTCTGAAGCCTTCTGAGGCTTCTAAGGCTTGCTGCCGGACTGGACATGAGGCTGGAAGGGAAAGGACGCAGGCTGACACCACAGGCCTCAGAGAGTCTTCCTACACTGGGGCCAGGCCTCCAACTTCAGCCTCACCCTTGTGTGTGTGTGTGTGTGTGTGTGTGTGTGTGTGTGTGTGTGTGTTTGCTGTCCTGGGACCTCCAGTCACCAGAGCTCTCCATAAAGCCACAGGCAATGAGTTCCCCTGCAGTGAGGCAATGACTCACTGGGAGAAGGGAAGGACAAGGGACCAGGAGAGCAGTAAACACTGCTTGTTGACAAGAGACAGAATTGACAGTGCAGGACTGCAAGTGAGGGCTTCAGCAGCTAGCAGACTCAGACAGAGAGCAGGGGCTGTGTGGACGGTCAGTAAGCTCCTGAGTCTCAGGGCTGCTAGAGGACCTCGTGGTACCCACTGAGTTTTTTTTTTCCATGGACAGCTGTGATGATTTTAAGCAGCCCCATGATAATTTAAACCTGTGCGTGCTATCTCCCTGTCAAGTCTCTGCTGATACAGCAGCCCAGCCCCAGCGCTGAGTTTACTTGGAGCCCTTCAAACCTTTCTGCTTTTCTTGCTCTGCTTTTTTTTTTTAAAGTGTGAGAATAGAGTCTGGCGCCTTCTAGCATGCTATGCAAACTCTCCACTACAGAGTCCCAGTTTTTCATGCATTAGTTTAAGTTTTAAAGTTATGTAAAAGGGGCTGGAGAGATGGCTCAGCAGTTAAGAAGACTTGCTGCTCCTGCAGAGGACTTGGGTTCGGTTCCCAGCACCCATGTCAGGTGGTTCATAATCACTCCTAACTCCAGCTCCAAGGGATTCAATACCCTCTTCTGGCAGCTGCAGGCCCTTGCATGCATGCAGCGTACACACATATACCACACTCATTCATATAGACATAAAATAAATATTTATTTTTTAAAAGAACAGACAACCAGGCGAAGAAGTATACACCTTTAACCCCAGCATTCAAGAGGCAGAGGCAGGTGGATCTCTGAGTTCAAAGCTATCCTGGTCTACAGAGTGAGTTTAGGCAAAGCTACATACTGAGCCCTTGTCGTGGAAAAACAAAAACCACCACCACCACCACCACTTGCTGCTCTGCTCTTCTCAGTCAGAGGATCCCAATTTGAGCTTCTAGGACTCACATCAGGTGGCTCACAACCCCATTTGATCCCAGCTGGGGGAATCCCACACCTTCTGGCCTCCTCAGGTACTGCACTCATGTACACATAAATAAAACCAAAAGTTTTAAAACAAAACTATGCACAAATAGTTAACTACTCCTCTGGAGCAGACACTAAGCACTTTTCTGCAAAGCACCTGGTTGTCTCAAGAATGCTAATGCAGTAGTGTGGTTATTATCCTCAGTTAGAGACCCAGAACAGGCCACTGCCAACGTGGCTCACTTGCTGGGAGGCCCACTACCCAAGCTCTATCCCTGGCTCCTACAAAGTGGGAGGTGAGAGCCAACTCCCAAAGCGGTCCTTTGACCCTACACATGCACCATGGCACTTGTGGCTTCCTCACAAAAAAATTTTAGTGTAATTTTAAATTTTTGTTAAGGATTATAAAGAGACTGGGTGTGATGGTGCATGCAGGTGCATTTGCAGGCATGAGTTTGAGGCCAGTCTGGGTGCCATACCAAGCCTGGGATGCAAAGCAAGATCCTACAGCAAACAAACTAGAATATGGCCACTTCCTTGCCCCAAGGACACACAGCCAAGGCTACAGAGTGTTTGAGGTAACTGACGCTGGAGGACCCTAGTCCTCTTTCATACTCCAACCTACGGAGACACCTTACAGTAGTACGGCCATACCCGGACCATAACAACAGAGCGTTTCCCTACAGCAGCATTAGTGAAGAGTGAAGGGTGGTTGCTGGTGTTCTCACATCCTCTACCTAGAGTCCCACACAGGCCTGTCTGTGCCTTTGGCAGTATCACCAGACAGCCTGGGAGTCTGGTTTCAATGCACCTTCACCCCATGGCACCACTGGCATTGGAGACATCTAAATGACACTCCTGGCAGTGGAGGCTCTTCTTGGCTCCCCAGCTTTCAACCTTAAGGTGAGAAGGAAGGAAAGCAGAATGCTGGAGCTTAACAAAACCTGGAAGTGATCAGATGTCAAGTCACTGTGTCGTCCTTTAATTCCCAATGGCCCACAGTGTGGCTGCCCAGCTGGGCTCTCACTCCCACAGTCACTCCAGTGCCACCCTGGCCTGTCTTGGGGCTGTAGTGGGAGTTCCACATGCTACTTTTGCCTTATATCTGAGGTGTGGCAGGGGCTATGGAGAAACAATGCTCTCAAGTTTCAAAACCTTTCAATGCTTGTTGCTAGAAATTTTAAGAGCCATGAAATGCTACATTTTCTTTCCTTTCTGGTAGGATAAGATATAGAAAATGCAGACACAAGACAGAACCGAAGTTGATCATACCAAATTCCTGTTGTTCTTAAGTAACCCTCTCAGCCCGAGGCCTATCTAATTCAGAAGCATCACAATGAGTTCAAGGCACTGTGCACGCCCCATAGAACTTGCACTTGTGCACATATGACAAGGTGGCATAGGAGTGGCAAAAAGGACACAGCACAAAGAGAACCCTACCATCCCAGGAGACCCCTGGAGAAAGTGGGTCACAATGCCTCACTGTCAGTTGCCACACAGGATGGCAGGGGTTGCAAAGAACCAGACTAGGGTGTTACTGGCTTGTTCAGGAAGAGATAGCCACAGTCCTCTGTCCCTCAAGGATGTGTACTTGCAGGATTTGTTATGTGTCTGCCATGTATCGTCTGTGACTGGGAAGGAGTGTTAGCCACCTTACAACTTGAGCACTTTGGCGACTTCTCAGAAGGCCATAACGATATCAGAAGGCCATAAGAGCCATGTGGGGCAGGCTTGCATTTGACAAGCTGAGGCAAGCTGGACCGACCTGGGCTACAGAGCAAGGCTACTCTGGGCAACTCAAGAAGATGCCAGCAAAACAAACAATAGAAAATGTCCTGAGGGCAAAGCAGGAGACATTTCCCTACATTATACAGGTCCTTAGGTTTAATCTCTGGGACTTTAAAAAAAGGAGGTGGGGGGAGGAGGAAGAAGAGGGAAAAGAAGAAGCAGAAGGAGGAGGCAGCGGTGAGAAAATGACTGAGCAGCAGAGCTGGTGTGGGAGGCTCTGGAGGAATGTGCTCAGACACACAGGAGGGCTGCAGAGTGGCCAGGAGGCAGGAGTTGCAGCTCCTGACTGGCAACTCCTTCTCCCTGCTTCTCCTACAGTTGCTCATGCCCCTGTGGAATCATCCTGACTCCTCTGTGCTTTCCACGTCCCACCTCCCACCAGTCAGGGGCAGCTGGCTCTTCCTTTTAGACCTATGACGAACAACTGACCCAAGCCACTGTGACTGCTGCAGTGACCAGGACGCTGCGGCAGGACCCTTCAGTCTCCTTCCTCCACTGCACTCTCCTCCTAGGCTAGCAAAAGGACTCACCTTCACAAGGGAAGCCGGGCATGGCGCACAGAGTCATTTCCAGGCCAGCCAGGACTATACAGTAAGACCTTGTCTCATCAAACCAACCAAACAACAAAAGAATGACAGGCCTTTGAAAGGGAGAGACTCCTGCTGGGCAGTGGTGGTGCACACTTTAATCCCAGAACTCCAAAGGCAGAGCAGGTAGATCTCTAAGTTCAACACCAGCCTGGTCAACACAGTGAGTTTCAGGACAGCCAGGGCTACACAGAGAAGCTCTGTCAGGATGAGGGGGGAGGGGCAGAGACAAAACCTTCAGGACACTCTGCCCCACATTAAATCTGTGGCCCCCAGCTGTCCTGGCTGATTGCACCTCAGAGCCTTTGCCCTTATTCCCTCTGTATCTGCATGAGGGATAGCATTTTCTCTCCTTTCCTTCAGGTCCCCAAAGCCACCTCCTCTGGAAGGTCCTCCTCTAGTCTTGAGCTCTAACTATGTCTGTGGCACCTGTCACTTCCTGACAGTCTATGTGCTTATCAGTCCTTCCCTTCCCAGCATCAAGGCAGGTTCTTGTCTACCCTCGCTTTCAAGTGCTCGGCACCTAGACTAGTGCATGGTGCATACTTTGTCTCCAACTGTTACTGATCTGTGAATGATCTCTCACTTTATCACTGTTCCAGCTGATTCTCAAGATCACATGAGATTATGGATATGAAGGCACTGTCGGGGTGGGTCACCTTGTCCCCGGGAAGCACTACAGAGACAGACACACAGCCCTATACTAAGAGTCTGACCACATTGAATGGAAGGCTGATTTGTTTCCCTCTTGAGACCACAAACATTCCTTACTCCAGGCGAGGAGGGATCATGTCCTTCTACCTTTGACTCTCCAGCACCAAGCTCAGTGATAAGGATCAAGCTTGGCTGCTGAGCCTGTCTGATCACTTAAGGACCAGACTTCTATCTGTCCTAGCAACTGGCCCTATGTACTGAACTCTAGCTAAACTGACATTTACCAGTGAGAGTAGAGACACCTGATAGGCAGAATGGAGAGGAGCAGTGTGCTGGTACAGGTAGAATATTTCTGTTGGGATCTATGACAACACAGGCTAGAGAGGAAGTTGTTTGATGAGCACCAAGCACTCCTTCCTCTGGTTCTCACAAGAAGCCTAGGCAGATGAAGAAAATGAACCAGGCGTGCTGACTCCCCGTCCAGTGCTCACCCAGGGATTGATGGTATAACATCATTTTGTGAGCACAGTCTCGATCAATCAACAGAGGCCAGACAGCCTACATGGCTCCAACTACCCAGGCTTAGCACCTTGGAATCTCAGAGAGATGTCTGGCCACATGGTCATGAAGTCTAGTCTCCAGGGCAACCAGCAATTGCCCCTGCATTATACCAGAGCAGAGCAAGGAGACCCTATCCTGCTATTCAAATCCTTGAGAGACTAGAAGGCTACATTCAGAGGGAGAATGGGCCAGAGCCAGACCCATACGGGTGAGCAGAACTGGGTTGCAGTTCCTGGATTATCTACATACTGGGTGCTCTTAGCAAGCCCTTGCCTTTCAAAGCCTCTGTTCTTCCTCTCTTGCTGGTATAAGAATGTCTGTGGCTCAGGGAAGCTGGAAGAAGAACATGACCTGCACACTGACAAATGTTCTACTTTCAGGGGTAGAAACCAGGATTCAAAACGAAGCTGGGAAGCCAACAGGCTTAAGTGTTCTGAAACACAAGAGAGGTTGATGTCCACTCTGAACAGTTTGGCCTTCTCTGCAGCTATGACTCTTACTAGCCCTGACTTGGGCTCAACAGAAGTACAACATGGGTATAGAAGCAGAGGGGCCCGCCTCCTGCTGGAACAGGGGTCAAGTATTGCCTGGCACCTCTGAAAACTCAGGCCAGCTCCATGGCCAGGCCCTACGAGAGGCAAGGACTTAAGGGTCAATAAAGCAGCTTTACCCTAGGAGCAGCTCCTCCAGAGCAGAGCAGTCAGCATTCTGGGGCCTGGAGACCAGAGCCATGAACAGGGTACAGAGGCTGATGAAGATTGCTCAGGAGGGAGAAATCACGAGGATAAGCAGTGAGCCAGTCAGACTTTCAACGCCAACCAGTGATATATCAGGGAGGCTCCGTGGCTAAGAGGATGCTCTCCCGCCACTGTCTAGCCACATTTGTATGCCAGGTACTTAACCTCTCACTCAGTTCTTCATCTGGGTAGTGGAACTCACAACCATCTCCATCTGGAAGGGCTGCTCTAAGCAGCCGAAGAGCTCAAAATAGTCAGCTAAGGGCACCATCCCATCTCTGCACACCTCACCTCTAACCCAAAATAGACTGCCAGCATCAGGATATAGCTACAGAGAAGAAGCCAGAGGCCAGGAGACCTGGCCCCCACTCACAGGCAGCACAACATAAGCACCCAGTTCCTGCTAGTTTTCCAGGCTAAGCCTGCCTGCAAGAGCCACAAAGTGCATGGGGGAGGCTATAGGAAGCAAAAACCTTCGAGACGCCCCAAGGAACCAGCTCCTTGTAACCTGTAAAATCACAAACGACCTTATGGGGACCAAACCTATAGGTCAAAAGAGTTGTGGAAGCCGGGTGGTGGTGGCGCACGCCTTTAATCCCAGCACTTCGGAGGCAGAGGCAGGTGGATTTCTGAGTTCGAGGCCAGCCTGGTCTACAGAGTGAGTTCCAGGACAGCCAGAGCTATACAGAAACCCTGTCTCGAAAAACCAAAAAAAAAAAAAAAAGAGTTGTGGATGTGCTAAGCTTCAAAGAAACTCTACTCTCCTGGATGCCTGGGCCCTGGGGAGCAGAGTCCCTGCAGGGGGTGTGGTGGGAGCGGGTACCACAGGCCATGTTCTGAAAACCTTCCACACACTGAGCTCCAGAATGGCGGCAGACAGTGTGAGAGGCATGCTTGAGGACCTTTCCCTCCCCACCCCCACCCCCACCCCAGGGACAATGGGGGAAGTTTGTCACTCAGGCCTCTAGGGGCAATAATCAGACTGAGCAGACAGGAGACTTGAGCATGACCAGAGAAGCCTGCGCTATAGAGGGCACTGCAGAGAAATGAAGAAGCCAGGAGGGTCCAGGACCTGAGATCTTCCTTGGAGGAGAGACGCAGAAAGATGCTACAGGAAATGAGGAAGAAGCAGCCAATCTAACCTCTGTTTAAAAAACACACATTACGTCCAAAAGGGGGCAGAAGCTGCGCCAAGGTCATGAAGCAAAGTAGAACAAAGCTGGACAAACACTCAGGCTTATCCGCATTGAAACTGGCTCTCATGCAGAAAATGGCAACAACCCCACAAACCACTTCTGCTTTGTTTTATTTTAATTGTCTTTTCCTGAGCCCATTGACATATACTCTCCATGTTGCAACTGAGGAGACTCAGAGGCAAAAAAAAAAGTTAGGAGGTTTGTTTTGTTTTTCAGAGACAAAGTCTCTCTACATAGCCCTGGCTGTCCTAGAACTAAGTATGTAGACCAGTCTGACCTCGAACTCAGAGATCCTCTGGCCTCTGCTGGGATTAAAGACCTGCAGCACCACTCCTAGCTGTAGGGTGGAGTTTCAACCTGGCCCTTCTGCTTGGTCTTTTTGACTCCAGAGCCACCTGGTCTCCAGCCATGCTGCCTGAAAAGCTGGGCTCTGGTTTTTTTTTGTCCTGCTGGGAAACAAACAGGAAGTGTGGGAAGCAAGAGCTGGAGTTTGCTGCTGGCTTCTCACTTGTCTGTGTGCTCTCAGGCAACCACTGGCCCACTCTAAACCTCCAGCCCCTCTAAGACCAATCAATAAGCAATACAGACAAACCGCGGGGTGAGCCAGTTTTATAGACTACCACCAAAAGGCCGAACTACCAGCAAGACTCAGGCATTTAGCCTCAGCAGGACCAAGTGGAAGACACTACTATTTCCATTTTCCAGCAGACCCACCAGCAGGCTCAGAGTTTAAGAATTTGCTCAAATGACATACACAGGAAGCAAATGAACTAGTACTTGATCTCAGGACTGCTCAGTTGTAGACTAAGCTCTGCCATCATCCTAGGCCTGGTCACTGGTCCCTGCTGAGACCACAGTCCTCTGGAATGCGTGCGTGCGTATCAGGCTAGACGCTCAAAGGTCCCAGCCAGGATGAGAGCTGCCCTTGCCTACTTGCTTGCCAGCCAGCCAAGTCATAAGTGTGTGCATGGGCTCAGGAAAGAGATAAGGAAGCCTTTGTCAGTACTGGCTTCCGTCTGGTGCTGCATTAACTGTATGGACTGCAGTCTACAGAGGAAGGGGATTTATGCCTCCCTGAGGCAGGGAAAAGAAGATGCTTGTGGCATCCAGACTGGAGAAGCAGCCACCATGGAGCATGACACAAAGAGTCGGAAACTTGGGGGGAGGGGTGTTTCTAATCAGCTCCGTCCCTTGGATTCCTCAAGGGGTGGAGATGCTGGTGGGAATGAGTGCCACTCACTGAAGGCTTGAGCCTTCGAAGCTGCCCACTGACCTAGGCTTCATCACATTTTGAAGGAAACTGAGGCTTACAGAGGCTCAAGACCATCCAGCTGGTAGGGCCAAGCTTGATTCAAAACCCAGAAGTGATCCCAGTATGGGCTGACACCCACGAACATGTTTCTCAACAGTCCCCCATTTTCACCAACAAGAAAATGATCCGGGTGACAAGTTTCTCAATGATCCAAACGCCAGTCATAACCTAGGCTACCTCAGCGTGTCCACAGGAACAAGTGAGGCTTCAGCCTGATGAGGGCCGTGTAAGGGGAGCCCCAGATCCTGAACCCAGGTTGCCACAACTCCCTGTTTCAGAAGTGACACTGGACCTAGCTCTGCTCGGTCCCTTCCCACCCCCACCCCCCACGAGGATTCAAAGTCATCCAGTTTCACCACCTTCCTAAGTAGGTTAGCTATCCTCTCTGAATTTGGGGGGTCCTCATTTACAAACTGAGGCTATCTCTCTCTCCCTCACAGGGTGAGGGGAGCGGCACCTGAGATGACCAGGCAGACCCTAACAGGGCGCCAGGTGAGCTGAGGGTGGACCATGAGTTGCCGATGCCTACTGCCTAGTTCCTATCACATTCACTGCCACCAGGACAAGTGTCACTTCAAGACCTCACCCTGAAGGCAGATACTAGGGCTCTCCTCAGCCCCCGCCCTGGACCAACAGGGCACTCCCAGATAGGCTTGCTTGGCTCCTTGATTATCATCACCAAAGCCTTTCTCATAAAAGGCTGTGGCCATGAGAGTGGACAGAAGCCAGGGTACAAAAAGCCATTTCCCAGCTATGTACCTGGTACCAAATGCGGTAGCTAAACAGGTAGGAGAGTAGGGCCCACCTGGTCTGGCACTGTGTAAACCTTATCGTGCTAAATGCTTGTTGGCAAAGGGCCAGGAGAGTGGGGCTAAGGCCCAGTGATTTGTTCCAGTCAGGTTTGCGCCCCAGGTTCTTGGTCTCAGCCTAGGCTATAGTCTACATAGATCTGGAGGTGCCTGCTTCCCTGTTCTCCTGGAGCTATAAGGGTACAGACTGTGGAGATCAGTCTCTAAGGCAGACTCTGATAGGATATTCAAAGCCAGGCCTGTGGGGGTCTGCCTAAGAGGAGGGGAACAGAAGGCCCAATTTAACTTCTTTGGTTCGGAAGACAAGCAGAAGCCCACGTTGCTGTGACTGACTAGGACAACGTCTGTCTCTCATCCAAATCCTGCACCTGTGTTTTGCCTTCTAAGAGCACAGGCTGATGAGCACATCCAGAGCCTAAAAGATCCAGGTACCACAGTGCCTCAACCATGGCTGAGGCTAGGGAGGCAACTGAAGCAGTGGCCATTTCCTAAAGTGTTTTTCCTCTCTAGCAAGGAGTCACACACATAGGCGTGAGCGAGTCAGAGCAAAGCTCAGGCTCACCAAGGGGACCCTCTTAGGGAGTTCTCTCGGTCCGGAAGTAGGCTCCCACACATCAGAAACTGTTGGCTGGCTCTGGCCCCATCACTTGCTGGGTGCAGAGGCTGACTGTGCACAGTGCACAGCTGGACAGCAGGCAGTGGGGCTGGAGGAACGATTCCCAGTGCTCTGTTTAACTGTGGTTGGGGATAACTTTTCTGAAGTGCTGGAGACTGTGGTCCTTACATATAAGATTTATTACCACTGAGCCACATCTCCAAGGTTGCTAATAACTAATCCAATATTCCAAAATGGAGAATTCTGAAAGAAATGATAACTATCCAAGGTAATATGCCAACAACCCTGATCTGATTTGTATATATTGTATACATGTATCAAGACACCACACTATTTGCATTGGTCACATAGCACATGCCTTTAATTTCAGTATCTCAGCAGCAGAGGAAGATGTATCCCTGTGAGTTCAAGGTCAGCCTCGTCTACATAGTGAGTTCTAGGCCAGCCGGGACTATACAAAAAGACCCTATCTAAACAAGCAAGCAGAACATAAACAGCAACATTGAGCATCTTTTTAATGCCAACTTTTTTATTAAGTAGTTCACATTACTATAGAGAAAATCCCAGTAGGACACAATTGTGTTTTAATTTTTCTAAAAAAAATTAAATAAAATAAAAATCCACAACCCCAGGGCCAGGGGGCAGTTTTTTCTGAGTCATAATTCAATATTAAACACTTTACTGTAATAGATTATCTCACTTAAATCCCACAAAACCCCATGGAGTGTAAGAATGCTCAAAGCAGCTTTCTTCATAATTGTCAAAAACCGGAAGGCCTCTCAGTGCTTACCAACAGGAGAATGAGCCAACCACAGTCCCGCCGTACACACGGTCAGCAGTAGAAAAGAACAAACCTCTGGTATCTCACAAACATGCTCAGCAGAAGGCGTCAAACACAAGAGTACCTATTATACTAGTCTTTTTTTTTTTTTTTTTTTTTTTTTTTTTGAGACTAGTTTCTCTGTGTAGCCCTGGCTGTCCTCGAACTCAGAAATCCACCTGCCTCTGCCTCCCGAGTGCTGGGACTACACTATTCTTTTTATCTGACATTCAAAGACAGGTAAAACAGCAGGTGTGGTGCTGGATGCCCGTAATCACAGCATGTGGAAGGAAGAGGCAGGAGATCAGGAGTCCAAGATCATCCCCAGCTAGTTGGGAGGCCAACCTAGGCTACATGTGACCATCTCAAAAAAAAAGAAAAAAAGAAAAAACATAAAAAACTAACCAAGATGATAGATGTTAGAATAGTGTGGTTACTCCAGGGGCCCAGGGAATATAGACCAGAGCCCACAGGAATCCACAAAGATGTCCTGTATCTTCATCTGGGTAGTTCATGTGAATGCACACATTGTAAATGGCACATTTAAGGATTGAGTATATAACACACCCATAAAGATTATGCATATTTGTTACAGTATATAGGCATGGGAGGGTGCTAAAAAGACACCCATGAAGTCAGGTCATCTCCCTACAGTCAGAGCTGGCACACAGTAGAGCTGGTATTCAAATTAGGTCTTCAGGGATGACCCCTGAGACCATCTGCAGAGAAGGGTGCCTTGAATCCCATGTGCAGAACCACCCTAACTCTCCATGGGTAGCTTAATCCTCAGTTCTAAAGTGGGACCCACTTGCTCCTCCTGCCAGACATTAGCACTGTGGTTCAGCCACTAACGGAACCAGACTCGCCAGAAGCCTCAGCACACTGACAACTGCTGTTTTGCCAGTGAGATCAAACAGGGTCAAAAGTCAGGCCCATACTAAAGCTGGGATCTGCTGGGCACTATGGCAGGGTGAAAGCTGGCTGGTGCAGGACAGGGTGCCCAGCCACACCCAGCACTCCTGACAGACCCACATTGAGTACACAAGACATGAGCAGTACAGCGGGCCCACCAGACTGGCCTCGGAGCTACATGGCCTGGCATTCCCATTAGGGCCTCAGCTCCTGTCAACCCAGAAAGGCTACATTCTGCCATCCAGTCTCGCCAAACTCCTGGTACTGCAAGAGTTATGGAGGACTCAGCTGTTTACAACAGCTTCCATGCTGCTTGGCATTCTCAGCCTAGACCATGCCTCCCTCCTTCTCCCTCTCCTAGTCCCCATCTCTGAAGGGAGCCACCTCCTGCTGCTTGGAGGCAGCTATTTCCTCTCTACTCTTCCCACAACTCCTACACAATCCCTGTCCCAAACCATTTCCTGCAGCTTCCCATCTGATCAATTTCTTAGGAAGCTAATTATCCACAGAGGGAGGAGGCGGGAATCTCTCAGAGCCAAGAACAGAGAGGAAACTTCATCTCCATTTTTCACCTTCCAGGACAACCTTGGTGTAACGCTGCTGACCCACCGTGCTCGTCCTCCCCTAAAATGCCTGCAGTTTCCCATCCACGGCAGATCTGTCTTCTACACTGACTCTGAGGCTACTCTGAATTAGTTCTAACCCCAGTTCAGACCTGTTGCCAGCACACTCTAAGTGGCAGCACCACAGAGACCCATGTGCCACCAAGACCCATGTACCAGGATCCTGCATTACAACAAGCACAACAAACAAGTGTTGGCTGTCATAGCTGTATCTCCCCCCACATCTGCCCAAGCACAGCAGGCACTCTGCTCCATGCAAGCTGAAATGTAGAGCTCCAAGGAACCCTAGCTCCCCCTGCAGAAGACACAGGAATGGAGGGAAGACGGTCATTTATGTTATCACAGAAAGGCTTAGCTAGGGTCAAAAGAGTTGAACCCAACCTCAGTTTTGCCACCACCCCCTGCTGCCCTTGAGCAAGTCACTTCTGCTTTAGCCTTGTGCTTCCTCCTGTGTAAGATGGGAGAAGAGGCCAGGTTCTGTCCAGTTTCCCAGAAACCTTCTTGCTGGGTGCTCTTAGCCTGCTCATTTCACCTCCCCAGCTCTACACACAAGCTCCACATAGCTGAGATGCAGGAGATTGGCTGTTCCATGTCCCCAAACTTCTCTCCCATTGTCCCCGTAGGGCCCTAGACTTAGTCTAGGATCTCCCAAAGCTTTGAAATCTGATTTGATCTTTACATGGTCTGACAACAGGCTATGAGCACAGAGCTGACATAGGAAGAGGGATGGTCAGGACCTAGAGCTCTGAGATACCATGGCCTCCTTCAGGACATGTCTGCTGATTGGCCTGAAGGTGAGTACAGGCCTCTCAGAACCTGACATCTCACTCAGCCCCTCCCCCTTGGTGGCTCTCCTAGGCTGATACTCCCAACAGCAATGGCCTGGCAAGGGGTGCTTTGTTGGGAAGCTCTGCTCTACTGTCTCTCAGTCCTAGGCTGAGGGGCAGATGGGCAGAGATCTGCTTTGCACAGCTCCTTCTGTAGCTAGCTCAGTCTTAAACATCTCCTTAACACTGACTCCCTGGATATCTATCCACCCCACTCCTGATGGGACCACACACACTTAGCATTGACTTAGCAGCCAACCCCAAGGCCCAGCAGGGATCTAGACCTGCCTCCTCCGTTCTCTCCTCACACTTCTCTAAACACACCCTCCACAGGACCCCGATCTTTGAAAGCGGACTGCCTCTTCCTGTCACCCAGTTACCTCCTTCGAGAGCCGTCCTGACCTATGCTTATTTCCTTTAGACACATATTCCTGTCCAACACTGTGAGACTTACTTTTTAATGCTCCACACTTGCGTGTGAGCCCTTTGACACCAAATACTCTTCTGTGTTTATCCTGGCTATGTCCTCACGAGATGTGAGATGTTTGTCACAGAGAAAACAGAGCTGGTAGGGCAAGGTATGTACTGACAGTAACTAGCCTGGGTGGTCAGAAAGGCCACCCTGGAGACATTGACTTGAGGCCTGAAGGAAAGTGCTAGTTTGAGGCAGTATACAGTGTTCCAGGTTAGGGGACAAGCAGACACTACAGTCTCAGGGGAAATAGGCTGGCAAGGGGAGCAGGGCATGACACTGAGAATGGTATAGGCTAGAGCTCTGAGATCTTGTCTCAAGTTCAAAAGGAAGCATCAAAAGCTCCTCAGCTGGGAACACCATGTGCTGGTTTACATTCTACAAGCTGTTCTATGGTCACCTCATTACAGTCAGCACTGGGGCCAGAGTCACCACAGGATGCTCAGGCAGGGGCAGAGAGAATAGGTGCTGAAGCAGTGAAGAGCAGCCTGTGACCTAGGCTACAGCCCTCTCTGCCTAGAGTTCCAGCTGCTCAGCAGCCCAGTGAACCCAACCTACCCCATAATGCCTCTTCCCACTATGCCAACACAGATTCTCTCAGCTAGCAGGGTGTCTTCTTGGGTGGCTACTCATGCCAGCTGCTCAGTCTTGGACAGTGTCGCAGGCCTCCTGATTTGATGCCTCTTTGCTATGGGACCTGCTCACTGGGCTTCCCAGCCACATCTCTTCCCTGTCTAGAAGCTTCCCACTCATTGAGCAGCAGCACCTCAATCCTAAAGTGCTAAGTTATCCAGTGTCAGGTTTTGGAAATAGTTATAAGCTGGCTAAAGGCAAACACTGCAACTTGCTTTGCTCAGGGCCATCATGAAAATGGACAACCATGCACTAAGTAGAATCCTTGGCACAAGACCAGAGACTGGCAAGATCAGTCAAGGCAGCTCCCTAGGCTGGTCCAAGGGTCACACATCATAGACTCTCACCAACCCCAACAATGGCTGAGTACTTCTGCTTTCCCTGCTGGCTAAGCAGGGAAACGTGGCTGTTTGGTGGAAGGGTTGGCATTGTCCCAATGGGTTTCAAAAGCAAAGGGCAATCTGGACTGGTGGCTCACTCATAAACTCAGCAGTCAATAGGATAAGGCAGGAGGCTGCCGTGAGTTCAAGGACAGACTGGACTACAGTGCTAGAGCCTGTTTCACTGTCAGTGGTTTTGAAGCAAATGGCAATCAACATCACTTCTGGCAATGTATCACCTCATGGCTGTGCTTTCCTCCCATTCTCCCTCTGGGTAAGCTAAGCACACCAACACCACCTTCAGGACCTAGGTCAGTGCTCTCAAAAGTGAGTCACCCCCTCCAACATACATACACTCACACACACTCTCACACACACGCACACAACACACACTCACACATTCACGCACATACACTTACACACACAGACACACACACTCACACACACACACCATCCCAAGCCCCTATGGGCCCTGCCACAGCAGCACTCACAGCAGATCCCACGTGCCTGTTTGCATTCTGCTTCTCCCTTGAAGGGATACTTAGCTTTCCATCTTCAGTAAACAGTTCTCAGCAGAGACCAACTCTTGCCATCTCCCCACTCCTAACTCAAAACCAAATTCAGTTCATTCTCTCATTTGCAAGTCTACCCTGAGAAGTGATCCCATTCAGGTCTGCCCCAATGCCCTAAGGTCATATACCTAATGGTATCCTCTTTTAATGTGACAGGACCAGTAGCAGCTCCCAATATGTCCAGTATGCTCAGGGCCTTACAAACACCACCCTATTTGACCTAGGAAGCTGAAGTTTAGGTGTGGTGATTAAGCTGAAAAGAGGCAAAACCTTCTGCCCTTAACACTGGCACAACATGCCGGGCGGCGGTGGCGCACGCCTTTAATCCCAGCACTTGGGAGGCAGAGGCAGGCGGATTTCTGAGTTCGAGGCCAGCCTGGTCTACAGAGTGAGTTCCAGGACAGCCCAAGCTACACAGAGAAACCCTGTCTCGAAAAACCAAAAAAAAAAAAAAAAAAAAAAAAAAAAAAACACTGGCACAACATACCTTACACTCATAGGTGGGCTGTTCAAAACTATTATCTCATGGGCTAAGGATATAACTCAGTTGACAGAATGCTTGCCTGATAAGTATATGGCTCTGGGTTCAGTCTCTAGCACTATAAAAACTAGGTGTGGTGGGGCATACCTATAATCTCAGTACCCAGGAGGGGGAGGCAGAAGGGGGAGGCAACTGGAGATCATTCGTGGCCATAGTGTTGGCCATAGTGTTTGATGGTGTCTTGCAATTCACTATGTAGCCCAGTCTGGCCTAGCACTCACAGTGGAAGAAGGGAAGGGAAGGGGAAGGGAGGGGAGGGGAGGGAAAGAGAAGAGGGAGAGTGTGTAGGAAGGATGGCTTAGTCAGTAAGCCATGCTTGCTGGATAATCCTAAAGACCTGACTTTGAATCCCCAGCACCCATGTAAAAAGCCAGGCATAATGGTCCGTGTCTGTAATACCAGCTCTGGAAGGATCCTGCCTCAAAAAATAAGGTACAGAAGCCAGGCGGTGGTGGCACACGCCTTTAATCCCAGCACTTGGGAGGCAGAGGCAGGTGGATTTCTGAGTTCAAGGCCAGCCTGGTCTACAGAGTGAGTTCCAGGACAGCCAGGGCTACACAGAGAAACCCTGTCTCGAAAAACCAATAAATAAATAAATAAATAAATAAATAAATAAATAAATAAATAAATAAGGTACAGAACAACTGAAGAAGACACCAAACAGTGGTCCCTGACCTTCACACACACACACACACACACACACACACACACACACACACACACACAGCATAGACACACATTAGCTAAACTGAGTGTGGTGATTTAGACCTATAATTTCAGCACTTGGGAGGATAACAAGTTCCAGACTAGCCTGGGAAGCTCAGTGAGTTCCAGACTAGCAAGAAATACAGAGCAAAATCCTGTCTGAGAAAAACAAAACACACAAACAAAAATAACTGTTCTGTAAAATTGAGTGTTTTTATAGCTACAGATTCATTTGCCAGCTAACATCAAGTTTTTCTCATTAAATGTCTTGGGAAGCACTTCTTGTTACTTCCACTGGGTAGAAGAACCCATGCTCATCTTAGAAGCAGCTCTGGGTTCAATCCCAACACACACACACTCACACACAAGGTTCCCTGCTCTGTGGGGAGTGAGTGCCTTAGGGATTCGTGGTGCATTCTTTGAAAGGACCAGCGAAAGGACCCACGCCTTCTAGCCAAGTGCTTGGCACACTTGACACACAGCAGGACACCAAGACTCTTGCTGAGTGGCTGCTCAGGGGCAAGGGATATCAGCCAGCATTCCTCTTTCTCCTAATCTAGAAGGCACTGTTTACTCTCTTCTAAATGTGTCAAACTGTACAACCAGGTTCTCTCCCAGTATCCTCCAATGGCCCTGGCAGTTAACTGTCACACTGTTACAGATGATTACTGAGACTCACAGAGGGAGACTTACTCATTCAAGGTCGTGGCACAGCTACCCAGTAGAGCTGATGTGAGGCTGGGTGGCATAGCCTGTGCTCCTCATCACCACAAGTGGATTTCCATGGAAACTGCTTGCAGCACTCCTCAGCAACCTCAAGGTTCTGCCTCAGTTAGATGCTTCCAGTGACGCCCAGTAAGCCTGACAAGCACGCAGACACCCTAGCTATCTTCCAGGGCGTACCTCACAAAGCCTCTTGGCCCTTGATGTGGTTCTGCAACTCTGTACAGCCAGGTGGGCAGGCTCAGGAAGGGCGGATGAACACCTGCTCCTATTCCCTTTCTGCCTCTTGCTGTAAGCTCAGTCTTGGATTTGCTTGGATATATAAACTGGCTCTTACCCCATGTGGGCATCCTGCCTACCTAGTACAACATCTGGATTCTTCTGGGCCTGACCCAGAACCCAGGAGAGAGGATCTTGTTTGTTGGTAAAGATGCTGTAAAAAGGTAGAGGGCTGAACAGAAAAACCTGTTCTGTACTCTCTGGTGTAACCCAGGCTGGCCTCAAACTCAGAATCTCTTAGCTCACAACACTGGCTTGTGATTGACTACAAGATCTAAAAGACTCAATGGGACTAAGGCCTTGGGTCAGCACAGTAAAGTCCTACTGTAAGGACCAGTGTGGTCAACACCTGAGTTTCCTGGTCCCTGACAATGACCACCACAGCAGCTCACTGCCTTTCCTTAGGCTTGACATTTTCCCACAGGAAAAATAAGTTGTCAATGTTTAGTGCATCCAGACATAGACCACAGTTCTTCCTCCCGACCCACTGCCTAGAGAGCCCTGTGTTAGCTAAGAGAAGGAAGGAGCCCTGTCCCTGCCTTAATCCATTCACATGTGGTCCAAGACCAGTCCTCCCTGGCCTCAAGTGGATGATGAGGGGACTATATCAAAATGTCTCCTTCCCCTTTGGGGCTAAGAGCCACAGACAGTGAGAAGATTCTTTCTGCCTTCCAAAAGTGAGATGAGAACAGGGAGCAGGAGTCTTGGTCTAGGAAACAGCACATGACCTCCAGACTGCTCACCTTCTGAGGCTATCCCTTCCATCTGCCATCTCTATGGTGGCTGCTGCCTCTTCCTGAGTCTGAGAGCTGTGTTTGGATCCCAGGCATTTCAGGGAAGAAAGTAAAAGGTCAGGTGTGAGCTGGGCTCTCCATGGCAATCTGGCCGACCCAAGAGGCGCAGTACAAGGGAACCCTGTTGTATCACTCTGATGCCCAGTATAGAAAAGGTTTTCTCTACTTAGAGTTGCTTGTTCTTCTCTTCTTTCAGGATACAGCCCACTCTTGATATGACTCATTCTTGCTTTGAACAGTATGTCAGGTAAAGCCCACTAACCTCAGGATGAGGTACCAAAGGGCCCGAGGTACCCTCCCTGACAAGCAGTTCTTTATCCTTTACCCTTCTTAATTCCCTATAAAATAAGACTTGAGCACTTAGCCTTTAGGATCTGTGGCACCACTGGCCTTCTCCCCTGTAACAGTCCAAGCATAAAACAGCAAGGTGTGGTGATGTACACCTTTGAGCCCAGCACTTGGGAGGCAGAGGCAGGCAGACTGTGAGTTCAAGGCCAGCCTGGTCTGCACAGAGTCCAGAAAAACAAGTTATTCTGTCCATTCTTCCACCTCGGCTAGACTCCCTTAGCCACAACCTCTCTTCTCCCCTAGAGTAAGGCTTCTTAAACTTTTGCCAGTGTAATTCTTTTGCTGAAGAAATTTTTAATGTGACCCTATGTATATATAATATGTAAAAGTTATACAAACCAAAACATTTACTGATAATAAATCATAAAGAAATTTATTTTAAGAATGCTAGAGCCGGGCGGTGGTGGCGCACGCCTTTAATCCCAGCACTTGGGAGGCAGAGGTAGGCGGATTTCTGAGTTCGAGGCCAGCCTGGTCTACAGAGTGAGTTCCAGGACAGCCAGGGCTACACAGAGAAACCCTGTCTCGAAAAAAAAACAAAAAAAAACAAAAACAAAAACAAACAAAAAAAAAGAGTGCTAGAGAAATAGTTCAGTGGTTAATAGCACTGGCTGCTCTTCCAAAGGACTGGGGTTCGATCCCAGCACAACACTGTGGCTCACAGCTGTCTGCTACTCCAGTGCCAGAGGAGCAGTGCCTCCTTCCAGTCTCCATGGGCTCCAGGCACAAGACTCATACACAGAGAATAAAAGTAAATCTACTTTAAGATAATTATTTAGTATTATACATATAATTTTACTATTTTTAAAGATAAAAGCAAAAGGTACATATTAATGAGCTGCCTAGCATTTGCTTATTTGTACATAAAGAATTAAATTCTCACTGAATATTTGATACTGTAGAACATAGAGCATCTTCAATGTTTTCTGAGTTGATTAATACTTTAATTTTATAATCATCAATGCTGAGAATGCTGCTATGCATAAATATATACAACAACACCAGCTGTGGTGGCACATTCCAGCAGACTATGCTGAAGAGGCAAAGGCATGGGTTCAAGTCCAGCTTTCGGTATACCTTGGGGTAAACAAGAAAGCACCTGCCTCCACACCTCATAACTGAGTTCCATCCCTCCGAGCCACATGACAGATGAAGAAAGCAAAGTCTTGGGAGTTGCCCTTTGACCTCCATGTGCACAACCATAAATTCGTGCAATCGCTCAAGCGCGCACACACACATGTACACACACACACACACAAATGAATAAATGTGACTTTTAAATTGTTTTTTTTAAATAAATAAGTTTAACTGTGGTATGAAATGGCAGAATAACCTGTTGTTCAGGGCCATTTCAGAAACTATTGTAAATTCTGTCCTAATCCCTGACTAAAAATCACTACAGTATTCTATTTTTTTTTAATGATATTCAAATCAACAACTCAAATAGCAATTTCAAAATCAAATAGTTTACCACAATATGATCCAAGGATGTACTAACTTGCTCCTTTATATGCTGTGAAACGACAGTAGGGAAATATTAAGTCTTTGTTCTTAATAAGCATTATATTTCTATAAGACAGGAAGGTTTTATATATAGTAAAAACACTGCATTAGCTGAGTAGGGTACATGCCTTAACGTCAACATGGGAGGCTGAGCAGGCGTGCTATCATCCAATGTAGCTGGACCACAGGGTAAGTGTCAGTCACCAGGAATATACAGTCAGACAATACCAGTGCATACATAAATGCATACAGTATACACACACATACACAATAGCAGGATGAGCCAGAGAATTGGCTTAGAGGTTTAAGCACTGCTGTTCTTTCAAAGGGCCAAGTTTGCTCTCAGCACCCACATTAGAAACTCACAATGGTCTATAACTCCAGGACCAAGGGACCTGACCCCATCTCTGGCCTCTGCAGACACCCACCCACATATATGTGGCAAAGACTCTTACAGACACAAACACATAACAACATAAAAATGAATTTTTCCTTTTAAAATAAGTGAGGGAGACAGGACGCAGCTCAGTTGGAAAAGTGCTTGCTTGGTCCAAAAGTGTGAATGAGAAATGCTTCCACAAGATCACACATCTGAACACTTGATCCCAGCAGGCACAAGGTTAGGGAAGCTTTCAGGACCATTAGGACATGGAGCCTTGGAGAAAACATATGTCATTTGAGGAAGGCTTTAAGAGTTTGTTGCCTTGGGCTGGAGAGATGGCTCAGTGGTTAAGAACACTGACTGCTCTTCCAGAGGTCCTGAGTTCAATTCTCAGCAACCACATGGTGGCTCACAACCATCTGTAATGGGATCTGATGCCCTCTTCTGGTGTGTCTGAAGACAGAAACGGTGTACTCATATACACAAAATTAAAAAAAAAAAAAATCTTTAAAAAAAAATTCACATCTTTAATCTCAGAACTCTGGAGGCAGAGGCAGATGGATCTCTGTGAAGTTTGAGGCCAGCCTGGTCTACAGAGTGAGTTGCAGGACAGCCAAGGCTACACAGAGAAACCCTGTCTCAAAGTCAAGAAAAACAAAGAGTTCTGAGCCTCACCCACTCCCAGTTTGCTCTCCCTGCTTCCTGTGTGTGGTCGAGCATGTGATCTTTCAGCTGCCTGCATGCTGCCATTCTTCCTTTTGGAACAAGCCAAAATAAACTTTCTTCTGTAAGTCATTTTTTTTTAAAGATTATGTATATGGAGAGGGCACTGGACCACTTGGGACACAGTTATAAATGGTAGTGAGCCACCACATGAGTGCTGAGAATTGGACTCCAGCCGCCTCTAGATGTCATTTTTGATCATGATGTTTTATCATAGCAATAGGAAGTAACTGACAGACACATCTGCCTTGCAGAAAAGCCCTGGGTTTCATCTTCTCAGACACTAGCTGTGGCATGGCAGCATATGTTTATAGCCCTTCACTTATGGGCGGGAGAGACGGGAGGATCAGGAGTTCAAGGTCATTGGTCCTGACTCAATGAGAACCCATCAGCACTGCAGTCGATGGCATAGTAGCCTAGGACTAGAGCCCAGATGCTTCAAGCAGTGCTGATGGCCTCTGTGGCAGGACTACACACACACAGAACAGAGCCTGCTGCACACTCAGAACCAAACCAGGGCTCTTTGTGGGGATGTACAATATAATATGGAGAGCTCTGGAGAAACACCCTGGGCTCATTACATGTCCCCTTTTGAGTTAATTTTTGGTGTTATGTTTATAAACCTACTGTTACCAAATTTATCAAGTTTCATGAACATATTCAGTTTCTCAACCCATAGTTTGAGAATGTGTTCCCTTCTTATTCTCATCTCTGCTTGGGTTCTAGCAACAACCAACACCACACAACCCCCTGCTGTGCCTCCTCCCTTACATGAGATGAGAATTGTGTGCTCTGAAGCCAGAGATCTATGGGAACCCTGACCACCCACAAAAGATGAACCTTGTAGACTTTACCCACCAAGTGTTTCAGTCTGCCAAGGCCTCAACTGAGCAGGGTCCTTTCCAATTGGAATGCCCCAACACAGCCTTTTACAGTGAAACTGAAAATGAAGACCCAAGAAAGCAAAATGACTTAGGTAGGAAAGCAGCAGAGCTGGTACTAGGGGTCAAGTCCCAGTTCACAGCCTAGAGCCACAAAGTAGCTTCATGAAAACTAAATTTGCTCTCAATTACACATAAACCCACATAGCATGCAGAGTTTCCAGAAAAGATGTGCAATACAGCCAACATCAGTAACGTCGGGGGGATTGAATGGGAGTGGCCAGAAGCTACGCAGGGGGACTTTATCGTTTACTTTAACTCCCTCCTAGACTGTTGCTGGATTTTATTATGTTGTTCTTATTTTATTTATTTATATAAAAATAAATCTGTCGCAGAAGGAAGAATCTGGTCCCAGTCCACACCCAATTCACATATAAACAAAGAGAAGCCATAACTAAGCCTGTTCAGGTATGACTATAAATTAACAAGATGCTGTCTTATGTGGTTTATGGCCACTGGTCTCATTAATTCAGTCACAGTGCAGTTTATGGCTTGAGGAATCTTCTCAGGAAAAGCCTAATTCAATTAGAGCTCTCAGCAGCTCCCTGTGGAAGTTATGGTATCTCACTTTTACTCACACACACAGAGGGCAGACCGAACAGCCGCAGATCTTCCCAGAGACACCCCACCCAGCACAGAGCAGATGCCCTTGCAGACCAGCATCATGGCCACACAGAGAAGGCCGTGCCCACGGTATTATTCAGATGCTGACTGACACTAAAGCATCAGGCCATGAGTGTCACTTTCTATTAAAGTCTAGCTGACCATTCAGCCTGCCACCAAGGAGCCGGGGACTCCCTTTCCCCTTCCTCTTTGGACAGCCTAGTTTCTGATCCACCCCAATCTCTGTATGGACCCTATTTCCATATGGAAGTCAGCCATGTGCTCCTTCCTTCCTTCATTCATCATTCCCCAATATTTACAGAGGCCTTTTCTTGTGCCAGAAGCAAACAGATAAGAAAGGAAATACACAAAGTATTACAGCTCATTTAAAATCTGCCCAGCAGGGTTCCTGGCTTTTACTGGCACCATATCCAGAAAGAAAGAAAAGCAAGAAAGCAAGCAAGGAAGGAAGGAAAGAAGGAGAAGGAAGGAGAAGGAAGGAAGGAAGGAAGGAAGGAAGGAAGGAAGGAAGGAAGAGGGAGGGAGAATAGAGAGACCAAAGAAAGGAGGTAGAAAGAGAGGGAAGGGGTGGAAGGCGTGGGAGAAGGAAGACTAGCACACAATCCTGTCTTCCAGGGGCTCCCAAGCTCGCCCCCATGGGATCAGCTTCTTTTTTTTTTTTTTTTTTTTTAGGTTTTTCGAGACAGGGTTTCTCTGTGTAGCCCGGGCTGTCCTGGAACTCACTCTGTAGACCAGGCTGGCCTCGAACTCAGAAATCCCCTGCCTCTGCCCCCAAGTGCTGGGATTAAAGGCGTGCGCCACCACCGCCCGGCTGGGATCAGCTTCTAGTACAGCACTTTGCTCTGAGTTCATTCCCTCCAGGATTCCACTCAGGTCCCACCTCACCTCTTTGCAAAGCCTCCTCTACTACCACACCCTCAGGGACTGCCCACTTCCTCTCAACTTGCCCTCTACCAGGAGTCTGCCCAGCCCTCAGACATCCACACCTGTTATATCTTGTCTCATCTCGTCCAGTCCTGAGCAGACTGCAAGTGCCTACTGAACAGGGCCCAGCTTTACTTTTCTTAGTGCCTGGAGGAGCACAAGCTAAAAGCCGGCAGGCGAACTACCACTGCTGTGTCTCTTTTTGCCTCTCTTTCTTCAGGCTAGCCAGCACAAAAGACACAGCCTTCTCAAATTTTACCCTGCATGCAGCAAGGGCTATCCAAATGGAGCTGGCTAGTAACTGCTTGGGGTAGACTTCTGGGCTCTGTCACACATAAAGCTGTGATGTCATCCCTCCTCAGTGAGCTGGTCTCAGACAGACTCCTCTCATTATACAAGAGCCACTCTGGTTTGAGAGGTAAGTGGCCCCCACAGGCTTGGGAAGGAACAGAACTCCTTATCCTAGCCCTCAGTCAGAGCACCAGAGGACATGGATTATGGGAACTTGCTGGGATAATCCAGGGAACTCCTGATCTCTGGCAAGCAGTATTAGAATTCAGAGCTCAGTCTAGCCCAATATACACCAAAACCAGTTCTACATGTTGGATGAGCTTTTGGGGAAAGGAAATGAAATCAGCTTGATTCCAGAGAAGAGGGGCAGCCCACTGATCCAGGCCAACCTAAAACTTAGTTCAGTTAAAATTAGATTAGCCCATAAGATTATAAATACCCACATATAATCACAGGCTGCCTAAAGTATCAGTTGATGTTTATTGGCATCTAAAGAGACGGTTTGGCCTAGTGCGGTGAGTGCAGACAACCTTGGGGAGACTCGTCTGACTCAGACATTTGCAGAGGGAGCTAGAGCAGCAGGAGGAGCCCACATGGCGGGCAGGCAGGCGGGAGGGCGATGGATGACTCAGGAATAACCCAGGCCCTGCCTGTGCTGAGTGAGACTTCTCTGCCTGGATCAGAAGAAAAGCAGGTGGGGGGCTGACAGGAGGGAGGAGCCCAGCTGCAGGTTGTGTACAGGCTCTCCCCAGAGCATCTGGGGCCCCTTAGCCCTAGGTCCCAGTCATTCCTAGGTGTGTATGAATGCTACCACTCTTGGATTGGCTATTTCTTCACTGTGGACCTGGACTTGGTCAGTTTTCCCTAAACCCTTTTTTAAAACTGAGCAAGACAAAAGAGTAGTCAAGGCTCTCAGGGCTCCAGTTCAGATGATGATGGGAAATGGAAGTTTTGAATTGAAAGGGCCTTGAACTTAAGACACACACTAGAAAATTACCGGTTTCAAAGCTGGCCTGAGTTAGGTTTCTTTACCACTGTGCCAGTACCTAGCAACCTCTCAACTAGGAGTTTAATAAGAAACAGCTAAAACATACAAATAAAAGCAACCACTAATGTAATTAACATATCATACACCAGGGAATGGGCTCCGAGAGGACTATAGGGAGCCTTACCTACAGTCACAGGGTCAGACTAGAGCTGGGGGTGAGATGTGGGCAAGGCCCCAGGTTCAATCCCCACACCAAAAGAAAATGAAAAACTGAGATCTGAGGTCAGACCTCCTGCACTCTCCCCCCCCACCCCCACCCCTTCTTCTGAGTTTCCCATTGACATTCACTTCTCTCCTCCTCTCTCCTCAGGTGGAGGTGAAGGAGAGCCTCCCACATGCTGACAAAAAGAACACCCCTACTTCATTTCTAAGGTTTGCTGCCACACACTAGGAGGTGGGGTGGCAAGCCTCCCTCTGACTTCAGAGTCACATTTCACAGCGACACAGGTGCATGGGAGGATGCTGAAAACCTCGATGCAGAGTGACCAGAGCTCTGGACGACCAGCTCCTACAGCCTTCCTTTCCCACTGGAGAGACACTGTCCCTCTTAACAACCTTCCAGGTTACCCATGTGGATGCATCCAGTCATTTTCTTTTTTAAAGCGCCACTTTGAATCTTTTTTTGAGACAAGGTCTGGCTGTACTCAACTCACTCTCTAGTCCCCAGCCTGTCTCTGCCTCCCTCCTGAGTGCTAGAGTTAAAGGCCTGCACCACCACTCCCAGCTGGAACTTCACTAACATTCAGTATAGCTGGGTGTGGAGATATACAACTTTAACCCCAGTACTCAGGAGGCAGAAGCCACAGACCTCTCTGAGGCCAACCAGGGCTACATGGTGAAACCCCTTGTTAATTTAAAAAAAAAAAAAAGAATCCCAGTTTGCTGGCCAGACAGGAAAGAGAACAGAAAGGACCTTGGCTAGCAGACAAGAAAATGTGTCCTTTCCCCCTACCTCAGGCAGATCACAACCCTAGTCAGTTTCCTTAAGCTATAAAAGAAAATAAAGTTAAGTATTGTATGTGCAAGTGCTTTGGAAACAAACCACAGCACTAATAAGAACTACTATTGCTGCTTCTAGAGCTAAAGAAAACTGTGCCACCTGCTCCCATCACCAAGAATGTCTCTCAGAGGGTGCCACAAGGCCCTGAGGGCCAAGAGCAGGCTGGTACATTCTTCCTCAAGGCAGGAGGTCACAGTCACAAAGCTAGCCAAACCCCTCTGGCTAAAGAAAACCCCCTTTCAACTGTCACGCTCTTAACCAACAGGAGAGAAGAAAGCTCTGTCAGATTGCTAAGAGAGGTGCCAGGTGGGAAACTACCTGAGAACAAGGAACAGGCTCGGTCTACCACAGGATTTGGGGGCTTTCACACAGGCTGAGACTATTAAGGACAGGCCCAAAGCCAGGCACAAAGCACCTATAGCTCTCTCAGGTAGGCATGCCCCTCGGATAGAGTCCTAGTGGACTGCAGATGCAGGGGAGCTGGGCACCACTCCAAGCAGGGCAATGAGAGAGGTAGTCAATGCAGCTACACCCCTCTAGGAGGCTATGCCAAGCCACCAACAGAAGATAAACAGCAATTCAGCATCTCTGAAGAGAACCCCTGAGCTGATTCCTCATCTACAGAACAGAGGGAGCCTTTATCTCATAAGACTTTGGTGGGGATTAAATAAGATTACTTTTATAAGTCCCTGACACTGCTCTGTAGATACTCGATAAAGGGTAATTATTATTCGAAAACACACCCCAATAACAGAAGCGATGGCACAGGGCAGGCTAGGTGGAATGCCCAAGCTGTGGAGAAACAGTATGGGGAGAAGGGTCAGGAGAAGAGAGAGCAGCTGCTGCAGACTCAAGTGGGCTAAGGAAACGACCCTAGATCTCAAATATTCCCCAACGGTCCAGAGTGGCACTATTGGGAAGTTGTGGGAATTTAAGAGCCCTAATAGATCTTTAGATCTGATGGCATGTCCTTGAAGGAAGGACAGTACCTCACCTTCTGTTTCACTACACACTTCTGCCATCAGGTGTCACTTCATCTGAGGCAAACAACAGACCATGTAATCATGGCCCAGAGCCTCTAAAACTGTGAACCAAAATAAACATTTCTCCTCATACAGTGATTATATATGATATTTCTGGTATAGTAGCAAAGATGAGTAACAGAGTGGGGGAAATCTAATAAACTCTAAAAGCCACCACAGTGAGCCAGACAGATGCGCGCACACAGACGCACACATGCATGTGCACACATGTATATCAATCTCTACCTCAAATTCACTATCCTCACTTCACTAGTAAGGCAAGGCAAGTCCAGGGAAATGTACCAAAAGGGAGTGTCAAGGGCAGAGACCAAGGTAGACACCTTGGCTTTCCTTAGAGCAGAGCTGCATGTGTTGGGCTGGGCTGGCTAGGGGTGAGAGGAAAGGTGAACCTCAGGTGAGGAGCTGAATCAAGTCCAGGCCATATGACCAGCCAAGGCCCTCCAAGTGCCAGGGCACAACTAGAAACACCCTAGCTAAGGCCTGTTCCCCACATGCTGGCTGACTTCCCTGTACCATCCCACCAGTCAGGCAGCTGGTTGTCCCAGGAGAAAAAGATCATTCTTTTCTTTTTGGAGTGGCATCTGGAATAGAGACAGCTTCAAGGAGACCTTTAAGCTGTTTCTTTCCTTTTGAGAAGTAGAAAAGGTAGATTTGGGTCTCTTTAACAGAACACCAGGCAGGATCACGTCTGCTTACCTCAAGTGTGCAATAACAATACTCTATATCTCTCAGGATAGTGGTGGCCCACGCCTTTGCCCAGCAGTTGGGAGGCAGAGACAAGTGAATCTCTGAGTTCCAGGCCAGCCTGGTCTACAGAGGGAGTAAAGCCAAAGCTATGCAGGGAAATCCTGTCTCAAAAAAAAAAAAACAAAAAACAACCAAAAACAACAACAACAACAAAAATAAAAAACTATCCCTCTATAAACTTGTTCTAGGGAGGAAATAGCAGCATATACCAAAATCAAATGTCATAAGATGTAAAGGGACAAAAGAAGCCTTTTTTGTCCCTAATCAGAAGACAAGATGAATACCTGCTTTATAGGCTTCTGGGCCTTTGCCAGGCATTCCAGGTCAGGAATATGGACAAACAACAGGGGTGCTGCCAGTGGTGAGCTGGGTTACAGAAGCTCTCCCTGGGAACAAGCACTGCCTGGGAGTCAGGTGAACGGGGACAAAGCAGAATTCATGCGAGGGCCAAACCACAGTACATGAGGGAGGAGGAGAACGGCCCAACCCCAAAGGCTTCAGGACAGCTCTCAATTATTCATCTATTCATACATTTATTTATTATTTACTTATTTGAGACAGGGCCTCGTGTATCTCAGGCTGGCCTCAAGCTCATCTGTAACTGAGGACAGCCAGCCTTGAGCTTCTGATCTTCCTGCCTCTACCTCCCAAGTCCTGAGATTACTGACATCAACCATACTTGTTTTATGCGGTATATGGAATCAAACCCAGGGCCTTATACATGGTAGGCAAACACTCTAACTAAGCTACATGCCCAGCTCTGGTTCTCCCAATAATTTAAGTCCCTCTTAAACTACTAATTCTCCTCCCACCAAGAAAAAGAAAGAATCCTTGACTAAAAAGAGAGAAACAGCCGGGCGGTGGTGGCGAACGCCTTTAATCCCAGCACTTGGGAGGCAGAGGCAGGCGGATTTCTGAGTTCGAGGCCAGCCTGGTCTACAGAGTGAGTTCCAGGACAGCCCGGGCTACACAGAGAAACCCTGTCTCAAAAAAAACCAAAAAAAAAAAAAAAAAAAAAAAAAAAAAAAAGAGAGAGAAACAGTGTCTGGAGAAGGGAGGTGATTTGCCTGAGGTCACCTCCCCAGTTCCAGAGGCATCAATTACTCTAGAGCACTAACTCTTGCTTTGTCTCTCCATGTCAATCTCCACAGGTTCTCCTTTGAATTTGGCACACAACTAGGATAGGAAAGAAGACTGCACGCTGCACTCTCTGTTTTCAGATGAGGGTACCTTGCATGGCAAGAAGCTGCCACAGCAGACAGGATGGGACTCACCAAACTCCTACCCTCTCTAAGACAATGAGAAAACAGTCAAGACCCTGAAATAAGTCTCTAGCTCTCCATAGCAGACAGTGCAGATATCACTGCCTAGCTCTAGCTGTTATCAAGACACCACCGAATCTCCCCACAACCACCAAAAGGAGGCAGCTCAAGAGAAATAGGCTAGCCAGCGCCACACAGAGAAATATCTCTCACACACACCACACACACACACACACAGAGGAGAGAGAGAGAGAGAGAGAGAGAGAGAGAGAGAGAGAGAATATAACTTAGATGAACAGATCTGAAACCTTAAGGAAGGACCAGAGGACCAGATGGTGGTCCAGGGCTAAAGGACAGCGCATATTGCAGTGCTCCAATCTCAGAGGATATAGGAGGTAGGAATGCTCCTGCTGTAGGTAGCTAAAACACTGATGGTAATGAGGGCTCCTCACCACCCTCTCCCCCCTATATGCAGCAAGCCAACTTTATGCACTATTTGCATCACACTGCTAGCACTTAGCTAGCCACTAGTCCCTTCTGCACACACACTTTTTGAACCTCAGACTTTACGTATGTCCTCTGCCACTGAACTACACTCCAGCTTCTCATTTTCTGATAAAGAATCTGAGGCTCAGAGAATGTGAACCAGCGGGTGGTAGGTGCATCCTACACAGAACCTCACATCTAACCTTAACCCCATACCTCAGAGGTGCAGGTGGAGAACAGGGTTTCCCTGCCGCCATCTGCACAGCACCCTGAGGTCCTTCGTCCGCATTCCCTCTACCCTTTAGCCCCAGAATGGCCAGGTGCCAAGGCCTCTGTTTTCAGAAGCAGAAAAATGCCTTTTCAAGCCAGATACACAGGCCTTTGGGACTGCACAGGGGATCAGACCCAGCCTCCCCATTTTACGGGAGGAAAACTGAGGTCCAAGCTTCAGAAGTTTATCCAGGGTTTCCAGAATCAGAGCAACAACAGAAATGCCAGACCTGGAAAGGATCAGCTGGCTAAGGAGACATGATTGGTCAAGGTCACAGTGGGTGGGGAAGGGGAGGGTAGAGGAGAGAGAACCCAGTTTCCTGACTGATATTCTTGTCAGCACCCTGTCTCTGGTACCCAGCCCAGGCTCCAGGCACCATACTCTATGACAAAGCAGGTCAGGCCCAGCCTGCATCCATTAGGACAAGAGCTATCAGGTCTGCAGGAGAAAAGTTCAGACTTCCCAGAGTGGGGTCTTTCTGGTCATGCTAGTTAGTGTACTACCAGCAGACACAGATTCTGCAGTGTGTGTACCAGCTCCCAGGACTGGGACACCATGGGGCTGAGGGGAGGTGTTAATTTACAGGCAGCACTTAGAAGTCTCCTACAGACAAATGACATATTATGGTCACTTCAGGTTCTTACAACAGATACAGACAAACGTTTCATGACTCAATCGATACAGTCAAATAGCAATTCGGATTCTCACTTCACAAGAAAGACCTTCAGGAAAACACTCAGCCGTTCAAGGTCATTCATTTAGGTGAGAATCCGTACACACTGTTCCCCTTGCTCAGACCTTGATTTTTTTCCAGGAAGCTGGCTGCCACCAGGGTGTAGGTGCTGATGGCCCAACTCTGTCACTGTAACCACCTCAGCACCAAAGCCCTGTACCAGGAAGCCAGCTCCTGGATCTATCAAAACAGAGGTACTGGTTAGTTCCTGCAGCATGCCTTAGGGCCAGCCTCACTCAGCTGCCAATGGTGTCCTTGGGAAAGAAGCTGCAAGACTTCCTGCCCAGAATCCCTAACTCCTCAGAACCCAAATCTCAAGGAAAGAGAGGAGCAAAGTCCCACTGCCTTCCACAGTTAGCTGAAAGTGGATTGAAAAGCTTAAGGTAGCTTGAAAAGCCCCCTGGACACTACCTCCAGGAACTTCTGGGCTATGCAGCCTCGGGAGAACTCCACCAATCCCCCAGCAGAACAGGGTGCCCAGGCTGAGAGGAACCTCAACCCTTGGAGAAGGAACAGCATTTTCATGTCCTTCTTCCAAAAAGAAGGACATTTTGAAATCTCTTTAGACCCAGCTCTTCTCTGTCTCTTCACCTTCAACCAGTGCCCCCCATCTCTAGTCAGTTGGGTACAAACCTGAACCAAAACTCAACCTCCTCCACTTTCTAGCTACCCCAAATGGCTGTAGCCATTCCTATGAACTGGATAACAGTTGGCACTTCTGGACTGGAACCCGACTCAGAGGCTTCTGACTGGCCTTGGCAGGCAAAGCTGAGAGGTACCACTCTGGAGATGAAGGTAAATAAGACTCAGGTGATTCCTGTGTTCTACCACACTCCTAAGTGTCTTGTACCCAGTTCCTTACTCTACACAAAATCCTTAGACAGGCCAAGTCCTAAAACACCCTTTCACAAAGAAGGTAATAAATTGCACGGATTCCTGTTGACAGGACAGAAAGTGCCACTTGCTAAAAGATATTCCTGTCTTATACATAGCTAAGCACCTGACTCCTTAGGTTGGATCCAAAGTGTAGGAGGCCTGCCAAGCCTTGGAAGCTTTACTGAAACTACCTAGTATCAAAAGCATCCCATCTTCAAATCCTGTGCAAAACTCCTGATCCTTCCCTCCCACTACATAATGCCAGCTCATAGGCCAGAGCTGGAGTTTAAGGAGCCACGAAAGGGAGGGAGAGGATGCCTGTGTTGCAGAAGTGGTTCATTCAGATCCTGAGCAGCAGAATCTGGTGAGAAATGGGGCAAGAAGCTCACCTATCTTGTGGTGTCAGCGACAGCACCATCATGAACTTACCTATCTTCATGAGGCAGGCCAGGAGGATCCAGAGGGAGATCTCGAAGGGTGTGCGCACATGTAGGTAGTCAATGTCCAGGACTGGAAAGGCCTTTCGAAATGGCTTACCGCCATGTTCAATGATTAAGTTGGTCAAATTGCGGTCGTCTGGGTGGTGGAGAGGCTCTGAGGGAGCTGTGGTGACATCCCCAATTGAGCGTTCCCGAGGTGGTTCAGAACCTCTGATGGTGCTGGCAGTAGGACTGTGCTGGAGGCCATGACTCCTGAGAACAGGTAGCAGCCCCACCAAGGCAATCACCACCAGCAAGGAGGGGAAGATCCGAGGTGGATAAAGTCCCCAGATGCCAGACCACCGAAGCATCATACTGATCCCCCAGCCTAGGAGGTCTCACCCCTTAGCAAAGTGCGTGGTAAGACCTGGGACATAGGTAGCAAGGAGTCTGCAGATGGGGTGAGACTGGGGCAGTCTCTAGGAAAAGTTCATGTTTTAGAGAGGTATTTTCGTTTTCTAGAGATTCACAATCTGAAAGTTCAAACTGCAAAAGAGATAAGTACCTTGGAGGGACTAAGAAGGAAACCCAAAAGACCTAGAACTTCAGGCTGAGATAAGGAAATCGGGGGAAACTGCGCCCTGAAGAAAGGGGAAGGGCCAGGAAAGGCTGGGCCACAGGCAAGGCAAAGGAGGAAGGAAGGATAGGACCTTTGGCTAAGGAAAATCACCAGGGTGCTGGAACTCGGCTAAAGGGGAGGGGTAAGGAGCCTGTGCTAAAGACCGAAAAGGGTGAGACCCACTCCGTAGGAAAAGGAGAGAGAAGGCTGGAAGGCCAGCCTGAGGGAAAGGAGTAAAGCAGGAAAAAGACTGGGGCTTTCCCACCCACAGGAGAGCCAGGGTCCAGCCGCGCCGGGCTGAGATTCCGGGGAAATGGAGGGAGGCGGAAGACAGAGGCAGACGGCCTGGCGGGAAGGCTCCTCGGCACAGGCTGGAAGCGGCTCGCAGTGAGCCAGCAGCAACACACCCCTCCTTGAGACCCCGGTGCAGAGCTGTGTTCCACCCCGGCCCAGCGGCAGCTCCTTCGGTCAGCTCCAGCTCCACTTCCAGCACTGACAAAGCCCCGAGTCCCGCGGTAGCGGACTGATGCCTCGCTGAGCACAGCGCAGCCATT
Organism: Mastomys natalensis; assembly: GCA_021653895.1. NCBI lineage: Eukaryota > Metazoa > Chordata > Mammalia > Rodentia > Muridae > Mastomys > Mastomys natalensis. Next base: position 766,767 of record JAJTUV010000697.1, on the reverse strand, counting down.
TATAGGCACCAACGAGTAGCCGGCGCAGCGGGCTAGAGAGACCTGTCAGCGCCCGCGCGGTGCAGCGGCCCCTGTCGCCCAGAGAAGGAAGTGTCACGTAAAAAGAGGAGGCCGAGACCTAAATTGGGAAAAAAAAAAAAAAAAGTACAGTCTAACACGAATGACATACTGTACTGTCTACAAAGCGTTTTCCTATTAGCATGTGACTTTAAGTAAGTTATTTAGTCTCTCTGTTTCATAGCTTTCTCAACTGTAAGGTGGAGATGGAAGGGATAACATGATAGCTAAATGAGGTGATCCATGTGAAATGTTTAAATTGAAAGGGATAGGACTGTGGTTTAGAAATTGAGTGCTTATCTACCATTGGTTTCTATGCCCAGCGCCACAAAATAAAGTTAATGAATGAATGAATGAATGAATGAATGAATAAAATGGGCTAGAAATCTGAACTCTAGATGTTCCAAACACAGGCTTGTCCTGAGGACTACGTGAGCCGTAATCCGTCCCTGCATCTCACCAGCAGGTGCTTTGCTGGCAATGTATTGACTTCCCTTGACTGTGGCAGCATAACCCCAACCTCCCTGTGTCCGTCTCTAGGTCCAAATTTCCCCTTTTAAAAGGACTCCAGTCAAATTGAATTAGGAATCAGCCCTAATGACTTTACCTTAGCTTGATCAATTTCAAAAGCCCAACATGAGCCATGAGCAGTGGGAACTTGTAATGCCAGCACTTGGGAAAGAGGAATTTTTAACTCGAGATCAGCTTGTGTAACAAAATGAGTTCCAGACCAGGCTGAGGTCAGTAGGCAGACCCTGTCTCAAAGAGATTTTAAAAAAGGGGGCGGGGGGGCTCATCTAAATAAAGCCACATTCTTAGGCACTGAGGATTGAGCAGGGGTAAGACTTCAACTTCTGAAAGGGCACATTTAACCCATGACAGTAATGAAATGACCAAAAAGTAAAAGGCTGAGCATTGTTTTTTTGTCTGTCTATCTGTCTGGTTGGTTGGTTTAAAGAGAAAAGAAGGATTTTTCATTGTCTGCAGGCAGAACACAGCTACTAAAAAGGGCATGTTCTGTTTTGTGAGAAAGGGTCTTACAGTGTAGCCCAGCCTGGCTTCTAATTTTTGGCAATCTTCCTGCCTCTCCCTCTCAAGTGAGACTACTGGTATGCACGACCACACACAGCTGGAACTGAAATTTGAATGAATAGTAATGACTGGAATTCAGAAAGCTCGAGAATTTGTGTCTACATGGTGCAATCATAGGAGATCTTTTTATCCTCAGTTGTAGGATCTGAACACAGAACCCTGCGTATGCTAGGTAAGCACACCACCACTGGGCCCAGACTGAATTTTTTAAATCGTTTGAAATGCCATTCTGTTTTATAGAAAGGTTAAATAAAGCCAAGAAATCCAGGGTGACTTGTTCAAGGGGATGTTAGACGGGTTTGTTTTTGTTTGACAAGTCTTTCCTGTACCTCTTGACAAGGATTTGTGCTGGGCTAGCAACATTGGCATGGGACATGGTGTGGGACTGTGGATGGTGATTAGGGGTCAGCTCAAGGGCTCAAAGTGAGCTCCCGAGCTCTGGGAGTGTCCTGTTCCTTCACTGTGCAGTCTGTACTCGGTTACCCAGAGCCCAGACGCAGTTATATTGTGGGAGTTCACCATGCCTTCAGAGTTTATGCGTTTTCCATCTGGTATGAGATCCTTCCAGAAAAAAAGATGTTTTCAAATAACAAGAGTGTGATATGACAACTAAGTGTAAGTCATTACTGACTTTCCTGAACCTCACATTTTCCAGGAATAGGTTCAGACACTGGGAGGTGACCCCTCCCCCCAAAAAAAAAGACAAAAGAAAAAAGAAAAAGAAATTCAGAAACAGACCTGGAAAGATGCCTTAGTGACTAAGGACTAGCATTCACATAAATCCCCAGCTCTCACATTTAAAAGAAAAGAAAAAGAAAGCCAAGTATACCCACATACCTTTAACCCTAGTACCTTGGAGAATGGAGACAAAAAAGATTGCTGGGGCTTTCTGGTCACCAGCCTGACTCCAGATTCAGTGAGAGACTCCAGCTGGAGGGACTAAGGTAAAGTGACATCACAGGAAACATGAGTCCTCGTTTGGTGTCAGCCTGTGCAAGACTGATACATTTGTACACACCACATGTATGCATATAGCACACCCACACACACATGAGGGGAGTGTTATGGGATTCAGAGAGTATCATGGAGGAGCTGTAGCAGGAGCAACTCCACAGGCTCAATCCCCAACACTTTAAGACAACACTGAGAATAGATGAAAGGCAAACATTAGCTCCAATGGAAGTAAACAAAGAAGAACCACCTTTAGATCGAGGACCAGGACAAGCCAGGCTTGCCATCTGGTGTTGGTTCAGGTCTAAAATCTCCGATTCTCAAGAGATCCAGTCAAGTGGATGGAAAGTTCAAACCCTGTCAGGTCAACATAGTGAGTTCAAGGCTAGCCTGGGCCTACAGAATGAGTTCAGGAACAGCCTGGGTCTATAGAGTGAGCTCAAGACTAGCCTGATCAACTTTGGAGAGCTTGTCTCAAAATAAAATGATATAAAAGATTATGGGGGACTGGAGAGATGGCTCAGCAGTTAAGGGCACTGGCTGGTCTTCCAGAGGTCCTGAGTTCAATTCCCGTCAACCTTATGGTAGCTCACAACCATCTGTAATGGGATCTGATGCCCTCTTCTGGTGTGTCTGAAGACAGCTACAGTGTACTCATATACATAAAATAAATAATTCTATAATAGTAATAGTAGTAATAATAATAAAGATGATGGGGACCTAGCTCGGTGGCGGAGTGCTTGCCTAGCATATAAAATGCTCTGCATTCCATTCTTAGTACTAAAAACCCAGAGAATCAGAATCAACAATGCCTTGGGCAGTCATTGAGAATTGAAAACCAATTGCCCGTGTTCATCAAAGATCAATGTGGTGCTGTATAACAAAGAATCGGTCTGCAGCAGTAATTATTCCCACTCTTGCTTGACAGATAAAGCACCAAGGCTTGGATTCTTGAAGCTATTTGCCTAAGATCAGGTAGCTATGAGGAAACAGTGCTAACATTTAATCTACACTGCAGACTCCATGTGGATTAGTAAGAAGAGAGAAAGGGTGAAGCTAGCGAAGGCACTTCACTCTCAGGCCTTGAGGCCAGAACCTAGAACTTGCCAGTCCTTTCCAGTTCAGGCAATTACAGTCACTGGTGTTCTCTGATCCTCTCTCTCTTCAGCCCTCAGTAAGTCTTTGGTGCCAGCTCAAGAGAGAACAGATCTGAGGAGGACCAGGAAATACCACCTCTGGGTGAGATTCCCCACGACATGGAGAAGGTTATAAAAACTTAACAGTATCAGGAAATAATCCTGAGACAGCCTGTAGGCTTTCAAACTAAATAATGAAGATGACCTTGAAATTGTAATTGTACACACTTGCGCATACATGCGCACACACACACCACCTAAAGTGCTGGGCTCTCATGTATACACTACCATATTTGACTTTAAATTTTTTTTTTTTTTTTTTTAGTAAGGACTTCTCTAAAGTAACCCAGGTTAATATCAAATTCTTGATCCTCCTGCCTCAGCCTTCTGAGTGTTCGTATTACAGGTGAAGCCTTGATGCAAGGACCCTATGAATATGCACACACAGTCATAGGAGGAAGAGCACTGCATGGATTGGTTCCATCACAGCAGCCTCATGCTTTGAATCTAATCCTTCTAAATAAGCATCATCTTGTTAAAGATCATCCATTAAGCTGGGTGGTGGTGGCTCATGTCTTTAATTCCAGCACTCAGGAGACCGAGACAGGTGGATCTCTGAGTTCTGCATTCAAGGCCAGCCTGGTTCCAGGACAGCTAAGGCTACACAGAGAAACCCTATCTCAAAAAAAGAAAGGAAGTAAGAAAGAAAGGAAGTAAGAAAGAAAGAAAGAAGAGAAGAAAGAAAGAAAAGAGAAAAAAAGATTGTCCATTAGAATGTACTGCCCAGCAGGACTACACAGCTTACACAAACTCTTGTTCAGTCCTAACACCACAGTAATATAAACTGTTGTATTTGTTTTTTAAAAAAAATTCTCACTTGTTACCATAGCATTGCTCTTGACTGAGCAGAAATGTCTACAGACCTTACCTGTGGGTTCTATGTGTATCTCTTCCTGAACAGGTCACATCTGCCACCTAAACCACTCATTGAATCCTTTCCCTAAAAGTGCTGTGAGTTTTATGGAATTGCTAGCTGTGGCATTGTCTTATATAACAATGCACGGTGCTAACAAAAGATCCACTCGACCACTGTGCATCATGGGTAAGTCTTGTTTGCTCTGTCTCCCAGTGTGTGTGTGTGTGTGTGTGTGTGTGTGTGTATCTTAAGTGGATAATGTCATAGTCATATTATCAGCCTTGCAGGACACTTGTAAAAACTAAAAGGAGGCTGAGGCAGGAGGATTTTCATGGGTTCGAAGCCAGCCTAGTTAACATATAGTAAGACACTGTATTACAAAGCAGATCAAGAGGGAACACAGAGAGCTGAAGGGGTGGCTATGTGGTTAAGAGTGAATGCCGCTCTTGCGTAGGACCCCAGTTTGATTTCAGCACTGATGTCTGGTCGTTTGATTTCCAGCACTGATGTCTGGTCGCTCACAACTGTCTGTAGTTCTAGCTCTAGGAGAGTCAATGTGTTTTCTCAGACTCCAAGGGCACTGCTTTCACACTCTAATGCACACACCTACACACAGACACACACATATACACACAATATTTTTTTCCTTTTTCAAGACAGGGTTTCTCTATGTAGACCTGGCCATCCTGGAAATTGCCCTGTAGACCAGGCTAGCCTCGAACTCACAGATCCACCTGCCTCTGCCTCCCTGATGCTGGGATTAAAGGCATGTGCCACCACTGCCTGGCTGATATAATTTTCTTACTTTTTTTTTTTTTAAAGTAAATGTGACATGGTGGCTCATACATGTAAGCCCAGCATTTGAGAGGAAGGCAGGAAGATGGAATTACCAGTGATTATGAGTAGCCTAGCCTGGGTGCTGGGAAACAAATTCGGGTCCCCTGGAAGAGCAGCGCAGGCTTGCAATGACTGCAGCTAAGGCAGCAGCATATTATTAATAATGAAACTCTGGGCTGTGTTCAGATTCACTGGTCCCTATTTCTGCTCCACTCAGGACATTGCCTTACAGTTTGTTCTCCTATCTCCTTAGTTCCCTCTGGTCTGTTTCTATTTCTCAGACTTGTCTAGTTTCTATGATTAACAGTCTTCAAGAGAACAAGTTAGGGACCCGAAAGATGGCTCAGTGGAGAAACACTCTTGACACCAAGCCTGACGATCTAAATTTCATCCCTACAATCCATATAATAAAAAGACAGGGTCGCCAGACTATTGTCTTCTGAATTTTACTTGTGGCTATGGCACATGTGCTATACACACACCCATGTGAGGCTGAGGAGTCATGGGATGGGGGCAGGGCAGCAGGCCTGGAGCAAGAGTTGGGTCAAGGTGTATCCAAACCCCAGAAATTTCGTTCTGAGATCAGCAAGAGTAGATCACTGCTCCACTGCCCTGGGCCAGCCTTTGCCCCATCAGAGGAAGTCACATAGCTGGTAGCCAGGTTGAACTTCTCCCCTCATAAGGCCATGTCTAGCAGCACCTGGTCTTCTTATGCAAATAAGGCCTCCCCAGCACAGTGGTCCTGGCCAAGGATGTACACTCAGCTAAAGAGCCCCTACTCATCCCACAAAGGTTCCCCTAATGAAAACGAGCTGTCACACTGTAGCCTGTCTCCCTAGAGTCTGTTCTCACCTGCACTCACTTGTCACCTGAGGTCTCTATCCCTATCCCTCAGCAGAGCCTGAATAACTCTCTCTCTCTCTCTCTCTCTCTCTCTCTCTCTCTCTTTCTCTCTCTCCAAAACTTTAAAAGTACTAGTTAGGTATTTTGTAGAATGCATCTTGAATTTATTTTTACCTGACATTTTCCTCCTCATGAGTTATAGATCGGAATGAAGGCCACAGAAATACAGTGCCTTTTCTCATTACACTATGTCATCACACCATGTCGAAGGCCACCCGATGCCTTAGCACGGTCAGTATTACTTTGATCATCTGTTACCATAGAGACCCCTCATTTCTCACTGTAAAGTTACTATTTTCCTCTTTCCACACACTGGTCATTGGAAGCAGTATCTAATCTCTTTCATTCTTATTTCCTTGATCACTGATGACTATTTTGTAATATTAGCTGTAAGGCAAGCCTCTCATAGGAATTGCCTGTGTAGTCTTTTGCCTGTGTCGAAACTCATCTGCTTATCTTTCATTCCTACTGCACTTGAGGTGTTATTTACATATTAGTCACAACTAGCTTCTCTTAGTCAGCCATTTTGAATTTCAATTTATTTGTGGCCTGTGCTATGTATCAGGTATTTACTTTTTCTGTTTTATTGTTGTGATTTATTTATTTACTGTGTATGTGTCTGTATGTGCCCCCCAAATGTGTGGGTATATATATGGACTAGAGGACAACTATTAGAAGTTGTCTTAGTTAGGGTTTTACTGCTGAGAACAGACACCATGACCAAGGCAAGTCTTATAAGGACAACATTTAATTGGGACTGTCTTACAGGTTCAGAGGTTCAGTCCATTATCATCAAAGTAGGAGCATGGCAGCATCCAGGCAGGATGGTGCAGGAGAAACTAAGAGTTCTACATCTTCATCTGAAGGCTCCTAGAGAAGACTGGATTCCAGGCAGCTAGGAAGAGGGTATTAAAGCCTACACCCACAGTGACACAGCTACTCCAACAAGGCTATACCTCCTAATAGTGCCACTCCTTGGGCCAAGCATATACAAACCATCACATGGGTTCTGGGGACAAAGAGCAGGTCATTGGGCTGTTGTCAAGTGCATTTTATTAGCCCTGTATTATTTATTTATTTATTTATTTATTTATTTATTTATTTAATTTAATTTTATTTTTTGCAGTGCTGGAGATCTGACTCAGGACCTTGCAAATGCAGGACAAGTGTTCTGCCCCGGAGCTACACCCCTAGCTTCTTTTGTCGGTTTTAAAGTTTAAATTAGTTACATTTGTATTTTTTCTATTATATTTGTTTTCTTTGTAGGGTTTTTGTTGTAGTAGTTGGGGGAGGGGGGTGTTGTTTTATTGTTTTGTTTTGAAACAAGGTTTCTCTGTATAGCCTTGGCTATCCTGGAACTAGCTCTGTAGACCAGGCTGGCCTTGACATCACAGAAACATGCTTGCCTCTGCCTCCTGAGTGCTGGATTAAAGACGTGAGCCACCGCTGCCTGGTTTGGTTTTTTTGAACATCATTACTAGTCATCCCCTAATGACCAGTCATTCTCATGATATTTATCTGCATTTCCTGTTTGCCTCAAATGCCCAGCATTCCTCTTTATTTTGTTTCCAGACAAGTGTCTATTTATCTTTAATGTCATAAACAAGATGAAACCGTCTCTGTGAAGGTGTCCCTCTGCTTTCAGGGGGACTTGGTTGGTTTTTCTTTCCATAGTGTTTGCACAGCTGGTCCAAGTCTCTATCCAAGCGCATTGTGTTCTCAGTCACTCCCCTTGGTTTCACTGTTTACTCTCTGTTTTACTAGATTTACTGGTCCTCGGCTATCTTACTAGAGTGATATGACTTAAGAGGGACCGCATCTAAAGGTAGGCATAGTGGCCCATGCCTGTGATCCCACTTGCTTGAGAGGCTAGTGTAAGAAGACTGTTATGAGTTGGAGGCCAGCCTGGTCTGTTTGTAATTCACAGGCCAGCCTGGCTATAGAGTAAGACTCAACAACCTGAAAAGAGCACTGAGCATGATGTAGCTGACGTTTATTGGGTGAATAGATAGATGAAGGAATGATGCCGTAGTCTGAATAAGCGAGCTTCACATTTTCTTTTGCTTTTAGGACCCTGAAGAATTTTTAAAAGTCTAGAGCCACCTCCTATGCCTGTGAGATTTCTAGAGAAAACAAATGGCTTGGTCCAATTAATACAGTTTGTACGGGTTGTATACACAAAGAGACTAACATGGCTATGTGGTCAGGGTGAGGGGTCTCTCCATAACAAGAGACCGTACAGGAAGCTAAAGATGGCAGCAGCCAAACTGTTGCCACCCTCCACCTGCAGGTGCAATTCATTTGCCTTACAGAGGGTACTAACTTTCTGTCAGTTGACAAGACCAGCCTGCATAGACTTCACAGAGCACCAACCAGAAGGACAGATCCTGACTTTGGTATCTTCCCTTTGTCCATTCTCCTGTCAGGACTTCCCATTGGCCAAGCCCAAGTCAAATCTAGATGACTGCCTAAGGATCCATTGACATCTTCCATCTAAGTCAGCCAACAAGTCGGCCAACCAGCTAGGGGAGAGGAAAGCACAGAATGGAAGCTGGGATTGTAGTAGCGGACCTACCATGCTCGGCTTCAGGTACACTGTGTGTTTATGTGTGCATGTGTGGCCATGTGTGTGCTGGTACACTTGTGTTTGAATGCAGGCCAGAGGGAGTCAATCAAAGTTAACACTCTTCAGCTATTTCTCTCCAAATTACTTTTTGGGGGAAACTGGGTCTCTCCACTGAACCTAGAGCTCACCAATTCAAGTCACTGAGAGTTCCAGAGATCTGATTAGCACACACACCACACACACACACACACAAAACTGGGTTTACAGATACACAATACGGTGCCTGGCTTTTACATGGATGACAGCAAAGATGTTATCCACTGAACTGTTGCAGGATATTGGATCACCCTGTGAACTCTGAGATTGTGTTATTTACTGAAAACAACCTGTTTCTACTTGTAGTATGGCTCAGACCTTAGCACACACCTTTAATTCCTCTGGCTGGAATACAAATATGCCCTTAGTACACACCTTTAATCCCAAACAATGAAGATAAAGTTAGTTTGTAGAAGGAATCATCCAGGTATGAAAGTGATGTCTAACACTCACAGAAGAGAGAGGAAAGGGAAGCTACTTAAGGGGCAGTCAGAGCGAGGAGAGGAGGCAGTTTTACCAGGACAGTTGTACAGAGACTGGTTGCAGAGAGAGAACAAGCTAGACACAGGTGAAGACAGAGCAAGCCAGAGAATGAGAAGGAGCCAGAAGATTAGAACAGATTGCCAAAAGTTAGTATGAAGCCAAGACAGAGAAGCCAGATTGAATCAGCCAGCTTGGAGAGGAATTTGAGCCAGAACAGCTGAGTTGAACCAGCCAACCAGAGCTCAGAAAGAACAAAAAAGGGTAAGCTTATTTAGCAGTAAATCTCAGAGGCTGAAAACAGTCGAGGCCTAGATAATATTATATACAGAGTCTAGAAGCTTCCAGGACTAGGCCTGGGTTAGCAGACTGAGGCAGTAAGCCTCAGAGACAACAACTGCTACAGGAGAATAAAAACTACTTTTACACTGAGCCATCTCCTCCGGTTCTTGTGCCACAGTTTTAAGTGGACAACTAAAATGTTCATTTGAAAAAAAAAAAAAAAAAAGCTGTGTGTGGTGGCGCACGCCTTTAATCCTAGCATTAGGAAGGCAGAGGCAAGTGGAACTCTGAGTTCAAGGCCAGCCTGGTCAACAGAGCTGTTTTGGGGGTGGGCTGTGTGTGTGGGGGAGGCTTCATCTTAAGTGCAAGTCATTTCTGGGTCAAGTGTCACAGGCACCCAAAAGTAAAATGCTGCCAAGGATGTTGTAGTGTATTGTAAATATTCATTAAAAAATTGTTTTTTTGGAGACAGGGACTTACTCCATAAGTCAACAGGCCTAGAGAGCTTATGGTGTAGTTCAGATGGTATCATTTTATGGCAATCTTCCAGCCTCAGTGTCCTGAGTGCTAATATGAACAGCTTCTATTTTTTTCAAAAGAGTTTCCCATTTTTATTTATTCAGCCAAGAGAGCAAATGTCTAGTGGATGTATATGGGGATGAGTGTGGGTGCTATAACGTGTTAGGAAGTCGGGGACAACTTTGTGGAGTCAGTTCTTCTCTTGCCCCTTTATGGGTTCCTAGGCTGAACTTAAGTTGCCAGGCAAGAGCCTTTAGCCATGGAGCCAACTCACAAACCCTATTGATTATTTTTATTTTTGAGATAAGTGAGCTACATTCCCACCCCACCCCCCAAATTATTATATTTTTATATATAATAGCACAATTAGAACTTCCTGGGGAGGTGCCATGGAGAAAAGGCTGGGCTAGGCTCAAGCTCTCCTGCCTCTCCCCCTCCCCCTTTTCTTCCTTTCTCAATGCTCACACCCCACCCCACCTCCCATCCTTTCTGGGACAGAATTTTACCACCTCTCACTGTGTTGCCATAATCATAAGTGGCTGGGAACTCACTATGTAGACCAAGCTGGTCTTGAACTTATAACAATTCCACTACCTCTGTCTTCTAAATTCTGGCATTACAGATGCGAACCACTACATCTGGCTCTAGGGTTTTATTCCTGTAGTGTGTGCAGGGAAGAGGGATGTTAGAAAGACCCATGTATTATCAGAAACTGTTTTCTGAAGCTGTGTTGAAGGAAAGAGCACAAAGAGGCTGAAGGCTTGCTCAGTCTCCTCACCTGGGGCAGGCTGCCTGGGAGAATCTTCATGAAGCCTAGCATTAAGATGGGAACAATGCGAAAGAGGTGTGGCCTGGTGGGAGAAAGCCTGTGGTCCCAGAAGGGACCCCTCATCCCTGCTTCCAGGCTGGGTTAGGCCTCTGCCCCAGCACCGACTCTTATACTTTAAAAGGGGGACTTGGTGGTCTTGCGTGGGACCAGCACCCACATGGAGGCTCACAACCACCTCCATCCCTAATTCCAGTTCCAGGGGTTCCAGCACACTTCTTCTGCCCTCTTCAGGGACCAGGTTCACCAGGTGCACAGACACACATCCAGACATTACACTCAAACACATAAAATAAAAAGAAGAGAATAGATGTGACAGTCCTGGCTGTCCTGGAACTTGCTCTGTAGATGAGGCTGGCCTCGAACTCACAAAGATCCACTTGCTTCTTCCTCCTGAGTGCTGGGATTAAAGGCTCACCACACTGACCCAATTAATCCTGTTTTGTTTTTTTAAAGAATACTTAGATTTGCTTTTAAAAAATTTTCTTTAATTATATATGTGTCTGTGCACTGGTGTGCCGGTGCCCACGGGAGCCAATGTGCGTCGGATCCTCTAGAACTGGAGCTACACATAGTTGTGAACTGCCTGACCTGTGTGAACGAATATTCCCAAAAAGAAGCTGTGTCTGGCTATAAACAAAACCCCCTGGGTGGAGTTTCTGTGGCGGCAGAGCCTAATGGCATGCTCAGGATTTCAGTACGACAGAGAGATTGGAATTTTATAGGTTTAGAGGCTAATTACTTTATTTTGGGCTAGGCTTTTAGCTTTCTGAAACATCCATTCATTGCCCCACTCTGAACCTGAACTAACAATTCATAATAATAAATACAACCCCTTTAAAAGCTATTAATTTAGTCCAGTGGCAGTAATAACACACACTTTTAATCTTAGCACTTAGGAGGCAGAGGCAGGAGAATCTCTAAGTTCCAGAACAGCCTGGTCTACACAGAGAAACCCAGTCTAGAAAAACCAACCAACCAACCAAAACAACAACAACAAAAACCAAAAAAAAAAAAAAAAAAAGAAGAAGAAGAAGAAGAAGGAACTGAAGGTAACCCTTGATCCTAGGAAATGGAGTGAAGAATGTTGAGTATTCCCAGGAGAGAATCAGAGAGAGTTTAGCATCAGACATGATAATACAAGTGTGTATTACCAGCACTTCAAAGACCACCAGTTCGAGGCCAGCCTGGGCTATATAGTAAGAACCCACAAATAAAAAAAAAAAAATAAATAAATAAATAAATAAATAAAAAAGGAAGGAAAGAGTCAGTATCTAAAGATGGCAGGAAGAATAAGGATAAGTAGAAAAATTTTGTTTTCCTGAGTTTAGACTCAGATGAGTGGGCAGACTGAACACAGCTATGTGGCAGCTTCAGATGCAATAGCCAGAAAATAATTTAAAATTAAAGGTCTGAAGGACAAAGTGAACCTCTAGGCAAAGACAACTCTGTTCACAGGTGGCTCAGCTTCTTCCCAGCAGGGTGCAGTCCCTGAGTCACCGGCTTCCTGTCAAAGAGTAAATGCTAAGGTGGCTTTACTCCAGGTCTGCTCTGCTGGAACTGTCAGCAGGACCTGAGGCTCTCCGACTGGGACAGGTGAGTTAGTGCTCGGTGTTCTCCCATACACTTGTTTGGCCGACCTCTCCCTGGGCCCAAATACATCAGTCACACGGCAAGATCACACAGGGTAGTGGGCCTAACGCTTAGTACAGAATACACCTGCTTGCTTCTTTTAAAAGATGAAACAGGGCTGGAGAGAAGGTTCAGTGTTTAAGAGTATGTATTACTATTCCGGATGACTGGAGTTCAAATCCCATTACCCACATCAGGCAGCTGCCTCTGCCCTCTTCAGGTACTCACACTCACACAAACACACACATATACACATGATTAAAAAATGAAATAAGCCGGGCGGTGGTGGCGCACGCCTTTAATCCCAGCACTTGGGAGGCAGAGGCAGGCGGATTTCTGAGTTCGAGGCCAACCTGGTCTACAGAGTGAGTTCCAGGACAGCCCGGGCTACACAGAGAAACCCTGTCTCGAAAAACCAAAAAAAAAAAAAAAAAATGAAATAAGGGGCTGGAGAGATGGCTCAGCAGTTAAGAGCACTGACTGCTCTTCCAGAGATCCTGAGTTCAATTCCCAGCAACCACATGGTGTCTCACAACCATCTGTAATGGGATCCGATGCCCTCTTCTGGTGTATCTGAAGACAGATACTCACATTAAATAAATAAATAAATAAATAAATATTTAAAAAGCAAAATAAATCAGCCAGGTGTTGGTGGCACATACCCTTAATCCCAGCACTTGGGAGGTAGAGCCAGATGGATCTCTGCAAGTTCAAGGCTAGCCTGGTCTACAAAGTGAGCTCCAGGATAGCCAGGGCAACACAGAGAAACCCTGTTTCAAAAAAAACAAAACCAACCAAACAAAAAGACTGCAGAGTAAGCGGTGGCAGTGTTTCCAGTTTCTAAGTAGACAGAGGTTAGTAACTTGTCAGAGGGCTAGACAGCTGTAGTGGCATACACCTTCAGCCCCAGAACTCAGATGGAAGCAGAGGCAGGTAGATAGATAGACCTCTGTGAGTTTAAGGCTAAGCCTGGTTCCAGGACATCAAAGGCTGCATAGAAAGACCCTGTCAAAACAAAAACAAAATGCAATAGAGGATTGCTAAGAGCCTGGTGAATGAAGGATTTCTTACTTCATTTCCCACTGCAGGTGGTCAGGAAAGTTGTCATGGGTCAAGTGATATGGGGAGGTGGGTTTTTTGGGGGGGTAGTATTTGTGTGTTTGTATTTGTGTGTGTGTGTGTGTGTGTATTCATATATCTCTCTCTGTATATTTGTGTATGTATGTATGTGTGAGTGTATGTGCATCCATTTCTCCGTATATGTTTGTGTATGCATGTATCTCTGTGTGTTTGTGTTATGTGTATGTGTGTGTACATTCATGCCTCTCTCTTTCTCTCTCTCTGTATGTGTTTGTCTGTGCATGTGTGTCTGTGTGTGTGTTTGTGTATGTGTGTGTGTCTGTGTGTGTGTGTGCATTCATGCCTCTCTTTCTCTGTGTGTGTTTGTATATGCATTCATGTGTGTTTGTGTGTGTGTGTGTGTGTGTGTGTGTGTGTATGTGTGTGGTGTGTATGTGTGTGGTGTGTGTGGTGTGTATGTGTGTGATGTGTGTGTGGTGTGTGTGGTGTGTGTGTGTGGTGTGTATGTGTGTGTGGTGTGTATGTGTGTGGTGTGTATGTGTGTGGGGGTGTATGTGTATGTGTGTGTGGTGGTGTGTATGTGTGGATGTGTGTGATGTGTGTGGTGTGTATGTGTATTTCTCAGGTTGGCCTGAGTTGTATGGCTAAGGATGACCTTGAACTCAGCCTCAGCGATCCTACTGAATGCTGTGATTGCAGGCATGTGCCACCATACCTGTCTTAAAGTGGTGCTGGGGATCAAACCCAGGGCATGGTACAGGCAACTGAGCAATAGCCTACCCATTTGCTTTTCTTATACTAAATCCCCAAGCACAGCAACTTACTTCATATGCTCAAACAGCCCCATGACTGATTACCAGAACACAGATGTAGAAACCCCACTGTATCCTTAGACCCCTCCAGTCCTTAGGAAGCTTTACCCTGGAGGGTCAAATAATGCTGACTTGGCTTCTTTATGTGTTTCTTCATCTTCTGACTTGTTGACCACAGGCATGTCTTAATATATAATCAGGATTAGAATAATTAGGTGCTACAGGTATATGGTGCTCTTAGAGGGGCCCCTTGTCCTGGTTTGCAGGTCAGGGGAAGGTTTCAGTAGGAAGATACAGAGAATTGAGCGTAATTAATGCTAAAAACAGATCTGGTTGTGTTTAGTTTATAATTATTCTTTAAACTGTACTCACACGCTGATGTCTATATATGATACATTACACAATTTAAAAATACAGGTCTAAAGCTGGGTGCGGTAGCACACGCCTGTAACCCCAGAGGTCAGCCAGGAGGCTGAGGCACAGTGATCCTGAGATCAAGGTCAGCCTTGGTTACATAGTGAGATGTGTCTCAACAAAACTTTTTTTTTTAAATAATGAAAATAAAAATAAATTTAAAAATGAAAATACAAGTCTATTCCCCAGTGGCAACCAGCAATGAGCTGGCACCCAGGCAGTGGCTTCTAAATACGAGTCTTCTCTAATAACAGGAACCAGGAATCTTTGGAGAAATGACTGATGCTTATACTTGAGCAAGGAAAAATGAGAGATAAACCCAGAGTATCCCGTAATGCATGAGAACAAGGAAGAGCTTCAAAAGTAAAAGGATATCTAATCAAAAACCCAAACAAGCAACCCCCAAATCCTGCCACCAAAACCTGAATCAACAACAAAAACCAGAACAAAAATAACCCCAAAAATCCCTAAAGAAAGCTGAAACAATTTGAACTAGGGTCTTAATAAGAGTATGGGCTGTAATCTAAACTGTAGAATACCTATGCATGAGTTTATACTGATACCAAATAATTGAATAACTAAATAAGGGAGAAGGATTTTAAATGTCCATATTCCTTCCGGGAGGCAGAACTTAAGGGCACCCTCCCTCTAACTCTAGGGGTGGACTGGAGTTTGAGATTTAGAAGAACTCAGTAGGGAGCTGCCAGGCACAGCACCAAAGACCTGGGCTGTGGATCCAGCACTGGGGAGGTAGAGGCAAGAGGAACAAGAGTTCAAGATCCTCCCTGCTACATAGAGAGTTGGAGTCCAGCTTGTGGAACATAGACTCTGAAAACCAAAGCCAAACCCCACCAATAAAGAAAGAAAGAAAGAAAGAAAGAAAGAAAGAAAGAAAGAAAGAAAGAAAGAAAGAAAGAAAGATGGAGGATAGAAGGAAGGAAAGAAAGAAGGAAAGGAAGGAAGGAAGGAAGGAAGGAAGGAAGGAAGGAAGGAAGGAAGGAAGGAAGGAAAGAAAAAAAAAAGAAAGAAAGAAAGAAGAAAGAAAGAAAGAAAGAAAGAAAGAAAGAAAGAGCAAGCAAACAACCAAGCAAAAAGACCCAAGAAAGATGTGTTATCAAAAAGGACAATGGAGCCGGGCGGTGGTGGCACACGCCTTTAATCCCAGCACTTGGGAGGCAGAGGCAGGCGGATTTCTGAGTTCGAGGCCAGCCTGGTCTATAGAATGAGTTCCAGGACAGCCAGGGCTACACAGAGAAACCCTGTCTCAGAAAACCAAAAAAAAAAAAAAAAAAAAAAAAAAAAAAAAGGACAACGGATGAGAAGGAATGAGAGGGAGAAACAAAGGGAGCAGGCATGGTTAGAGTAACCAGGATAGAGAGACCTTTCAAATATCATCACGTGATTAGCATCATCCATGAGAGCAGTGAGTAGCATGTGCCCATAATAAGATGTAAGGGGAGAATACTTCCTGCCACTATCCCAGGGAGGCAGAGGCAGGAGGATTGCTTGGACCACCATATGCCATCATTGCCTAACTGGATTGGTCATTCAAACACTTCAAAATTACTTGCTTTGAAGCTGGGAAGGGGTAGTGAGAAAGTAACAGTACAGAAAAGACCTGTAAGATTAAAGGCGATAGAAACCTATCATTTGGGCTGAAAGTAGCCTTCTTGGGAAATTTGCCGGCTAGTTCGCATTTCTCCACGTTTCTTTTCTCTTTCTTTTTTTTGGGGGGTGGGGGGGGTTTCAAGACAGGGTTTCTCTGTGTAGCCCTGGCTGTCCTGGAACTCACTCTGTAGACCAGGCTGGCCTCGAACTCAGAAATCTGCCTACCTCTGCCTCCCAAGTGCTGGGATTAAAGGCGTGCGCCACCACCGCCCGGCTTCTCCACATTTCTTTAGACTCCATTTTAATGTGTGTGTATGTGTGTGTGTGTGTGTGTGTGTGTGTGTTTTCCCTTTTGTCGTATTTGTACTGAGACTTGAACATTTAGGTTTCCTGCATGCAAGCAATTAATTCATTTTTGCCAAGAGCTACATCTACACCTGAGAGATACCCTAGCTCTGGCCACATAATTTTTATGTAATTACTTCAGTGAGATTGCACAGCTAGAAATAAGGGGACTAGAGTAGCCGGCCTAACTTAAACTGAAGGTTGGGTCTCCGGACTTTATCTTGCGGGAAGCCACAGAAGTCTATGCAGCAAGGGTGTGGACTCTGTGACTCAGCCACTCACACAGTTGTAACTTCCTGATGTTACAGCCTGCTCCTCCCCCACCCAACGCCCTTTCAGCTGACAAATTACGTCACAAGCACCCGGTAGGGCGCGGTCAAATCCCCCAGTAAATCATTGTATTCCGGAGGCCTTAGTGGAGGATCTGGGATTGGAGGTTAGCCTTGGCTGCATGGGAAGCTGGAGGCCTATACCGAGACTCTGTCTCGAAAAAGCAAATCAGTCCAGCTCAGTGGTACATTCCTGACTCATGATCCCAGCAATCAGGAGGCTGAAGCTGGAAGAATCAACGCAAGTTCGAGGCCAGCCTGGGCTACACAGTGAGTTGAGGCCATCTGGGCTACAGAAGTGTAGCCTATCTCAAAACACACACACAAACCAAAAACCAGAACCAACCAAACAAACAAACAAAAAAAACCCCCACTAAACTAAACAAACAAGAGACTAGACCAGAGAGGGTAGCCTCCAAGGCCCATTCGCCCAACCTCTTCCTCAGCCTGTTTCAGCCTTCTTTAGAAGCTCTTAACCACACACTAAAGGAGATCCCTGGGCTGGGAGTAACAGGGTGGAGCCTTTTGTAAAGTCTTGCAAAGCCTTGCTCACCCTTGGCTCACAAGCCCCTCCCACCCCAGTGAGAAGAATCCAACCCATTGGTGGGGAAAAGAGATTCTGCAACAGAAGAGGAAGAGGGGTCTTCAAGAAGGAGGCAAGCTTTCGTGCCATCAAGAGGACTGCCAACTTGTCTTCCACGGGACCATCACGGAGCCACAAATATGTCCAGGTCAGAAGCCGGAGCGGGGGGGGGGGGGGGAAGTGGAGCGGGTTTGTGATGGGAGATGTGAGAAGAGGTATTAGTGTGTAATTTCTAGTAATATTAGTAGTGGAGTTCAAGGTCGGGTGGATTAGATCCTCATCCCTCGCTGGAAGCAGTTTTCTGTGTCCATACCTTTTATCACTGCGTGGAAAAGCAAATGGCTAACGTTACTGAACAACGCTCTGCGCCGGACACTGTAGGCATAGCTTTATTCTGTCCCCAGAAGCATCTCTGTGTTAGTATTCTTATTTTAGTCATTCATTTAGGTTGGTTTTGTTTTGGTTGTTGAAGGCAGGGTTTCTCTTTGTAACCATGGTTATCCTGGTACTCACTCTGTAGACCAGGCTGGCCTCGAACTCACAGGGATCCTCCACTACCTGCCTCTAGAATGCTGGGGTGACAGGTAAGCACCATCATGCATGCCTGGCTGGCTGGCTGTTGGTTTGAAATCCTGTCATGAGTCCTGAACCTCTTCACTTCTTCCTGATCCTCCTGGCTCCTCCCAAATCCTGGAATTATTGGTATCTGCATATAGGTTTCTATTTGGGGGAGGGGCTTTAAGAACACCATCCACCGACTGAGGACCGTCTCTTGCTCTTAGATTTTGTTGTTGTTATTGCTGTTTTGAGACGGGTTTGTCTTTGTGTAGCTTTGGTTGGCCTTGAACTCTGGGAGCTCCTCCTGCTTCTGCTGGGATTAAAAGCTTGCACCACCACATCTGGCCTGTTTTGTAGATTGCATCTCACTATGTAGCTCTGGTTGGCCTTAAACACACAGGTTACACCTGCCTCTGCCTCCTGAGTGCTGGTACTAAATGCATGTGCCAGCATTCCTGGCTTGTTCTTTTTTTCAGAGCTGAGGACCGAACCCAGGGCCTTGCACTTGCTAGGCAAGTGCTCTACCACTGAACTAAATCCCCAACCTGGCTTGTTAATTCTTAAATATTTGGAGTTTTCAACTGGATTTGTAGCAGCATGCCTATAATCCCAGCATTCCAGAGGTTAGGCAGGAAGAATTCTAATTCAAGGCCAGGTCAAGCTAAAAACTAGACCTTGTCTCTCTTTAAAAATTTTTTATTTATTTTACATGTGTGAGAACTCTTACCTGAATATGTCTTTGCACCACTGTGTGCCTGGTAACACAGAAGTGGGCATTAGATGCCTGGAACTGGAGGATTTTCAGATGCCAAGTGGGTACTGAGACTCAAACCCCTGCTCTCTGGAAGAGCAGCTAGTGCTCTTAACCACTGAGCAATCTTTCCAGCCCATAGACATTTTTTTAAATGTCAGATTATTTGTTTGTTTGTTTTTGTTATTATTTTTTGTTTTGTTTTGAGTCAGGGTTCTCAGTGTAGTTCTGACTGTCCTGGAACTCAGAGGTCCCTCTACTTCCTGAGTCTTGGGATTAAAGGCCACCAAGAGCTCACTGAGTAGACCAGGCCTTGAACTTGCTGACATGCCCCTGCCTCTACTCCATCATCAGTGCTTCATTTACAAACAAGTACCTGTTGTTTTAGTATGAGTGGATAAACACACTTATTTTCCTCTTCTCTTTATCTATAAATTTAAGATTTAAATATATTTATTTTTAGATCCCAAAGGACTTAAATTCACTTTGAATTTCACCCTGCCATTTGCAAGTGGCTTCTAAATTTAAATGACTGTGATTCTTATATCCCTGCCTCTGCCTCTCAAATGTTGGGATTAAAGGTATGTGCCTCCCAAGTGCTGGGATTAAAGATGTGAACCACTGCCTGGCTATGGATTCTTTTCTTTTTTTTTTTTTTTTTTTTTTTGGTTTTTCGAGACAGGGTTTCTCTGTATAGCCCTGGCTGTCCTGGCACTCACTCTGTAGACCAGGCTGGCCTCGAACTCAGAAATCCACCTGCCTCTGCCTCCCAAGTGCTGGGATTAAAGGCGTGCGCCACCACCGCCCGGCTCTATGGATTCTTTATAATAGTTCTCATAAGGTTTTCCTGGTTTAATTTGGTTCTCCCCTTATTTTTCAGTGTTAGGGTAAACTTTCAAGTTTTTCAAATGTTAATTTATCATTCTTGCTGATTTAGTCTGAATGTTTTTCATTGGCAAATTTTAATTAACCATGATGCCAATTTGTCCACTATTTCATTATTTTCAGGCGTTTTGTCTGTCTTGTCTGTATGATTTGATGTCTTTGCTAAGTTTTGCTAGATTTGGCCATTTCCATTCATGTCCCATGACTGGGTATCTATCTGTCAGTTAGGGTTTTCGGTTGTTTTTTTTTTTTTTTTTTTTTTTGAGACAGGGTTTCTCTGTATAGCCCTGACTGTCCTGGAACTCACTCTGTAGACCAGGCTGGCCTCAAACTCAGAAATCCGACTGCCTCTGCCTCCCAAGTGCTGGGATTAAAGGCGTGCGCCGCCGCCGCCGCCACCACACCACCCCCCCGCTTTTTAATAGAATATTGATTGTGGTTTTCGGTTTTGATGACCATATCACTATACTATTGCACAAGCACCATGAATTAGAGAGGATAGAGATTTTCTTTTTGTTTTCCTAGTTGTTTTGTTTATTTATAGCCAGTAGTGCTGCTCTGATTTTGTGGTTCCTTTCTCAGTATTGGCCACTCCATCCCCGGTCTATAGGCTGCCGCTTTCCATTAGCTTTGGTTTCATCAGTGGTTGAGATGAACCATCAGTAAACCCTGTGTGAACCAAATGCTGTGATCATTCTGCTGGTTCCACAGTTCAATAGATGCCTCTTCTGGGGAGGGGTGAGCGTTTTATGGTGGGGTTATGGGCAACTGAGCTGTTTCTCCGGTTCCGGAAGGCACAGACCCCTTTGCTACCACATTTTGTCATGAAGGAATTCAGATAGGTACCAGTTTCATAAAAGTAATATTACCTTTCTTTCCAAGGCTAACCTTCAAAGAACTCTGCCTTCGAATGGACCAACCATCATTGTAAGGGTAACCCTTATGACTGTAGGGTGGTTGGCAATGACTGAGTATAAGGTTCTCCATGCCTCATAAAATGTCCCGATTTGTTTCTCAAAGAGACAGTATTTATTCTTTGTAAAGAAAGCATTTGCAATAGAAGCCAACAGGCAATTGCTAATGGACTCCTTTTTGCTTTATGTAGGGTCCCCAGTTGGCAATTCATCAATAAATATGATATCCATAATTAGAACATCATCTGGTTCAATATTGGTCAGGGTTGCATGCGTGGAGATAGAGTTTACCAGCAGTCGTAAAAGCTTCTCTTTGTTTCTGTTCCCACTGGAAATTAGCTACCTTTCTGGTAACCTTGTAGAGGGTTTTTATAAAAATAAAAAAAAAAAAAATGTAAATATGGTATGTGATTTCTCTAGTGTGCAAACACCCTGGGAGGTGGGATCAAAGGTGTATACTACCACCCTGCCCAAATATTTTATGTTAGCTCCAAATCACTCCAGTTCTTAGAGATTTAGAAAACAAGTTTGAACTGTGGTAACCCTTTGAATTTACTTAAACATTTTAAGTCTCTTGACTTTGCTTTTAATACAAAACAACAAAAATGTCCTTTTTATTTAAGAAGAAAACCAAAAGCTTGATGTCCAAGATGGCACATACCATGTGCCACTCTACAGTCTAACATTCTAGCATGGAATTGAGACACATGGTTTAAGAAAACCCAAATTGCATTTCATGTCAGTAAGGCAAGTATGCCTTTGATAAAATTTCATTTGAAAAAATGATTTTTTGTTTTTTTGGTTTTTTTTTTGAGACAGGGTTTCTCTGTGTAGCCCTGGCTGTCCTGGAACTCATTCTGTAGACCAGGCTGGCCTTGAACTCAGAAATCCGCCTGCCTCTGCCTCCCAAGTGCTGGAATTAAAGACGTGTGCCACCACCGCCCAGTTTAAAGATTTATTTATGTATATGAGTACACCGTTGCTGTCTTCAGCACACCAGAAGAGGGCATCAGATCCCATTACAGATGGTTGTGAGCCACCATGTGGTTGCTGGGAATTGAACTCAGGACCTCTGGAAGAGCAGTCTCTTAACCACTGAGCCATCTCTTCAGCCCCCAGATCTGATTTTTTTTTTTTTTTTACTGAATCATTAAGGGCTGAGGCACTTTGCTTGTTTGTCTGACTGCCCTGACTGTTTGCATTAGTACAGAATGTAGGGGCTCCAGAACAGTTCCTTTTACCATGTTACTTATGGCTTTAGTTTTCCTGTTTGTCCTTCTGGCTCCGTACACATGACCCATTTTTCACTTTGTTTGACCTGAGAAAAGTTCCAGTCCCTAGAAGCTGAGTATTTATTTACCTCCTGAACAGGCCAATCGGGTTGCCAAGATTTTGGTGAAGTTATTGTTACTTTTGCTCCTGTGTCTACTAAACCTTCAATTTCAATGCCATTTATTTATATTTTCAGCTTTGGTCTCTGATCATTTATAACAGTTTGCCAAATTACTCGTTTTATGTCTTTCCTGAATTTTTTTGTTTTATCAAAAAGCTGTTCTGTCCTTGATTATACCCAGAGCAGTGTTGTTTTTAACAACAGGAATTAAATCTTTCAATTGCTCTGTGGATGAGTTTCTCCTACACTGACAGGGAATGATTGTATTAAATTTGATTATCAGGACCTTGGGGAGACCCTTAGGGCATTTCCCAGTGGCAAAGGGTACCTTGCCCATCTCTTGCTAATCTGCGTTCATTAGTCCAATGCCTTTGCTACACTTTCTGCAGAGGCCTTCTTTTTTAATTATCTCTAGAAAAATCACTCTAGAAAAAAACGTAGCAAAAAGAGGCTCTCCTTCTCCACACCATCTCAAAAACCTCTCAAACTTCTACTTCCAGTGTGTGTGTCTCTATCCTCCTGCCTTCCTCTTTCTCTATGGTTTTTCCCATCAACTGGTTCCTTGCTCCACTTCTTGATCTATTTGGGCTTTATTTAATCCTGTTTATAAGAAACGGAAAGCTCTCGGATGAAAGGTGTGGGCTAAGGCTGAGCAGGACCACAACTAGAAACAGGTTTTTCCAGTAAATAACACAATTTCCGGGGTTCACAGTGTGATTAAACATCCTGCAACAAGTATTACCATACCTAAAGGCCAATAATAGAGTACTTATCTAAGATGCTGTGTGGGTGTTTCTGGTTAAATTTGGGGGGAAGGGGAGATAGGAGGGAGATAAATTAGACCTAAAGTTTGCTAGGCCCTGGTAGCACAGGCCTTTAATCCCAGCTACTTGAGAGGCTGAGACAGGGACATTAAAAGTTCAAGGTGTAACAGGGCAAGGTGGTTCACAACTTTAATCCTAGCATTAGGGTGGCAGAGGCAGGTGGATCTCTGTAGATTTAAGGCCAGCCAAGTCATCAGAAGTTCTAATCCAGCTAGAAGACTGTCTGAAAGAAGGATAGAGGGACAGGAGAGGAGAGAGACAAGAAAGGAAGGAAAAAAATGGATACTGTGATACCTATTACATTGTTCCTACTCAGGACTACTTGATAGTCAGGGCTTCTTGTGTTTCTATATCAATTTTCGGCTTTTATTCTCCCACAGTGACGGGGGTATCTTTGGAATTTTGGTAGGGATTACACTGAATCCTAAGTCATTTTAGGTAATACAGCCATTTTCATAATATCAAGGTGCTGATTCAAGGGTATGAGCTGTCTTCCAAACTCATAGTATCTCCACTCTCAACAGTGTTTACCCAGTTAGTGAAAAGTTGGCCACAATTTTGTTGTATTGCAGTGTCTTTATTGTTTGTGTGTTTGTTTTTGGTTTTCGAGAAAGAGCTTCCTGGGTAGCCCTGGCTGTCCTGGAATTCAGTCTCTAGACCAGGCTGGTCTTGAACTTAGAGATCCGTCTGCTTTTGCCCTCTAAGTGCTGGGTTAAAGTCATGTGTCACCACTGCCCTGCTTGAAGTATCTTCTATTGCTAGTTTCTTCCAAAACTTTCTTGTGATTGGGGTGTTGAACTTCATTAAAAGCCTTTTCTGCATCTATGAAAGGGTTCCATGTAGCCCAAGGTAGACTGCCTCCCAAGGCTGGGATTAAAGATGTACACCATAATGCCTGTTGTTCTCTCCCCTTCTTCCTCTCTTATTTCTTGAGATACATTTCATGTAGCCCAGGCAGGCATCAAGCTTGCTGAGTATCAAGGGATGACCTTGAACGTCTGACCTCCCCCACATCTACCTCCAACTGGTGGGACCTTTGGCATCATACCTGGTTTATGCGGAGCTGGAGATGAACGCTAGGCAAGTGCTCTACAAACTGAGCTATGTTCCCGGAATCCCTGATCTGACCCCTTTTTAAAAGTATATAAATATAATTTTTTTTTTGAGATGTGATCTCACTATACAGCTCTGTTTGGCCAAGGTTGTCTTAAGTGCTAGCAGTTCTCTTGCCTCGGCTCTTCTAGTGTAGGATTACAGGCATGCACTATCATGCCTGGTAATTTAGGGGATTTTTGAACAACTCATTTTGTACTTCATTTTTCTTAGTGAGCTTGACAAATGTATAGATTCTGCTTGTTCTTTGGGCCCAAAGATGACCAGACACACTGAGGCCACTTGATTATGAGTTATCAATCCTCTCTCTACCTCCCAACAAACAACAGGTAACCACTCTGAGACTGCCAGGATTGATGGATACAGTGTAATGGTGGCAACTTTGTTCTTTTAGTTCTGGACTGTAATGGGAATGCCCCTCACTAGGTATCAAGGCTGACACAGGGTGGGTCAAGAGCCCTATCTTAGGCAGTAAGGGCATCTTAGAGTGAGAGCTTGACTCAAACTAAAATAGAAATGATGGACTGGAGAAGTGTCTCAGCAATTAAGATCACCTACTGCTTTTCTGGGAGACCTGAGTTCGGTTCCCAGTACTCAGATCGGGCAGCTCACAACAGTCTCTTATTCCAGCTCCTGGGGATCTGGTGCCATCTTCTGACCTCTATGGGCATTCACACACCTGTGGCATACATTCACACAGACACAAACATGCGTGTAAATGAAATAAAACAACTCTTAAAATAATGAGGCCAGAGAGATGGTTCCATGGGTTAGGAGCACTGGGGCGCTCTTCCAGAGGATCTAAATTCTATTCCCAGCACCCACATGTAGCATCATCAGAAGCATCTGTAAGCCTAATTGCAGGAAATTTGACACCCTCTTCTGGCATCCTTTGGGCACCAGCCACATACATGGTACACAGACATAGATGCAGATAAAACACCCATATGCATAAAATGAAAACTAATTAACGCTAAGAGCCTAGCTCAGTGGTAGAGCACTTGCTTGTATGTACAAAGCTGTGTGTTCAGTCTCTAGTACACTCTCTCCCCGAAAGACTCCCTAATTTTCTAAGGGAGCTTTGTTTGTCGTTACACACAGCCCTTTCAATTCTTCTGTTTTGTTTTTTGTTTTGCTTTTTTTTTGGTTATTTCTCAACAGGGTTTCTCTGTATAGCCCTGGCTGTCCTGGAACTCACTCTGTAGACCAGGCTGGCCTCAAACTCAGAAATCCTCCTGCCTCTGCCTCCCAAGTGCTGGGATTAAAGGCGTGCACCACCACCGCCAGGCTTGTTTTACTTTGTTTTGTTTTGTTTTGTTGAGACACAGTTTCTTTGTGTAGCCCTGGCTGCCCTGGATTTCACCCAGTAGACTAAGTTGGCTCAGAGATCTGCCTGACTCTACCTCCCCAGTGCTGAGATTAAAGGTGTGCACACCACCACCCACCACCACCACCAAGCAGTCCTTTCAATTCTTAAGCCAGAGCAACTTCTGTGGCCATACGTGGTTTACAAAAAAAGAACGGAATTTTTTGCTTGTCAGCCACATTGTGAGTTTCCGGTGGCCAATGGCCAGGAAGAGATACTGTTTCATCTTGTTGCAACGGATCGCCTCTGTGGTACCATGAAAAAAGAGCCTTCCAGTTTCTGCTCCCTCAGCCCCTACTTCTGTCTTCAGGCACTCATTCCACCTGTTTGTCCCGCCTCCTAATTATCTCCCAGATCTGCCCTCATCTACCAGTCTTCTGTCCCCTTTACCAGGGGACCTTCTTCTTTTGCCTGTGTCACTGTGTGTGTTCCCCAGTCAGCTTTCTTGCCTCCAGTTTGGCCAATGCTGTTCAGTCTCTCCATAACGCAATCCAAGTGATCAGTCTGTGGCTCAACTGGCCATAGACTAACTCCAGGATCTTAATGTGGCTTTATAAGATCCTTCTCATCTGCCCTCAGCCACATTTTCAACCACAGGCTGCCCTGCCTGGTTGGACTAGTTCCCCAAATGCGCTCATGATATTTCTTACCCCGGAAACCTTGCTTCCTTGGATCACTCTGGTCAGGAAGTCCTCCCTTAGCTCTACCACTTCAACAGGCTGATTTAAGAATCCTTAGTAACCAGCCAGGCAGAGCCAGGTGGGAAATCAAGGTCAGCCATGCTCTACAGAGTGTGTTCTTGGACAGCCTGGTCTAATATAGAGTGTATTCCAGGACAGCCAGTGCTACACAGAGAAACCTTGTTTTTAATAACAAAAACAAACAAACAAAAAATCCTTAGTAGGGGCTGGAGAGATGGTTAAACTGGGCACAACAGTTCACACTTGGAATTCCAGCTTTTGAGAGGCTAAAGCAAGGGGATCATGAGAGCCAGGCTGGGATACACAGTTACCTTCAGGCCAGCCTGGGACACAGAGTGACCCTATCTAAGAAATAAAAGGCAGTATGTTTGCTGAGTGTGAGGCAGCCAGGAGGTCGTGGCCCATGTGGTGCTTAAGAGCACAAAGGCCCTCAAGCCAACATCACACGTACATCTGCTGCTGTACATCTGTATAACTATACAATGAGTGCTGATGAAGCTGAGACTCTAAGGGAAAAGCTGTTGCAGGTAGCATCACTAGAAGTAATGAATGAGAGGCTTATGTTCCAGTCATCTTGAGTCAGAGACTGACTTCTTTTTGGGTGGCTCCGGCTTTGAAATGGGTCATTAGAAGTAAGAGGAATCAGAGGAAATAACATGTGCTGCCATGTAGTACACCTGCGTGCCAGAAGAGGGCATCAGACCCCCATTACAGATGGCTGTGAGCCACCATGTGGTTACTGGGAATTGAACTCAGGACCTCTGGAAGAACAGACAGTGGTCTTAACCACTGAGCTATCTTCCCAGTGCCTGTGATAGGCTTTCTTGATAAAGGATATGAGAGGGTCCAGTTCACTGTGGGTGATGCCACACCGGCCAGTGGTCCTTCAAGGTGTTAGCAAGTTGAGCAAACTAATAAACAGCATTCCTTTATGGCCTCTGCATCAGCTCCTGCCTCTAGATTCTGCCTTGAGTTTTTGCCCTGACTTCCCCTCAGTGATGAAGTGTGACCTGAGACTTGTAAAATGAAATTAACCCTCCAACCCCGACTAAAAACTGCTTTTGGTTCTGGTGTTTGTTAGGCAATAGAAATCCTAACGAAGACACTAGTTCTTCTGAATACCTTAGATTCTAGATTGTTACCAAGCAAATAACTAGGTGATAAATGTGATTAGAGCCAAAGTCATTTATTGATCTTTGAGTTTTTTCTTTAAAAATTTTTTTTTTTTTTTTGGTTTTTTTTCCAGACAGGGTTTCTCTGTGTAGTCCGGCTGTTCTGGAACTCGCTCGGTAGACCAGGCTGGCCTCGAACTCAGAAATCCGCCTGCTTCTGCCTCCCAAGTGCTGGGATTAAAGGCGTGCGCCACCACCGCCCGGCTAAAATTTTTTATTATCATTTTATTAGTTTACATTTCTTTTTTTTTTTTTTGGTTTTTCGAGACAGGGTTTCTCTGTGTAGCTCGGGCTGTCCTGGAACTCACTCTGTAGACCAGGCTGGCCTCGAACTCAGAAATCCGCCTGCCTCTGCCTCCCAAGTGCTAGGATTAAAGGTGTGCGCCACCACCGCCCGGCACATTTCATTTTTTAAATTTATTTTATTTATATGGCACACCAGAAGAGGGCATCAAATCCCATTACAGATGGTTGTAAGCCACCATGTGGTTGCTGGGAATTGAACTCAGGACCTCTGGTAGAGCAGTCAGTGCTCTTAACTGCTGAGCCATCTCTCCAACCCCTAGTTTACATTTTAAATGATATCCCCCTTCCTGGTTACCCATCCATCAACCTCCCTATCCCATCCCCCCTTATTGATATTTATTATGCACTAAGTATTTTTGCATATATTATTTCTAATTAACTTGACTAAGATGGGTATTCCTCCTTCCCCTTTTATGACAAGGATTCTCTGTGTAGCTCTAACTGTCCTGGGATTCACTCTGTAGACCAGGCTGGCCTTAAACTCAGAGATCTGTCTGCCTCTGCCTCCCAAGTGTTAGGATTAAAAGTGTGAGCTGCAATGCCCAGCCTAGAGATGTATATGGGTTTTTTTTTATCTTCACTGTGCAATCTGAGGTTTATAAAATTAGCTTTCTCTGAACTGTTTTGGACCCTGGAAGCAGGAACTTGGGAGATCTTTCTGAATTGATCCGAGATTATTAAGGGAGTTAATGACTTTCTACCTGCTGACACTTTCAGTAGAAAACCAAATCAAACTAGGAGCCTAATAAAGGAGGAATCCATCAAAGCACAGGCCAGATTTAAGAACAGGACACTTTTGGAGACTTTTTTTTTTTTTTTTTTTTTTGGTTTTTTCTCAACAGGGTTTCTCTGTGTAGCCCGGCTGTCCTGGAACTCACTCTGTAGACCAGGCTGGCCTCGAACTCAGAAATCCGCCTGCCTCTGCCTCCCAAGTGCTGGGATTAAAGGCGTGCGCCACCACCGCCCGGCGAGACTTTTGAAATGAAAGTTAATGGCTCCACTCAGCGCTGCCACAAAGCCTTGATTTTATGCATACAAAAGGTGAGAGATGATTGGTCAGGAAACACCCTAGAGCATGTTTTCTAGAAGAGTCACCCCTAAAGTATTGCCCACATCTTGTGTGGGGAAAGTGTATGTGGGTTCGAGAGCTGGGGGGTAAGGGCGAATCTAATCGTTTTCGTTCTCCTTGACCGAGAGGAGATGCAGTGTTCATAGTCAACCACTAGGTGGCACTGTGAAAGGCGGGCACACTGATTATCCTATTAAAACCTACCAATTAGAAGGGTTTTCAGATCAAGAAGTGTAACTGTGGTTTTTGTGTTTTGCTTGCTTTTGGAGAGGAGTTTGTTTATTTTGTTTGTTTTTTGAGATATGCTCTTGCTCTGAAAATTCATAGCAATTTTCCTGCCTCAGCCCCCTAAGTGATAGGATTGCCAACATGTGCCTTCATACCTGTGTTAAAAACTCTTTGTTTTATAGAAGAGACAATAAGTCCAGAGAAGTTATCCACACCAACCACTTTTGTGATTAGATCAGTTCTAGATACTCAGATTGTTCTCAGTTTGGTGTATCTGCCCACCAATGCCCATTAAAAGACACCCACAAAATCCCTCCCCATCCACTCATAATACAAGTTTCTTGAAGTCACTAGCATCTTTGAAAGCCTCAGACTTCGTTCATGGAATAAAGGATTGGACTGTATATTTGAGATTTCAAGAAGGTCATGTAAGGGGCTATCCTAATTTAAATTAAAGTTATTTGTAAATTAAAATTCTGTTCTCAGCCACATTTCTGTAGCTCAGCAGATCATTGTGGGCAATAACTACTATACTACCCAGCAAAAGTGCAGGACATTTCTCGTATTGAGGGGTTGTATCAGCTTTGAATGGTATTTAAAGCGTATCCAGTATTATCCTGTGTGTTCCTGGGTGCCATGAGATGGGGTGTTGGGGGGAATATTCAATGCATGAGGATTTCTCTCAACCTGAGTTCCTTTTTGAGAGAGGGTCTCATGTATCTTAGGCCGACCTTGAATCCCATCTTTAGGCAAGCATGACTCTAAGCTTTGGTCTTTGTTCTTTTACCTTCCAAGTGCTGGGGCTGCAGATGTGCACCAGCCTCTCTTCATACTCTTACTCCACCAGCTTCCTCCACAGCACCCTTTCTATCCCTGTATTACATTAAAAGAGTCTTTATCTGTGATTGTCTGGGTTAGACCTCCTGATGTGTCCTCACCCTAAGTCCCTAGCTGGACTCGGGCTTGTTCAGTACACTAGCACCGAGCCACGCCTTCTCTCCCACATCTCCTCCCCCCATTTGTGCAGATAGTAGAGTTGGAGATCCACAGGTTTGGGGAGCAGCACAGTCTCTCCTTTACTCTCATGAAGCATAGCCCACGTTGTGTGGATGGTGGCTCTCAGAGCTGTAGCTTCCTTCAGTTAGTGCCAATCATCAGGACTTAAGGCAGCATTGGGTGAGTGGCAGGTGACCATTAGTTTAGTGAACCAGTACGGATACTTCTTGTTTTGAGAAGCCAGAGACAGGAGAATTAGCTGGGAGCTTGGAGGTCAGCTTGCCTGATCCAACCTTAGAATAAGGGAGAAGAGAAAAGGATTGGCTCAGCAAAAGTTATTCTCTGGCCTCTACACACCTCCCATGAAATGCATACAGAATTAATTTTAATACAGACAGTTTTCTCCTGGGTTAAATTAGGGGACTAGCAGAGAGGATCTCAAACCTGGATTTACTCTTCAGGGGCCTTGTAACCAGAAATCTTTTTTTTTTTTTTTTTTTTAAAGATCGGGTTTCCCTGTATAGCCTTGGCTGTCCTGTAACAAATGTAGCAAAATATTTTGAAGAAAATGTGAATGTTTAATTAGAAACTATTTGAAACATTCAGTAAAGTCTAAATAATAAGAAAGTTGAGAGCAGGGTGTGGCAGCACAGGCCTTCAGTTTTAGCATTTGGGAGCCAAAGGCAGGAGCATGGCTAGCCTGGACTTACATGATGAATTCCAGGGCACACAGACCTTTTCTCAAACAACAATAAAACACAGTTTAAAAAAAAAAAAAAAGCTGAGGAAACTGCTTAATGGTGGAGGACTTGCCCAACCTGTACTCTAGGTCCCCAGGATTGGAAGAAATACAGATAAGGATGTAACCACAAGACAAAAGTAATCTTCCTCTGTTTACTTCCATGGCACTTTCTCTGGTTTGTTAGTTTTATCTTTCTCTCCTCCTCCTCCTCTTCCTTTTGTTTTGTTTTTTGAGACAGGTTTTTTGTTTCTTTGTTTGTCTTAAACAGCCCTAGCTGTTCTGAAACTCATTATATAGACCAGGCTAGCCTCCAACTCACAGAGATCCACCTGCCTCTGCCTCTTGAGTGTTGGAATTAATGATGTGTGCCACCATTCCTGAATATACACATTTTTTAATTACAATTCAGTTATTTTTTAAAAATTAAATTTTCATTGTTTTGCTTGCATGTAAGTCTGTGTACCACAGGTCGGCAGTGCTTGCAAAGGCTGTTAGAGATTTTTGAACTCCCCCTAATAACTGAAATGGCTATGAGATACCCAGTGGATCCTGGGAATCTAACCTGGGTCCTTGGGAAGAGTACTGAGCTCTCTCAGCTGCTGAGCCTTCTCTATAACCCAGGTATACATATTTTTGTGCTTATAGTTGATGTAAAGTCTCAAGAAAACCATATCATCTTTAATGTATTATCTTTCAACTTCCATTTTTACTCATTATTGTAATTTGAGACACTTTGATTGCATGTGAATCACTTGGTTTCACACTGCACTTTGAAAAAGCAAAGCCGTGGCGGTGGTGGCGCACGCCTTTAATCCCAGCACTTGGGAGGCAGAGGCAGGTGGATTTCTGAGTTCGAGACCAGCCTGGTCTACAGAGTGAGTTCCAGGACAGCCCGAGCTACACAGAGAAACCCTGTCTCAAAAAACCAAAAAAAAAAAAAAAAAAAAAAAAAAGAAGAAGAAAAAGCAATATGCATCCACTGACCCTCCTACAGAATAGTTAGTTCTTAGGACATCTTCTGTCGGAGGAGCATCCTTGCCTGTCTATGTCTCCTTCTGCCACGAATAATAGTTCTGTGGTGTTAGAATTGCCAGGTTGTGGCTGGACACACCTTTAATCTCAGTGGTCAGGAGGCAGAGGCAGACAGATCCCTGGGAGTTCAGGACCAACTTAGTCTACGTAGTGGGTTCCAGGCCAATGGCCGATAAGGGCTACACAGTCTCAGAGAAGAAAGAAAGAGCAAGGGGTAGGGAGGGAAAAAAGCAAGCAAGAAAAGAAAGAATGAAAGAAAGAAGAATCGAGATTAATATGAGAATCTTCAGTTTCAGGTTGACTGTTTGACAGGCTGATTTTTGTTTCATTTGTTCAGGATTCTAATAAGATGAAAGCAATACAGTAACTATCTCTGTAAAGGTAGCCATCAATTGGGGCATCCTTTGTTCTTGGGGAGAAAAAAAAAACAGCTATATTCATTACCATAAACTGTATTTGAAATTTTTCTTCGTTCAAAAAAAATCAGATATTATTGGAATTAATCTACCTTAATTGGGTCTAGAGTGTTTTAGAAACATAGCTGTACTCCCTGGACTTGAATACTTCCACTAATCTCAACGGTGCCCAGAGTCACCCAGCTCTGCTGCCTAGGCTTTCTTCAGCTGGAAGATATGTCTGATTCTCAACTGAACGTTTTTTTCTCTATGGTCTTGGGAATCAAAGCTTGGGTCTTGCATGTTAGGCAAGTGCCTTGCCACTCAGACTGTTCACCTTCTCTGTTTGCTTTTTCTATGTAAATGAGTGACTGAGTTAGGGTTTCTATTGCTGTGATAAAACACCATGACCAAGAGCAACATGGGGAGGAAAGCTTAATGTCCTGATCACAAAACGTCATGAACGGAAGTCAGGGCAGGAACTCAAGGTAAGAACTGAAGAAGAATCCAAAGAAGTGCTACTTACTGCCTTGCCCCTCATGGCTTGCTCAGCCTGCTTTCTTTTACAACCCAGGACCACCTGTTCATGGGTAGCACTGCAATGCTACCTCTCTAATGTTTTCCTCCCCAAGAACATCAAAGGATGCCCCAATTGATGGCTACCTTTGCAGAGATAGTTACTGTATTGCATTCATCTTATTAGACTTCTTTTTTTAATTCTTCTTTCATTCTTTCTTTTCTTGCTTGCTTGTTTTCCTTCCTCTCTCTCTCTCTCTCTCTCTCAGGCCAACAATATGCTGGGCCATCATGGGCCCTATCAAATCAATTATTAATCCAAAAAATGTCTCAGACTGGAGAGATGGTTCAGTGGCTAAGACCACTCTTCCCGAGGTCCTGAGTTCAATTCCCATCAACCACATGGTGGCTCACAACCATCTGTAATGGGATCCAACGCCTTCTTCTGGTGTGTCTGAAGACAGTTATAGTGTACTCATACATAAAATAAATAAATAAATCTTCAAAAAAAAAAAAAAAAAGAAAGAAAATGTTACATAGGCCAAGCTGGTGGGGGGATTGCCCCTCCCCAATGACTCTGGCTTGTAAGAACTTGGCAAAATACTGGTCAGCACAGAATAAGAGTAAAATATGTATCCTTTCTAATGTAAGTCTGATAAATTAGTGTTTGTCAAAGTATATGTGCATACATACATACAAATACACATGTATGAACTATATATATGGAGACATGTGACCAAGCTTGAGGGCTCCAGTGAATACCAGCCAGAAATAAGCAAGTGGCTGTGATTATTACTTCTGGTTATCCCTTGCCAGCAAACATTCATTCTGACTGCAGATATATACTGTCACAGAAACACAATCCACTTCTGTTTCTTGTCATTTCTTCAGCCTTGTCACCTAGAACAATTCCCTATTAAAATAATGGGGTGGGCTGGAGAGATGGTTCAGAGGCTAAGAACACTAGTTACTCTTCCAGACATCCTGAGTTCAATTTCCAGCAACCACATGGTAGCTCACAATCATCTATAATGGAATCTGATCCCCTTTTCTAACATGCATGTGTAAAGGAATACAGAGTACTCATATACATAAATAAATGTTTTAAGCAAATAATAATGATGGTTTATTATTAATGGATTAGAAATATCTAGGTTTTGATGCTAAATTCTACCATTTGTTAGCTGTCAGATAGTGGGAGTGTTGTTTAATCCACTGGAAACACTTATCTCTTGAGAAAGATGTAGGATAAATATTAGCCACTTTGTAGCTTTATTGGCCCAGTTTCCCTAACCAGGACTGCAGGCCTAAAGCTAGGACCTCTGGATACATGATGTCAAGGCCTTCTTCAAGTCTTGAGGTCTGTAGGTTTTTGTTTGTTTGTTTGAGACAGGGTTTTCCCGTTGTAGCCCCAGCAGGGCAGGAACTCACTAGTTTCAATTAATACAGGTTCACTAATCTCTGCCTCCCACATACTGGGATTAAAAGTTTGTGCCACTACACCCAGCTGAGTATTCATTCATATTCTCTTCCCTCCCCCCACCCCCAGGCCATTACAGCTAAGCAGGAAAGGTCAGGAGGCATGCCCCACAAACTTTCTAAGAGATGAAGACCTGAATTCACAAGGGTAGGATCTTCTCCAAAGAGAAAGAAATCAGTTTGGATTAATTCACACAAGTGATTCGAACAGAACTGAGCAAAGACAAGACACTTATGGGAAGATAAACTTGGGACCAGCACTCTTAAGTGCTAAATATTTGTCCTTGAGCACTGCCTGGTTTCAATCCTTGTTTTCTGATCAGCAGTGTGACCCTGAGTTAGCAGCTTTTTTTGTTTGTTTTGTTTTTTGTTTTTCGAGACAGGGTTTCTCTGTGTAGCCCTGGCTGTCCTGGAACTCACTCTGTAAACCAGGCTGGCCTCGAACTCAGAAATCCGCCTGCCTCTGCCTCCCAAGTGCTGGGATTAAAGGCATGCGCCACCACTGCCCGGCGGCTAGCAACTTTTTAACTATTTTATGCTTGTTTCCTCTTTGTAAAATCTAGAAACAATTGTATCTATCAAAGAAAGCACGTCCAATACAGTGAAAATAAAAGTGTTATCACTTGGACATTGGCATACTGTGTACCTACCACTCTAAGTTACGTTTATCTTCTCAGAAGGTGATGGCAATGTTTTTGAGTTAAAGCTCCTGATCTCTCTACCTTAAGTTATCCTTAGTGCTGCCTTTGTCACCTTGGAACTTCCTTAGAGAGGAGGGTGTCTCCGTTCTGACCTGGAGCTCAAAAGTCAGAACAGCAGTTACACGACGAGTATCAGATAGACCTTGTCTGCCATCAATCTGGGCTCCTAGAGCTCCCAGGCCACCCAACATTTCCTCCAAGCACCTGAAGATTCGAGCATGGAACGTGTTACTTCATCAGCCCCTAGAGCAGGAAGGAGTAGGCTGAGGCTTTGCTCTGGGAGGACTCAGTCTTAGCCTTAGGTGTTCCCTAATTTACAGGATCAGAGGCAATTTTGACGATCTCTTAGCCCTTAGAGGGGCTGTACTAGACCCTGGGAG
Organism: Mastomys natalensis; assembly: GCA_021653895.1. Lineage (NCBI taxonomy): Eukaryota > Metazoa > Chordata > Mammalia > Rodentia > Muridae > Mastomys > Mastomys natalensis. Next base: position 731,782 of record JAJTUV010000697.1, on the reverse strand, counting down.
AACATGTGGAATTGGGACCCAAGAAAAGGTGTAGTGGGATGGGCGGTGCGTCCGGGTAACTAATGGTAACCGGGCGGGGCAAGCCCACGCCGCAGGACCTCCGCGATGGCGAAAAACTACGACTCCCATGATACTCCAGAGCTGAGTCCCGCTTTCGCGCCCGCCCACTGGCTGCCGTTCCCGCGAGCGGAGAAGCCGATTGGCCCGGCGGAGCGGGGGGGCTCCCCCGCTAGCAGGTTAGTGGGCGCCACCGGCAGCAGACGTAGACCGGGCGCGCGATGGAGGGCTAGGGAGGACTAGGGCCCGCGCTCACTATTCAGGAAACTGCGGGCGCCATCGCCGTAGCGTAGTCGGGGACCGCGAGGCGCGGGGCAGGCGCGGAGACTGCGTGGCGCAGGCGCAGTGCGGGACTTCTCCTGGGTCCCCAGACAGCTGGAGGAGATAAACAGAGGAGGAGGGAGGGGAGTGCGTGTGTGAGAGCGCGCGAGGGAGTGTGAGTGTGTGTGAGCGCGGGTGTGAGGCGGTGCGCAGGGGCGGGCGGAGGCGCTGTCCGGCCCCGGCCAGGAGCCGGGCGGGGAGCATGGGAAGAGGCTAGAGCTGCCCGGGTCCCCAGCCCCCTTCCCGGGATCCTCACCCCTGCTCCCGGGAGAGGGGCCGGGCCCCCCGGACCGACATGGGCTCCTGAAGTTGTTCCGCTGCTGGTCCTGGGAAGAGACCTGACAGGTACGGGTCGCCGCCGCCCTATCCCTGCCGCAGACGCCGAGTCGGGGACGGGCTCCGACAGTCCCAGCTCCCGGGCGGCCCGCTCTGGGCCGGCTCCCTGCTGGGGGCCTGAGCCCGACCGCCTCGGGACTCCGGGATGTCCCAAGAAGGGATCAGGCCTCGGCGGCGAGGAAGGGCAGAAAGGGCCAGGGAAGGGAGGCTAGCAGAGGACTGGCTGGGAGGTAGGGGGGGAAGGCTATAGGAGTCCCGGAGGCTCCACCGGGGCAGAGGTAGAAGTCGTCCTATCACGGGACTTTTATTTATTTATTTTTGCGGAGTTTTTGACATCTGATCTGGCGCTGATCGTACTCAGGAGGAAAGGGGCAGGTGGAAGTTTCAAGAGGTCAATGACCTGATCTGCTCTTTCCGTGTCTCTGCCTCTCTCCCCCTCTCTCGCTCTCTGTTTCTGTCTCCCCCATACCCCCTTCCCCTTCTCTCTCTCTCTCTCTCTCTCTCTCTCTCTCTCTCTCTCTCTCTCTCTCTCTCTCTCTCTCTCTCTCTCTGTGTGTGTGTGTGTGTGTGTTTAGGTTTCTGGCAGCCGCAGATGCCTTCAGTGGCTCATCCTGGCACCAAACTGAACTTTGCCAAGGTGTTTGCATCATCCAATGTAGCGCTAAGTACAAAGGGTCTCTGTTTGGGAGTGGGCTATTAGTACCCACTTCAAAGGGTAAATAAGAACCATAGAGATAAACTGCAAAGCAGCAGGATCTCTTTTTGTAAAGCTTTAGTGGAGTGTCCCTTTCCCCGCCCCCTACACCTCCCCCCCACCCCACCCCAAGCCCGGTGGTTGGAGTTTCGTGGCAATTTCTTGCTTTCCACTGCAGGTGCATTACCAGGACTAATAGAAAAACAGGTATGAGGGGGCTACAATGCGATTTATCTTAGCAGCTGAATGTGACTAATTTCTTGTGAAGGTTTCTGGTTTTCTTAATCTTTTGAGGTAATGTGTTGGTGGAGCAACTTGAAAGTTTTGTTCAAGTTTGAGTTTAGAAGCTGAGTACCATGACTGTAGCTCTTTTCCATTCCTTCCAAGGCTGTCGTGGATATCGGGATAAAGTGTCAGATAAGCATTCTTTTCATGTGTAGGTTTTAAAATAAAGTCTCATGTAGCCCAGGCAGCCTTGAAATCATCATGTAGTTCATGCTGGCTTTCAACTATATTCTCCTGCCTCCAAGTCCCAAGTACAGGGATTAAATGGCAGAATGTCATTACTTTTGGCCCAAATGTTCCTTTTTGTTTTGCTTTTTTGGAGACAAGGTTTCTATGTGTAGCCCTGGCTGTCCTTCCATTCACTCTGTAGACTGGGCTGGCCTCAAACTCTAGAGATCTGCCTGCCTCTGCCTCCTGAGTGCTGGGATTAAAGGCATGTGACACCACTCCTGGCTCCAGGTGTTTTTTTTTTTTTTTTTCGAGACAGGGTTTCTCTGTGTAGCTCTGGCTGTCCTGGAACTCACTCTGTAGACCAGGCTGGCCTCGAACTCAGAAATCCGTCTGTCTCTGCCTCCCAAGTGCTGGGACTACAGGCGTGCGCCACCACCGCCCGGCTCAGGTGTTCCTTTTTAAACAAAGCTTGCGGGATCTCTTGTGAGTCTGAGGCTAGCTTAGTCTACCTAGTGAGACCCAGTCTCAAAACCCAAGTATAAATAAATAAGTAAAGCCTGAATCAGTTTTGAGAAGAAAATCATTCTGGGGTATCTTCTGAGGCAATGGTGTTACAGTAGCTCTACCTAGGGCACAGGTGTGCTCACTTAGGTTGTGAGTGGTCAGGCTCTGCTCAGTGAGTGAACACCCTTGGACCATTTCTGGTTTGAATTCTATTTTTTTTTTTTTCTTGTAAGCCTTGTATCTTTAAGAATTAGATTTTTGCTGCTGAGTATAATCCCCAAGTATTTTTTTTTAAAAGACCTGTTTTTATTTTGCATGTATGAGTCTTTTGCCTGCATGTATGTATGTACACCACGTGTGTGGTGCCCAAGGAATCCAAAATAAGGTAACAGGTTCCCTGGAACTGAAGCTACAGATGGTTGTGAACTGCCATGTGGGTACTGGGAATTGACCCCAGTCCTCTGCAAGAGCAGCCAATGCTTTTAATCACTGAACCATATCTCCAGCAACCCCAAATCTTCTAAAACAGACGAGGGAGTAATTAGCAGGGTTAACTCTGAGGCTAACAGTTGATTTTTTTCATTGTTAAGTTGTATTTCATTTTTCTCTTCTTTTGAGACAGGGTCTTGCAGTGCAACTGAAGCTTGCCTGGAACTCAAGGCAGATCATCCTGCCTCAGTCTCCTGAGTACTGGGATGACAGGTGTGAGTCAACAAGTCTGACATAAGTAGTTGGAGTTCTTTCCTTTTAGTCTATTAAATAATTATTTGAATTATTATATGTGTTGGTGTTTGCCTACATGTATGTTAGTGTGAAGGCATTGGGATCCTGGAGTTGCAGACAGTTGTGAGCGGCCATGTGGGTGCTGGGAATTTAACTCAGGTCCTCTGGAAGAGCAGCCACCTCTCCATCCCCCTAAAGAATGCTTTCAATATAGATTTTAAGCATGAACATTAAGAGAAGGAAAGAGGTGCTTGGGAAAACATGCCTCAGCGTGGATGTATGCTTCTCTGAGAAAGTTCTCTTCTGTTCTTTTCTGTCTTGGTTTGGTTTTGGCAGCACTGGGGATTAAACCCAAGGCCTTGAGCATGCTAGATAAGTGGTGCGCTCTGTCGCCACAGAGCTGTATCACCAGGTCTTTTCTTTCTTTCTCTCTTCAGGTGTTTTAAATTTAAAAATGAAATATATTTGAGACAATTCTGTCCTTCATTGTGGGCTCTGGGGATTGAGCTGGGCTTCTCAGGCTTGAGCAAATGCTCACTGAGTCACATGGCTGGCCCCTTATAAGTTTTTGAGATAGGCTTTTCATAAGTTACTTATACTCAATGTAGTCTGTGCAGGCCTTGAACTTGTCTCGTGGTCTTCTAGCCTCAGGTTCCTGAGCAACACTGAAGTTAGAGGCTTGCTTCTTTGGCTCAGGGAGTTGCTGTAAGTTCATTGGTACACTGGAGACAGCCTTTTCTGTCATAGTTTGGATTAAACTGGTGGTAAATGTGGGTTCTTTTGTCTTCCCATGTCTTTTGGAGCCCTTGCTTTCAAGTCATGTCTTTTACAGGGAGTGCTACCTTGGGCATCATTGGCAGAGCAGTTGAACAACAGCCTGTATTTCTGCTTGGAACTCCTTCCCTGGGAGCCACTGAAGGGAAGAGAGACTAGATGTCGCAATGCTCACACTGACAAGTTAACAGTTGGCCAACTTTTGGAGTTGTCACAAGTTGGCTTTTTTTCTCCTTTTAAAGAGCTGTCGATTGAAGGTGTCAGTCAGTCCATGGCTGCTTGGCTCCCTGGTGGCAAAAGGAAGTGGCAAAGAGGCAAACAGGAAACAGAAAGAGGAGGGTACTAAGACCAGGCATAACTTTCAAAGGCGTATGTGCCTCCAGTGAGCTGTCCCTTTATGCCCCACCCACTAAAGTTTTTCAGCCTCCCAAAATAGTGCCAGCAGCTAGGGAGGAAGCATTTGATGTATGAGCCTGAGGGGGCTGGCCTCAGACTCACTGGGATCTGCCTGCCTCTGCTGCCTGAGTGCTGGGATTAAAGATCTGTGCCACCAGTGGCTGGCTTGGGGTGGGGTGGCTAGGCTATTTCTTATAGTATTTTACCCACACAGGCTTATGGCCATTTTGAAATGCAAAGTACATTTGATCCATCTTGAAATATTCTCCAAACTCTCAACATGGATCAAAAGTCCAAATTTGGACAGTGATGAGGTTGGCTGTTTTTTTTTTTTTTTTTGGTTTTTCGAGACAGGGTTTCTCTGTGTAGTCCTGCTGTCCTGGAACTCACTCTGTAGACCAGGCTGGCCTCGAACTCAGAAATCCGCCTGCCTCTGCTCCCAAGTGCTGGGATTAAAGGCCGTGCGCCACCACGCCCGGCTGAGGTTGGCTGTTAAAGGTGGTCACCACACAAGCCTGACAGCCTGACCTCAGTCCTCAGATCTTAGAGCGGAAGTTGCCCTCTGACCTTTACATGATGCTCCCACTCATACTCACACACAACATAATAACAAAGATAAAACTTAGTTTTTTCCAAAGTTCCAAGGCTCTTCTGAGACTCAAGGTGGACTTTTAAGTGTGAGCCCTTACAGATGGAAGAGTAGAGCAACTGGTGATTGCATAGTAGAGCATATGGACACACTGAGCATTCTTGTGTGGTGTTTTCATACCCTTGGGCTTCAGGACATAGGAGGACGCAACTGAAGAGACATTTTTCTAGACAGTCACACTGGAGTCCGTGCTGTGCTGGGACTCACGGTGTAGCTCATGGACCGTAGATTTATTGCTGCCTTCCTGTTTTACAGGCATACACTGTCACTCCCAGCAGTGACTGTTCTAGTTGTTTTAGTTTTCTTTTAAACTTGAACACGTATGCTACATATACAGTTCTGAATCTGAGACAGCCCTGGACAAGTTTAATATAGTGATACTTGGCTCTTCTTTGGGCCAGTGGTTTAATGCTTTATCCTGTTTCTTCTTTCATTCTTACCTTTGCAGAGTCTCCATTACATCTTTGGGCTGCTGGTGTAGATGGCTAGACCCACAGAACTGGTGAACTGTGCTTTCTTCTTAGCTGTCATGTCTTAAGAAAATCGTCACCAGAACCCTGTACCTAATTGTTCCATGTAATTCTGATTAACCTGTTTTGACAGATACACTTTAACCTTTGGGGCTATCTTATGAAATGACAATTATTTTCCCTTATTATGCACATGAAGTCCCAATTTGTGCAATATAAGAAATTTACTGAAGCAGGGCAGTGGTGGCGCACGCCTTTAATCCCAGCACTCAGGAGGCAGAGGTAGGTGGATTTCTGTGAGTTCAAGGCCAGACTTGTCTACAGAGTGAATTCTAGAACAGCCAGGGCTACACAGAGAAACCCTGTATTAAAAGAAGAAAAGAAAAGAAAGAAAGGAAGGAAGGAAAAAGAAAATAAAAAAAAGAAACTTGCTTAAATAAGCACAGCTAGTGCTCTGGGATGCTATGCTTCCTCTGTAACTGTGGTCTGAGAGCAGAAGCAGTGAAGAGGATGGGACATGATGCGTGTCCTCAGATACCGAGGATTGTCATGAGGAGAGGGGGCTGGACCTTCTCAGGATTCTAGAAGACAGTATGAGGATTAAAGGACAGAAGTCTCATAAGAGTTAGCTTTGGTTTGATAGGAGAAATTTTGGCTCTTTTGGGGCAGGGACAAAGTCTCATGTAACCCTGGCACGCTATGATCCTCCTATTTAACCTCGGTACTCAGAGATTCACTTGCCTCTGGTTCTGGGATTAAAGGCAAGAGCTGCCCCTCAAGCATGTGACAGAGGGTTAAAACTTTAAGTAATTGAACTAAACAGTCTTTTGGTGTCTTAAACTGTTATCCTGTGAAAATATCCAACTGCTTTCTCTTTGATCCGTAAAAGGTGACATGTATTGATTTTCTGCTTTATCCTGGACACTTGCCAGGCAGTTTGTCTAAAATACCTCACTTAATCTTATCAGAACCCCGTCCCCCACAAAGCGGACAAGATCATTATTCCCTCCTGAAGAAACAGACTCACAAAGTCAAGAAATATGTAGAGGTTACACAGCTTGGAGTGGCAGGGCGCCATCTGAAGTAGTTATGAGCATAGATCACTGGTCCTCTCTGAGCTACAGACGCATCTTCTAACCCCTAGAGCGAGCTTGTGAGGGTACCTGCTTTGTCAATGGGCTGATGAGGACCAAAACAGTATGTGTTTTTCTCTGGAGCTCCTTGGTTTTCTGGGAGCCAGGCTTGGACTTACAGCAGTTTATTGGCTTCCTTAGGGTGAGTTCAGGCCTGAATAGGGGAACCCTGAAAGGCCTGGGCTAATTCTTTGTACTATTAGTAATAGCATCAGACTCAGAGAGCTTCATGGCATTACTGAGCAACACGTAAAACCTTGAAACTTGAGTAAGGGAAGGAGGTAGCCAGCAGGTCAGAGCATAAGAGGGTCTGGTCTCAAGGAAAGTTGTCAACCAGGAAGGCCTGGTGGTATAGGCCTTCTGTTCCAGCTACTTGGGAGGCTGATCTGGGAGGATTGGAAATTTAAGGCCTGCTTAGGCTCCAGAGTGAGTTCAAAGCCAGCCTGGTGTTCTCAAAATGGGGTGGGGATGGAGGTCAGTGGTAGAGCATCTGAAGTAGGTAGGTCCTGGCCAGGCCTTGGTACTGCTAAAGGAGGGAAAGAATAGAAATGTCCAGACATTCTTAAGTGAGGGTCAGGGGTCACTGTTTACATTTTTATATTAAGTACTTTCTTTTAGGATAAACAAGCTCACAACTGTTAGAGCCAGTGCCAGAGCTGGGTGCCAAGAATAAGGACCCTTAATCCTCCTGCAGCCATCAAGAGAGGGATTAACCCCATTTTCTTGGAGTGGGGGTAGGACTCCAGAGTAGGACCTTGCCCAGGGTGTTACCCAGTTACTCTCAGGTAGTGTTAGAACCAGAATCTAGCAAACTTTTATTTACAACCCTAGGTTCTATTTTCAAGCAGAATAACACTGCTTATTCTTGAATGGTAGCTAGGCTGTTTAGGACGCTCCTTCAGTCAAAGCGGTCCTGTCAGTGCTGGCAGCTCTTGAGTCACATCTGTATATCATGTGTGGCTACTGTAAAGGACTTCTACCCTTCCTTTCTCTTAGCCTTTCAGGAGACCTGAGTTAGAAGGTGGAGCCTTAGGGCTTCTGCACAGGAGGTAGGAAACTGGCAGGATTTGGAAAGGCACAATTAAAGATCAAATCCAAGACAGAGTTTGCTCAAAAACCTTGAGCAAGGACGGCATTATCAGAACATACTTTCTTTTGCCTGTTTGCAAACTCTTCTGTTGTTTTATGCTACATATGCTTCGGGCCCAATAGAAGGCAGTCTTGCTAACTATAGAGAGCAATGCTCTGAAAACTCAGGAAAAATGTTCACACAGCCCAAACATCATTAGAAATCTCATTCAGGCAGAGCGGATGTCAGGGTGAGTTTTCCGCTCAATGCTTCCCACAAAGTGAAGCATTTCTTTGGGTAAACTTCTACAGAATAAAACTTGTGTCAGACTCCCATGGGATCCTGGGAGCCAGGAGACTCAGAGGTGTTTCCAAAGATGCTCTGTGCTGATAGGACTAGTCTACAACCCCATTTCTCTCTAAAACTGTCCTTGTATTAAGTTAGTCCATGACCATGAAGTTTTGTGTATTCTGACCCTCTCCCCTTTTATTTGAGACAGGGGCTTCCTATAAAACCTAATGTGCCCTCATATGCTATCTTTCTGCCTCCACAACGTAAATGTGGGAGCTACAAGCCTACACCGCTATGGCCTGTGCTATGCCAGATTTTTGTTTGTTTGTTTGTATGCTTGCTTGCTTGCTTGCTGCTTGCTTGCTTGCTTGCTTTGGAGGCAGCATTTCACTGGGTAGCTTCTGCTGCCTTCAATCTTATGATCCTCCTGCCTCAGCCTTTCTGAGTGCTGGAGGAACAAGCATGGGCTGATACTTCAGTCTGAAGCTTGAATTCACTCTTGAATTTTATTATTTGTTTGGTTTTCGAGACAGGGTTTCTCTGTGTAGTCCTGGCTATCCTGGAGCTTGCTCTGTAGACCAGGCTGGCCTCGAACTCAGATTCCCCTGCCTCAGCTTTGAGTGCCAGGATTAAAGGCATGTGCCACCGCTACCTGTATAAATTTGTGTTTAAGGCTAGCAAAGCCAAGTTTTTTTTTTGTTTTGTTTTGTTTTTTTTTTTTTCTATGAGTGTTGGTACTGGGGTTGAACCAGAGTGCCACACATTGTTAAACAGATTCTTCACTGGTAAGCCACACCTCCAGTCATAGTAATTCTGCCTCGCTTAGCTCTGAAGAATGATAAGAGATAGAATTTGTCTTAGGCAACTGTTTGGACATGGTTTGATTAAAGATTAGCAATTGTTGTTTTGTGGCCAGTAGCCTGGGGTCTGGTGTGAGGCTAGGTTGACTTCCCACTTAATAACTTTACGTCTGTGATAAATTAACTTTTCCTGTGTCTCAGATCCTGCATCTGGGATAAGAATAACACCTGTCTCATGGGATTGCTCTAGGGGTCTGCAGTAACTTGTGTAAACGGCTTAGAATACTGAGCGACTCTGATTCAGCAGCTCAGTTCCACACCTTCATTCCTGTGCTCTCATGTCACTGGACCTGCACAAGGAGCATAGGACCGGTTAGGAAACCAAGGCTTAGAAAGCTGTGCAGAAAGTAGATAGAGCTGGGATTTGGGTCTGTTGGATTCCACAGCTTTTCTTTCCTTCATACATATGTTACCCTTTCCCTCTTGCAAGCAGAAGAAAAGGAGACTAACATACATCTTTGCACAATGCAGAATGTTGAAAGGATTCAGTAGTTACTTGAGCTGAAGGTACCTCCGTATTGTGGGTGGCGGGTACCCAGAGGACTTGGGAGGATGTGTGGCTGAGGTTCCAGCTAAATAGCAGCGTCTCCTTAAAATCCAGCTGATGGAAGATGGAAGTGGTTTTGTAACTCATCTCCAAGTCAGCCTCTTATTGTGTGTGTGTGTGTGTGTGTGTGTGTGTGTGTGTGCTGTGTGTGTGTGTGTGTGTACACGTACATGTGTGGAAGTTAGTCCTATCCTTTGACCTTGTGGGTACCAGAAATAGAACTCAAGTTGTACAAGGTGGCAAGTACCCTTACCCATTGAGCCATCTTGTTATCTTGTTAACTGCCCCCCCACCACCTTTTTTGTTTGTTTGTTTGTTTGTTTTAGACAGAATGAGAATGGACCCCAGTAGGCTCATATATTTGAATGGTTGGTCCCCAGTTGGTGGAATTGTTTGGGAAGGATAAGGAAGCATGGCCTTATTGGAGGAGCTGGGTCCACCTCCCACTGGGGGTGGGCTTTGAGCTCATGCCATTTGCAGTTGGCTCTCTCACTGTCCACCTGTGGCTCAAGATCTAAACTCTCAGCTACTGCTCCAGCACCATGCCCTCTCGCCAGCCGCCATGATGATGTATCTCATGTAGCCAAGGCTAGCTTCTAGCTGACTCTTACTGAAGCTAGCCTGATCTCTGCCTTCCTCCCAAATAATGGTATTACTGGTGTGCACCACTACTCCCAGTTTGTACCTCTCATTCTATGGATGCAACAAGAGTCCAACAGAGTGTAGTGTCTCTTTAAGTTCATGTCAGTTAAGGCAGAGGCTGGTCCAGAGCATAGGATCCCAGCCCAATGGTTTTTCCTCAGCACCACAAAGTATGCTTCAGTTTTCTGTAAGCGGGATGGTAATATATGTAATAGCTGTATGGCTCCTTCATGGAATTGTTGGGAAGTACATTAAAAGCCTGAACAGAGGCACTCTGGTAGGCATACTACGTCATGTGTAGACAGGAAGCCATGCTGTTAATTCAGCAGCAGTTATTGGCATCTGCTCAGTTCACAGTCAGACTTGGAAACATTAGGAGATGAAGCAGGTGAAGGGCTGGCCTGGAAGGAACAGAAGCTGCAAAAGTTCAAGTAGGAAACAGGAAAGGCTAAGGACCAGCTTTTCAGTTGAGTTGTGAATTTGAAGTAGAAAAGGCAAGATGTTTGAGTAATTTAGATTCCGGTGGTGTGGATAGGAGCCAGAGGCTTTAATTCCCAGCACTTGGGGGCTAGAGGCAAGCGGATTCTGAGGTCGAGTGCACAGCCTTACTAGCAGAGTGGTTCCAGTACCACCGGGTATCATGTCCTCCTTCTCACAAAACAATAAAAACAGATGAATCTGAAATGAATCCCACATTAACATTCTAATCTAGCAATTTTGCTTATATCTTTAATTATTTCATTTGTGTTGTTTGTGGTGTAAGGAAGGGTATTCTACTTCCTAGGCCTAGCTGTGAGGCTGCTTGTGGATCTGCTCAGGCCTTGAAGACGCAAGTGCACACCCTTAACCTGCCATATCCAGTAGCCACTCATTCTTTTCATGTAGGAAATGAAACCAGGCTCGGATGTGTTACTGTGTATGCCCACAGTGAACATTGTTATTTTAAAGACTTTCATTACCTTTTTGTTGGAGCAAGGTTTTGTATGTCCTATCTACTTGAGTTATTAGGCAATGTAACTCCCCTCCCTGAAGGATGAGGTTTGGTTTGGTTGCTTTTTATTTTCATGTGGGTGAAACCCGGGTTGGCTGGGACTTGCTTGACCTGAAGCATGGCCTATCTTAAGCGTCACTTACCATTTGGGCAAGTCCTTTAGCCATTATTGTTATTGATATAATTTGAGACAAGGTTGTTGTTTTTTTAGGAAACGTTGGTGGAAACATGGTGGGACTTGTGTGTACTGAGATGTCCTCATCACTCCGCCTGTGCTACAGACTTGATTAGATTACAGGGTGCTCCCAAAGATTTCAAATTTGTCATCAGCCAGTGGATAAACACAGTGTATATCAATGGCGTGGAATATTATTTAGGCATAAAAAAGAAATGAAGCACAGAATGGAAGGATCTCAAATAAAATTGTGATAATTGGGAAAAGTCAGATACAAAGATCATATGTTGTTAGTGAATCATCAAGACAGAGTGGAGGTTGATACTTGCCAGGTGCTAGGAACAGAGGAAATGGGAACTGTATATTTGCTGGGTGTGGGGTAATGGAATGTTCTGGAATAAGTTAGGGGTGGTGACTGTCCTGGATATTGCTGAATTGTTCTGCAAAACCCATATCCTTTAGCCATCCTCTGCCGTCCCTTCCAACATAAGCAACTGTTAACCTGTTCTCCATTTACAAGTTCTAAATACTTTATATTAAAAGGATTTGATCATATGACATCATCTGTCATTTAGATTCTTTCAGAGTTTATTCTTTCATTCATGAGTTGGTGTGTGCACATGTGTGTTGTGGGTATGTGTGAGAGTGTTTTTAGTTATGTATGAAGGCAAGAAAGAGGTCAACCTCAGGTGTGCATGTGTATGTGTGGCCACTATTTGTGTGTGTATATATATGTGTGGTTACAATCATGCCAGGATGTGTCAGAGGAGAACTCATGAGAGTTCTCTCCTTCCACTGTGGGTTCCTGGGTTTAAACTCAGGTCGTCATGCTTGCATGCCAAGCACTTTTACCTGCTAAGTTGTCTCTCCCCACCCCCCAACACACACACACACACACACATGCTTTTTGAGATACAGTCTAGGCCAGCTGACTAGGAAGCTCCTGGAATCCCCTGTTTCCCACCTCCCAGCACTGGGATTACAAGCGTGATGCTGCCAGACCTTGTTTTATGTGAGCTCTGGGAGTTGAACTTATTAGCAAGTACTTTATTAACTGAGTTATCACCCGAGCCACAACCCCTTTTTTGAGTCTTTGTAGCCCAGGTAGCCTTGAGCTCATGATGCTCCTGCCACGACCTCTCAAGCTTCCAGGCATGTACCACCAAGCCCGACCTTTTCATTGCTTTTTCTGGTCAAATGACAATCTGTACTTTACATTTATCTGCTGAGGCATTGAATTGTTTGTCTTTCTGTCTAACACTTCCATAAACACCTCTGCATAAGGTTTTATGTGGAGTGTCCTTTTAGAAATAAAGTTTGTTTAAATTGAACTCCCAACATAAAGCTAGCTCTATGTCACCTTCCAGTCCTGTGATGGGATCCCAATGTCAGCTTCATTCTTGATAGAGAAATGTGGGAGACATGTAACCTGTGCTACCGGACATGCCTAACAGGACTGAGCAAGTTTTAGAGTTCGTACCTGCCTGGCTTGCTGGTCCTCTGCTGGGTTCCGGCAGTTAGGAATGCTCATATTTGTCTTATTACTTGTTATCACAGCTGCCCCCTGAGGTAGGTATACCAGCCCCGTTTCATTTTACAGACGTGTAAACTCAACTCAATGTGAAGTGTCCTGCCTTCCTGGCATATGGAGGGGGCTGGAACTCATGCCCAGTATGTGTTTGCTTGTAGGGTGTACACATACCATGGTGTATAGGAAGGTCAGAGGACACATTCATGAAGTTGGTTTTCTCCTTCCATGTTACATGTGGGTTCTGGGAATCAAATTTAGTTAAGTTCATTAGTTTCTTATCCTTGTAGAAGAATGTTTCCTAGTAGTCCAAACTAAAAACTCGTGGTCAGGATAGGGTTAAAGATGCCATTTTAGCCATTTTAGGCCCGAGGGAGAATACCTTCAGAGAGGTGTAACATCTGCACAGAAGCTCAGCTCATATTTCTGTTAGAACGTTATATCATGTGCTTTCCTCTGTACCGCTGATGTTACAGGATTCACTTTCTCCTCTCATGGGCGCTGTCAGGGCTGGCCTTGTAGCATCCTAATTACAGTTCATACCCTGCCAACCTTTGTCCTCTAGCTAGAGAAAGTCTTTATTGAGCTTTCATTTTCTATGAACAAATGAACAAATTAGCTCTCAATGTTCTTCCAGCACTGAGTGTGAAAGGGCGTGGCCTTCACCGTCCTGCCTCCGAGTGATGAGTCCATGTCCTCTCTAGTGACTGCATGCTGGCACGACTTCCCTGTGGTTAATGTCCTGCTGTCTTCTGTAATTTCTTCTAAGATGTTTGAATAAATTAGTATAACTAAGATTCAATTAATCCTTCCAAGTCCAGCTCATTAAAATTTTTTATAAAATTCTTGAAATTATTAATTCCAGCCATTTACGTAATTTGCATACTGCATCTAACATATACTTCCCATTGGTGGAGTCTTCTCTAGAGCTTAATGCTGTATGTCACTGCAGCGTGCCAACTTCAGATCCCTCATTCCTAAGCTTCTGTGTGTGACTTGTTGACAAGAGTGTTCACTGAAGTGACACTCTAAAAGTTGGCCATGACTTCATCTTCTCACTATAAAATGAGTTTTATTGATCCAATCCTTTATGTTTGAGAATTTTTTGTTTTGTTTTTGTTTTTTGAGACAGCAGAGTTTCTCAGTGTAACCAGCCCTGACTATCCTGGACTCCATTTGTAGGCCAGGCTGGCCACAAACTCATAGAGATCCACCCGGCTTTGTCTCCCAACCGCTGGATTAAAGGTGTGCACCACCATGCCCATCATGTTTTGACAGATTTTTGGATGGGACTAAGTAGTCTGATTTAAGTCTATTTTTATTTTCTCTCTTGACTGACTTGGTTCCTGTGTTGTTTCTTTCTGTATTTCCAAGGCACACATCAATCTTAGCTAACAATCTTAGATAACTAGTTAAGTTATCCTTAACCCTGAGCTCTCTTGGTGAAGGTACTGTGTCTTTTATTCTGTATTCTCCAGTACTTCGTACTTGATAAACACTTGCAGCCGCTCCGAGAAAACTCATGAATAAGTGCTTACGATTTGGTTGGCTCTTTGGATTGTCACTGTGGCATTACTCTGGAAAAGAATAGAACATAGATTAATAATATGGGCTTTGGAGTCACATAGGCTTGGGTTCCAGTCTCTTGGCTGCTCCTGTTTATTGGCCATATGACACTGTGAAACTGTTACACATCCGTGAGTCTGTTTCTGTTTAAAATGGTAACAGAAGTAGCATGTCCGTAGCAACTGTTTTCCTGTTTTCCATGCTGAAGCTGAGACCAGAGCCTTGGGCATGCTCTACCACATCCCTAGTGCCAGCCTGGCAGCCCCCCACTCTTTTTTTTTTTTGAAACAGTATCACTAAGTTGCTTAGACTGGCTTTGAACTTACTCTGTAGCCTTGGGCAGACACTGACACACTTACAGCAGCCTCCTGGGTAGCTGTAATAACAGGCCTGCATCATCAACCTGGATCCAGTTGAGCTGTTTGAACCTTTCTGGCTTTGTTGCCTTAGAAGCCTCTTCCTCCAGTGCTTTGGCTCTTGTCCTTCTCCTTCAGCTTTTGAGTTATCCTCTGTCAGGATTTATAGTTAAAAGCCAACTCTGGCAGGTGTATGAAAAGGTATTAAAGCGGTGTGGTAGTGGAAGACTTTAAAGACAGAGGCAGGCAGATTCTGGAAATTGAGGCCAACCGGTCTCTAGTGGTTCCGGAACCAGCTATACAGGAAACCCTGACTTGGAAAATTTATCTATACCCCGTCACCATATTTCATTTTTAACACTTAGCCAAGTGTAGTGTTTGTTTGAGGACCACACATAGCTTAAGTGTTTTCCCTTCATGGTTGTCAATTATTTTTAACAAACTTAACTGCATTCATTTTTATGTGCGGAGTCTGGATGTGTGTGTGGTGGCACAGGTGCTGGCTGGAATAATTTCTCTATCATGTGGTTGCCAGGAAACCTTCACACCCTGAGCCATCTGATAACCTGGGATTATCATTTCTCAGCTCTCTGTGATGTCATATGGCGATACGTTCCTAATATTGAGAACTTGTGCGGTTTTCTTCTACAAAATCTGTGATGAAATATACTTTCTTTTGCACTTTGTGTTTCTTTTTGCTATATGCTAAAGGGTTGGACTACTTGCTCTTTTAAACAGAATTAGTTGATAGAGGGATAACTTTGAGGGCGATGGAACAAACCCAAACTATCCAGATACTAAAGAAGACTTTTTTATTCAGCTGAATCTTGTCCAGAGTCATTATATATGTGCTTAACATTTGCTAGGGACTGGGGAATGGCTCAGCAGTTAAGAGCAGCAAGACCCTGGCTTGGTTTCTGGCACCACAGTGATGACAACCGTCTGTAACTCTACCTCCTAGGGGATCTGACTCCTCTGGCCTCTGCGGGCACCTACACTCATTACACATGCTTACACAGAAACACACACATAATTTAAAATCAAAGTTAAACCTTAGGGCTGGAGATGGCTCAAAGGTTAGGAGCAGTGGTTGGTCTTCCAAAGGTCCTGAGTTCAATTCCCTGTACCCACACGGTGGTTCATAACTGTCTACAATGAGATCTGGTGCCCTATTCTGGTGTACTGGCAAACATGCAGGCCGAACTTTGTATACCTAATAAAATAAATAAATCTTTTTAAAAAATATTTATCTTATGTATATGAGTACGTTTTTGCTATCTTCAGACACACCAGAAGAAGGCACCAGATCCCATTACAGATGGTTGTGAGCCACCATGTGGTTGTTGGGAATTGAACTCAGGACCTCTGGAAGAGCAGTCAGTGCTCTTAACCGCTGAGCCATCTCTCCAGCCCCTAAATAAATCTTTTTTAAAAATTAAATCTTAAAAAAAAAATGTACTGGATGGGTTTGGAGACATGGCTCAGTTAAGAGTTCTCCAGAGGCCCACACTTGATTCTGTGCTCTTACACAGTAGCTCACAACCCACTGTAGCTCCAGCTCCTGGGGACCCAACACTCTCCTGGCCACTTCTGGTCTGCACATAATGCACAGACACACGTGCAGGCAAAGTACGCTTCGATGCAGAATTTTAAAATATTTTTAAGTCAAAAAACATTATTGGAGCTAGTGAGATAGCTCAGTAGGTAGAGCAAGCCTGGTCACCTATGCTGGATCCCTGAAACCCATATAAAGGTAGGAAAAAAGGGGTAAACAATTCCACAAAGAAGTCTCTGTCTCCACAGAGACAGTAGTAGTAGTGACAATACTTTAAAACTATTTACTGGTTTATTATAAAGGACTTTACAGAGGACACAGACAATAGCATGGAGCTTCCTCTCCCACTCCAGGAGCATCCTTGTGTCAGCTCTCTGGAACGCTCCCTTGTTGAGTCTGCCTGAATTGCTGATGTGGTTTGGCAGAGTCCAGCTGAGGTCTCAGAGCTGAAATGATTGACAGTTCAGATGGTTTGCCGCAGGTCTGCTGAGGAATCGTGACTCCTTCCAGTGCTCCCCATCGTTATGAGAGGTGCTCTCCATTTTCCCCATTCAGGGGTTCTTCACCGCAGAGCAGGGCCAGCCCTCCGTGTTAGAAATCACTGAGTGGAGCCGGGCAGTGGTGGAGCACGTCTTTAATCCCAGCACTTGGGAGGCAGAGGCAAGTGGATTTCTGAGTTCGAGGTCAGCCTGGTCTACAGAGTGAGTTCCAGGACACAGTCAGGCTACTCAGAGAAACCCTGTCTCAAAAAACAAACAAACAAAACAAAAAAAGCTGCTAGCTCAGGGTCACACTGAGTGGGCTACTGGGCTGCTTTAGCAGTCGGATCAGATTTTTTTTGTTTTTTTGTTTTGTTTTGTTTTGGTTTTTCGAGACAGGGTTTCTCTGTGTAGTCCGAGCTGTCCTGGAACTCGCTCGGTAGACCAGGCTGGCCTCGAACTCAGAAATCCGCCTGTCTCTGCCTCCCAAGTGCTGGGATTAAAGGCGTGCGCCACCACCACCCGGCCTGATCAGGTTTGTGAAGGCACCTATTCCATTTCCTCAAGCTTGATGGAGTTTTTGTTTTCCTCCTAGGTAATTAAATGCTTGTCTTGTGGACCTGGGCTTGGCTGGAATGTGCAAGGGTCTTGAAGATCCTTCTGTAGCTTCCTTCTGTTGAACTATTAAGAGAAGATGGCAAAAGTCAACATAACTAGAGACCTCATTCGTAGGCAAATCAAGGTAAGCAGCAGCCCTTTCTCCTTTACCACAGTGGTTCTCAACCTTCCTAATGCTGTGGCCCTTTAATACAGACCCCCCCCCAAACATAAAATTATTTTTGTACTTCATGACTGTAACTTTGCTACTGTTATGAATCATAATGTAAATCTCTGTGTTTTCCGATGGTCTTGGATGACCCCTGTGAAATGGTTGTTCTACAGCAGAGGGATTGTGACCAACAGGTTGAGAACTGGCAGCCCCACAGATTCATTTAAAGATGGGAAAGGAAAAAAAAAAAAGGCTGAAAAAAAACGGGACAGACAGCTCTAGAGTTAGTGACTGACCTAAAGTCATATAGCTTGCCAGTAGCATACTGAGGCTCCCGTCTCTGTACTTGTGCCTCCATAGCCAAGATTAACGTAGGCTGGTAAGCCATCCATGTGGGGAAGGCATCCATGTGGGTGTGCACACAGGAGCACAGACATCGGCTCTTGATCGCCTCAGCTGGAGATGTCAGCACGGGAGCCACAGAGGCTTAGAATAGTTTAAATTAAGGCATATGTGCCTCTGGTAAGAACCCCAAGCTGGAGTCCTTGGCTTCATCACACTGCTGCCCCGAGTGGTGGGACCCTCGGCCTCATCACACTGCTGCCCCGAGTGGTGGGACCACTGCTCATTTTGCTTGCCTCTGCTCTAACTTTTCTGTTGTTAAGTGATAGTATCTTTGAAAAGTTAAATACTAGAACATTTTTAAGCTAAAAAGAAAAATTACGCCGGGCGGTGGTGGCGTACGCCTTTAATCCCAGCACTTGGGAGGCAGAGGCAGGCGGATTTCTTAGTTCGAGGCCAGCCTGGTCTACAGAGTGAGTTCCAGGACAGCCAGGGCTACACAGAGAAACCCTGTCTCGAAAAACAAAAAAAAAAAAAAAAAAAGAAAAGAAAAGAAAAAAGAAAAATTACTTAGTTGTCAGGGGTGTGGTGATGAATACCTTTAATCTCAGCCCTTAGGCAGGTGGATCTCTGAGTTCAAGGCTAGCTTCATCTACACAGAGAGTTCCAACTAGGGCTGCACACTAAGACCCTGTTTTCTGTCTTTCTTTTTTTTTTTTTTTTCTCTTTCTTTTTTGTTTTGTTTTGTTTTTCAAGACAGGGTTTCTCTGTATAGCCCTGGCTGTCCTGGAAGTCACTCTGTAGACCAGGCTGGCCTTGAACTCAGAAATCCACCTGCCTCTGCCTCCGAAGCACTGGGATTAAAGGCGTGCGCCACCACCGCCCGGCTGAGACCTTGTTTTCAAATATAGAATTATCTACCAAAGCATCAAGCTTTGGTGATCCTGTGGATGAGCTGGATGGATTGAGTGCAGTGCATGCCCTGACAGGAACCAAGTGTTTGCCGTGCCTTCGTCTGCATTTGTCTGTCTGACCTTGGGTCATTGGACCTTTAGGTGGACCTTTACGAGGTTATGGGGGGATTTTATTGGACCAGGTGGTCTTAAAGACAAGGAACTATTTTTTCTAGAAGCCCAGCATCAGTAGATTCCTTTGGTATGTGTGCATGTGTGCCTTACCAGCGTGTATCCTAAGGATGATTCCCTTCGTCCTAACCATGCAAACAGTACTCCCTTTTTTCCAATTCTTTGTTACTTTTTCTGTTTCTTTCTGTGTCCAGCACAGGGTTGAATATAGAAAAGTTGGATATATTGGAGATTAGGGAGGTGGCTCACTGTGTTTAGAGTACATTGTTCTTCCAGAGAGCTCAGGTTTGATTCCCAGCATCCATATGGTAGCTTACAGCTGGCTATAATTCTATTTTTAAGGGATCTGACACCCTCTTCTGACCTCTGTAGATACTAGGCATATACATGGTGCACAGATACACATGAAGACAAAACATTCATGCACATATACTAATTTTTTTAAAAAGATAGATACGAAATAATATTGAATTGAATTAAAGGAAATACAAGTTTGTTTTTGTTCCCAGGAGCGGGGTGCCCTGAGCTTTGAACGGAGATATCATGTTACTGACCCCTTTATCCGGCGGCTGGGCCTGGAAGCAGAGCTTCAGGTAAGAGATCCAGTTTGCATCCTAGATATACATCCTGCTTTCCATTCCCTGCACACAGAGATCCATCTGCTGCTCGGTGCTGGAGTTAAAAGTGTATGCCACCATGCTTAGCTTCGGTTTGTGTGGGTGAGTGGGTGAGTGGGTATGTTTTGTGTGTGTGCAGGCACTCTTGGATGCCAGAGGTATCAGATCCCTCTAGAGCTGAAGTTACAGGCAGTTGTGAACCACCTGATATGTGTTCAGGAACTGAACTCAGATCCTCTTTTAGACAGTCTGTACTTTGGCTCATCTCTCCAGCCCCTGGCTTTTTTTTTTTTTTTTTTTTTGCTTTTTTTGCTTTTTTTGCCATGGGTTTCTTTGTGTAGCCCTGACTGCTCTGGAACTTGATCTGTAAACCAAGCTGGCCTCGAACTCAGAGATCCCCTTCCCTCTGCCCCAGAAACTCTAGAATTAAAGATGTGTGCCACCACACCCAGCAGGATTTTCTTAGTATTATACTTATTTAAGCTGCATATATTATGCAGTCATCCCTTTGATATGCTTGAAGGATTTCTGTAGAACTTTCCACAAGTACAAGTATCTTCAAGAGTCTCCTCCCCCCTTTTTTAATAAAATGATGTGTAATAGAATGATGAACACACCATCTCTAGAATGTTTGTAATGCCTAATATAATGTAAATGTTTGTAAATAGTTGTTATATTGTATGGTTTCAAAGATGATGGGGAAAAAAATGTCTATATACAGATGCAGCTGCCATAATCCTGATTCTTGTTTGTTTTCCCACTGTGCTTGGTTGAGTCTACCCATATGGAACCTGCTCATACTGGAGCTAGTTCCATGTCTAACCTGCTCGCTCCATTTGCCTTTATTGTCCTTCCCTTGTTACTATTTTGATACAGTATCTATTTGTAGCCTAGATTAGCCTTGAATTGACTTATATGTATCTAAGACTGTTCTTGAACTACTGACCTTTCTGCTTCCAAGTCCCAACTGTTAGAATTACAGGTATTGGCTACCATGCCTGGCTTTGATCACCTTTTATTTCCATTTTGTTTCTTGTGTAAATTGAGCATAAATTAAAATTAGATTGAGTCAAGTTGGTATGTCACAGAAGTGCCATGGGCTTTATGTAAGCTGTAGAATGGTAGTGGCAAAGTGGGCCTTAAAAATTTCTTGTGAGTGTGTATGTGTGTGCTGCTGTGAGCATTTGTGCACACATTTTTGTGTAGAGACATATTTTTAAATCTCTTTAGGTTGTACCCAAGAGTAGAGTAGCTGACTTACATGGTAATTCAGTATTATTTGATATATATATTCTTGAGACAGGATTCATGGTATACCCACAGCTGACCTTGAACTCCAGGTCCTCCATCTCAGCCTCCAGAGTGTTAGAATTAGATGCATGCCCCACAGCCATACCTGGATAGCTACATAGTTTTCTTTATTTTTATTTGTAAGTTTTGGCAGTTATTTATTGTGTGTATGTTCTAAGACTGTTCTTGAACTCCTGACCTCCACACATAGGTACACACGTGTGGAGATGAGATAACAACTTGGAGTCAGCTCCCTCTGTTTACTCTGCGGCTCCAGGAATCACACTAAGGTCACTGGGCTGGGCCTTGGGCCGATTCTCCTCCATCTCTGCCCTCTTCTCTTTCTCATTAGGCTTCTAGTGTTGTGTCTGCAGCATCACTGCTGACTCAAGCTCATGGATATTATCTGTTTCTTCCAAGAGTTTTACGGTTTTAGAGAGTAGATGGAGCTCTTTGATCTATCTATCTATCTATCTATCTATCTATCTATCTATAATCGAAATTCAGTAAGAATATCCAGTGAGTTGGGGGGGGGGGGCGCGGCAAAATTAAGGTCCCTAAGAGGGTTCGTACTTCATTCTTAGGGTTTGGTTGTGAGCCCAGCCTTTAATACTGAGGCTTCTCTCCATCCTCACACTTCAATCTTTGGTCATTTGTGGTGGTGTCTGGGATCAAGTAAGTGCCATACAACTGAGCTGCATCCCAAACTTAATTATTTTGCAGGTCCAGTTGCCCAGTTGTCCCAGTACCATTTGTTGCAAAGGCTGTTACAGTGTCTTGGCCCTCTTAGCAGAAATTAAGTATCCACAAATGTAATTGTTGTTAACTGTCAGCCCATGCCATTGGTCAGAATTTCTTTTCTCACACCAATGCCACTCTGTAGCGACTTGGGAAATTAGGGCATGTAATCTTCCAGCTTTGTTCTTTTGCAAGGTTGTTTAGCTATTCTGAGTCCTTTGCATTTCCATATGAGTCTCAAGTGCACTGCCACCTGTTTTTATAAATAAAGTTTTATTGGAGCACAGCCACACTCATTCATTTATGTATTGTCTGTCTGTTTTAGTGATTCAATAGCAGAATTGAATGATTCATACAGAGACCATATGCTATGTAAAACCTAAAATATCTATTGTTTGGCCCCTTACAGAAAAAGTGCTTTAGATTCTGAGGTAAATTCGTGTTTCAGTCACCCAAGAACAACAGTATGAAAGCACCTCTAATTCCCTCACATGGTCGGGCAGGCAGATGTGCAATGTGCTGTGTGCTGCTTATGTGCCAGCAGTGTATCTAGACCATGGGGGATGGATGTAGCAGTGAAGACATCAGTATAGTTCCTGCCTTTCAGAGGAGAGGCCTTCTCTGACCACTACAGTACATTTGCAGTATGTCCCACCCCCATGTTTTATAGACTTCTTAACACCTAGTCACTCCCTGAGTAACCTGATTGAGTTATGTGGAGGTTTCCTTTCTGCCTCTAGAGTCCAATAGCATTTACAAGTAGAGGAATTCTATGCTAGGTGCTCAGTGAAAGTACAAAGACTGCAGCGATGTATACTAGATACAGGCTTAGTATAAGGAAGAAGTCTGTCATGAGTTATAGCTGTTGCCTCTCCTACGATGCTGCCTGGTACATCATAAATTGATGTATGTATGTAGCTATAGGTAGATCATAGTGGTAGTGGTGATTTATTTTTTGTTTGGTTGGTTTGGTTTGTTGAAACAGGGTTTCAGCTATGTAGCCCAGGCTATCCTCCAACTCAGTCTGTAGACAAGGCTGTCCTCTGACTCAGAGATCTATAACTTTAGTTTTCTCAAATCCTACTTTCAATGATGGTTCTTAACATTTTAATCTCCTTTTTAACCTACCATCCACCAGAGGTAGTAGAAAAAAAAGGATAAGAGGGGTTGGTGGGGAAGTGGACCTGTTTAAAAATGTTCTTTGGAGCAACTCCTGTCTGTGTTGTCTAGAAATCAGCAGTTCAGTTCACAGGTTACCGGCAGCAGCTAGATCCACTCGCAAACACTTCACAGACACACCAGCAGTCTGGTTCTGTAGAGTCAGGATAGCAAACACAAATCAGCAGCAGTGACAAGATGGAACAGAGACAGCCAGGCCTCAGCCTTGGCACAAATCAGTAAGAGGAACCAGGAGGAACGTCAGGAGAAGGTTTTGACTGTGCCTGTCTCAGAGGGGTGAAGATCAAAGAAATTGAGAGATCTACAAGCCTTGCACAGCTAGCTGTTACCAGCAAGCCAAGATCAGCCTCCATCACTGTTGAGTCCTTTTTATACTCTCTACAAACATCCCCTGTTATGCACCTGTCTGTCTCAGCATGTGTCTGTCTCAGCACTCTGCCAATTAGCCCACGTCCGCAGAAGCAGCAAGAAACTTGAGCACACCACCAAAATTTTTTTGGTGTGTTTCTCTCTGTGGAGCCCTGACAATTAGAGCAATGTAAGACGGACCAATGTATGCGTGTCATTAGCATATCATGTGTCCTTTCACATGCTTGGTTTAGCAGAACATCCTTTCTCCTATGTCTGCTTCAGTGAAATATTCCTTCACAAGTCTGCCTTAGTCTTTCACCTGTGTCCACTTCAGGAAAGCACTCCAGCAAAACACCATCTAACACAACTGACTCTCCAAAGAACCCTTAAGTTTCCACTTCAGAGATCCATCTGCCTCTGCCTGAGTGCTGGGACTAAGGGCATACACCACACTGTAAGGTTCAGGAGTCGTGACCGAACCCAGGATGCTGCATGTGTTAGGCAAGCACTCTACCATACATGGATAGATGGTTGAGTGGATGGATGGGTGGGTGGGTGGGTGGATGGATGGGTGGGTGGATGGGTGGGTAGGTGGATAAATGGAAGATGGATGGATAGATGATGGATAGATATTGGTTGATAATTCCTTTTTCTCTTCTTCCTGCCTCTTTCCTTTGTAGTGATGCTTATTAGGTCATGATAACACAAGAGTTATTTAAAAATGTCTCTGAAGCTTAGTCTTAACCTATAGGAAGGAATAATGAGATCATGACTAAATGTCTGTGGTTCTACCTAGCATTATCATACTCGGGTGCTAGAAACTATTCTCAGGCCCTCTGGAAGAGCAGTCAGTGCTCCTAACTGCTGAACCATCTCTCCAGCCCTCTACATTACTTTTGTTTGTTTTTGATACAGGGTCTCTTAAGTTCTAACTGTTCCAGAACTCACTCTGTAGATCAGGCTGGCCTCAAACTCACAGAAATCCTCCTGTCTCTGCCTACCAAGTGCTGAGGATTAAAGGTGTGTGCCACCACACCTGGCCCTCCACATTATTTTTTGAAACAGGGTGTTTTAGAACCCGGAGTCCCTGATGAAGGCTACACTGGCTGGTCATGGAGATCCAGGGATCTGCCTGTCTTTGCCCTTCCCTCTACCTGAGTCTATAGGTAGGTGCTGCCATGCCCACCCAGCTCTCACATGGATGCTGCCTGTCTACCAAGCCTGACCACATCAATCCACTTAGTGTGGGAAGAAAATCAACTTCCATGAAGTGTTATCCTCTGACCTCCATACCTGTGCCATGGCACACATGTACAAACACAGACACTAAATAAATAGATAGGTCTGGAGAGATGTCTCAGTGGGTAAAGGCCCTTGCTACCAAGCCCAGGGAACGAGTACTCATGGTAGAAGGAAAGAACTGGCTTGAGAAAGTTGTCCTTTGACCTTTATATATGCACTTTGGCTCAAAAGCTCCTCCCTAAAGGTAAATACATAAACATAGTTTTAAAATAGAATTCTGGTAATTCTAGTATTAGGATCATCAGAAGGATTGTGAGTTCAAGGCCATAGGGAGCTAAATATCAAAGCCTGTCTCAAAGCAGGGTTGGGCTGGCTAAGAATTAAGACATGCTGTACACACATAATAAATGAAAAAAGAAAAACTCACAGTGAGTACTTTGAAAACAAAACTTTGTTATAGTTTTTAAATAATGTATTTTATTTTTATGTGTATACATGTTTTACCTGCTAGTGTGTGCTAGAAGAGGGTGTTGGATCTCATAGAACTGGAGTTCCAGACAGATGTTAGTCAACATGTGGGTGCCGAGAACCAAACTCTGGGGTCTGGGAGCCCTAAGTGGTTCTTCAGCTCCTGTCTCTTTTTTGTTTTGTTTTAGTTTTTTGTTTGTTTGTTTGTTTGTTTGTTTTTGTTTTTCAAGACAGGGTTTCTCTGTGTAGCCCTGACAGTCCTGGAACTCATTCTGTAGACCAGGCTGGCCTTGAACTCAGAAATCCACCTGTCTCTGCCTCCCAAGTGCGCCACCACTGTCCGGCTAGTTTTTTTGTTTGTTTGTTTTTGTTTTAGTGTTTTGAAGTAGTGTCTTGCTGTGTAGCTCTGGCTGGCCTAACACTCTCTGTCTAGCTCAGATTGACCTCGAATTCCTTGAGACCCACCTGTCTCAGCCTCTCAAGTGCCAAGATAGAGCTGTTCTGCCACTGCTGGCTTACGTTACAGGTCTGTAAATCAGAACTGTCTAACACAACTCTCGCCATGCTAAAAGAAGGTGTTGGCAGCTCTGTCCATCCAGGAGGCTATAGGGTAGAGTAGAATTTCATTCCTTGCTATTTCCAGTTTCTTAAAGCTGCTGCGAGTCTTGGCTCCTGGCCCTTCCCTCTGCCGCGTAGCCAGCAGCGGCTGATACAGTTCTTTCACACCTCTGTGTCTATTTCTCTGTAGCCAGCACACACACGGTCTATGAATCTAAGATTCATGTGATTGCACTGAACCTACCTGGACAGTCCAGAATCATCTTGCCATCTTATAGTCTAACCTTAATCATATCTACAAAGCTCTTTTTGTCAATGCAGATAACGTTTGCAGGTTTCAGAACTATGGCAGGCCATCAATAAGGGGCAGTAATTCTGCCTACACAAGTACTCAGATTTGCCTCACTAAGTAGCAGTCTCTCAAGGTCATGGGTACTCTGAGAGATTCCAAGATGAAGCTGTGGCTTCAAGCACAGGATAGAAATGATTTTGACACAGATAAAGGTGTGGGGTTGCAACCAAGTGTTTGAGAAGGCAAGAGGTCTTAGATCTGCAGGGGACCTGGCAGCCTTGAACAGAGGATGTCTCAGTTGTACGTTCATTCAGGTGTAGAGCCTAAGGAATGAGGTCCTACCCAGAGGAGAGGAAGGACCTGAGCCTGGGAAGAGGAAAGACAGAACGGCCTCTTCTGCTGGGCAGCTGGGAAATTAAATGTGTCTATACGTAGTGGTTCTCCTCACCAGGATGCATCTAGTCAGTGAAGCAGCAGATACTTGATAGGCACTGCAGCTGGCCTCAGAGGTGCAGTGTAATCCACAAAGCCTGCTCTCTCAGGCCTCAGTCTGGTGGAGGAAAACAGTCACAGAGCTGCAGAGCCATGCTCCAGGATGGCACAGGAGCCAGTAGGAACAAAGCCTTCCTCCCACGTTCACAAGATAAACAGAACATCTTGTAGGAAGGTCCTGCTCACTGATACCTGAAGAATGTGGTGGAATTTACTGGCTCGGATGCTTTATACCACAGATAACAGCCCAGTTTGAATTGTCTTGAAAATGGACTGAGGAGCAGGAAAAGGTCAACATCAGGGTCTGCTACTATGGTCAGTCTGGCTCCATCTTCCATGACTGTGGGATAAGCCTGCCTCTGGGTGCTGATTCCACCCCAAGGCTGCTTGTCCTGGAAGTGGCAGAATGTGCAACAGCTTGAACAGTCAGTCCATCCACATGCCTGGCCTTCATGGAAGCACCTATGTATTCCGAGCTCCTGAGAAGGGGACACTCTTGCTCCTATCACCCGTTTCCAGGTCAAGGTTCATCTCTCAGCTGATTACTATGGCCAGATAAGCTGTACTCTTTTCTATATACTATTTAGTTTAGGCCTAATTCCTGAACCTCACAGTGGCAAGGAAAATGGATTTGTGCTTCCCAGGACACTTGGTTTGACTTCAGGCAGGAAGCTGGTAGTTCACAGTGATAATCTTGGTGCCTTTAGGAAGGGGGCAGAGTGAAGGGACAGAGAGAACTTTCTGGGAAAAAAAGGGACTGCCTCACTTTCTCTTTCTTTCTTAGGATTTGTATATTTTATTTCATGTATACCAATGAGTATTTTGCCCTCATGTGCCTAGTACCCACAGAGATCCGAAAAGGGCAACAGATGCCCTGGAACTGGAGTTACAGGCATTTGTGAGCCTCCATGTAGGTGCTGGGAATTGAACCTGGGTCCTCTGGTATTGGCCACTAATCTGTCTTTCCAGCCCCACTTCCTCTGATTCTTAAGTCAAACCCCCACAATCAACACTCCAGCTCCGATTGCCTTTTCCAGTTCATCTCTAGGATTGTCCTTTTGTAGGGAGTGAGGTTGGAGGAATACAGGAATGGAGCACGGGCACACAAAGATGCTCAAGCACTCCAGCCCTAAACTTGTCCCTTGAAGGAACTGTGCCTATGTCCTCAGGGGTAGGGACAGTTTTCAGCTTTCGTACTTCTCCTTCCTAATGTATGAATTTCCTGCAAAGTGGGATGGAAGAAACCTGCCTTTATGACTCAGGTGTCCAGTGTCCGCTGACACTATGTGTGAAAGCACTTTATATTGCTGTAAGAGGAGGGTGTGTTAGTTCTGGCCCCCACATGCCCCTGGCAGATGCTGAAGGAGAGGCAGTTTGCTTGCCTAACCCCATTTCTTGGCATTGAGCTTCCCAGGCAACTGTCCATTCAGCTCTTTTCTTAACCCTCTGTTTCCTCCTCCAGGGTCACTCAGGATGTGTCAACTGTCTGGAGTGGAATGAGAAAGGAGAGTAAGTATGAGCTGCAGGGGCAGGGAAGGGGTCAGAGCGGTTCGAAGAAGCGGGTTCCTCAGCTTCGTACATCTAAGGAGATGGACTATGCTCTCTGACATCCTAAGCTAACACATTTTAACTAGTAACTCAAGTATAGACAGAAATTTAGATAACATCCAAACCCTATTTTACTGTAGGCCAGTGTATTGGAACAATATTAGAAATTCTCAACAAAGTAAAATATAATCTAGAAATATTTATAAGCTAGCCTTAAACTGCAACATCTACTGTCCTTTGAGTTATCTGTGCCCACCTCCTATCCTCTGGGAATGGGCAAGAGGCAGCCAGGGCCACAACAAGTCAGAACTCCTAATTCTGCCCTCAGCTTGCTGGCTTCTGGTTCCGATGACCAGCACACCATCGTGTGGGACCCACTGCACCACAAGAAGCTGCTCTCTATGCACACAGGACACACAGCAAATATCTTCTCTGTCAAGGTGAGCAAAACAAGCCACATGGCGGGACTGGGCTGTGGGCATGGTTGTACTGGTATAGCATGTCCCACGTGCATATTCCTGTGGTGTGAGCATTGGATAGAGGTGCTTGAACCCTGTCTCTTTTCTTGTTAGTGTGGGAATACACATGTGCCATAGTGTGCATGTATGTTGTCATACATGTGGAGGTCATAAGAACACGAGCATGCCTCAGTTCTTGCCTTTCACCCTGTTCCCAGCACCCCTGTGGAGGCTAACTGCAGTTCATCAGATCGGACTCCCATTGCTGACCTCCAAGGGTTGACATGCAAAACACTCGTAGATCTTAGGGGGGGAAAAAAAAACCAAAAACACCTAGCATGGATCTTGTAGGTCTTCCACCTTGTCATAGGAAATCAATCTTTTTCTTTGATAAAAAGGAATTTAGCTGAGAGGAGGTGGGGAGGACCCTACAGACTTTGAAGCCCTGTTCTGTGAGACTATCCCTTTGAGACAGTCTGCTACAGTTCCAGGCCTGAGCCTCAGCTATATGGCTGAGAATGACCTTGAACTTAGGGTCCTCCACTATGTCTCCTTTGAGTACTTTACCATAAGTTTATATGGTGCTGGGGATGGAACCAGGGCTTCATGGATGCTAGTCAAGCACTTTACAGTCCACATTCTCTTCATCTCTGTCCACAGAAGTTAGGTCTTGACCCCAGAGAACAAACCCAGAAGTGGCTGTTAGGACTTAGAATCACATGTGGGGCTGGAGAAGGAAGAGCCCCTGATGTTTGGGGCTCCTTGAAGAAAAGTTGTTTATTATTTGCTTTTTGAGGCAGGGTTTCACTCCATAGATCAGGTTGCCCTCGAACTCATAGAGATCACCTGCCTCTGCCTCCTGAATGCATGTGCCACCATGTCTGGCTTGAACAGCCTCTGAGATGTGTCCGAGTGAGGGGTCTCTGCAGGTGTCGGGCAGGGAGGTGAACCACACAGAGGTGAGACTGGGAACTTGGTTCAGATTGACCATCAACCTGGATCGAGATTTTGGGCTTAAGCAGTGGTCTGACCTGGTCTTAGTCATACAAATAGCGTAGAGGTCTTTAAGGCTATTAGCCACCTCTGATTTTTATTGTCGTCCTTTGATCTGATTTGATTTTCGGTTTTGGTGGTTTTAAAACATATTTTCTTTTTTGTTGTTGGTAGGTTTTTTTGTTTGTTTTTAAGATAGGGTTTCTCTGTATAATAGTCTTGGTTGTCCTGAAACTCCATTTGTAGACCAAACTGGCCTTGAACTCAGAGATCTGCCTACCTTTGCCTCCTGAGTGCTAGGATTAAGGGTGGGCACCACACCACCCAGCTAAAAATACATTTTCAGCAATGTATTATTATTGTTTATATAGGTATGTGCTATGGGAATGGGGCTGTGTGGAGAGCCAGAGGACAGCTTTGTGGGATTGACTCCCTCCTTCGTGTTTGTGAGACCCCAGGCTTGATTTCAAGTCACCAGGCTTGTATGGCAAGTGCCTTCACCCACTGCAGTCTTTCCAGGTTTTTTTTTTTTTTTTTTTTTTTTAAGAAAAGCCTCCTTTTCAATGGACCTAGTTAAAAAACACTGCCCCTGGGCATTTACCATATTCCAGCCACGCTCTCCCCCTGGCGGCACTGTGTGACATTGCAAATCTGGCAGCACTGAGGACTCACTCTCTTTTTTTTTTTGTGGCTGGAATCAGTGCTGCCTCCAGACAGGAGTAAAGATTGCTGCATGCCCCTAAAAATAGGTTTATATATTCCTATTTCTAAGTGGCAAAGCATAAAAGTGGTTTTTTGTTTCTCTTCCAAATAAAAACTCAAAAGGAGAGCTGGGATATAGCTCTGTGGTAGAGCAATTACCTGGCATTCTCCATCCAGTATATGATCTGTCCCCAGTACAGGGAAGGAAGGAGGGAAACAGATAGACAGACAGACACAGAGAGGTGGGGGGAGGGGGCGAGAGGGAGAGGGAAGGAGGGAGAGGTTTTATTCATGCCATCTGGAATGCTGTGTTCCCTCTCTACTTGACAGGGTTATGGTGGTAGTCTTATAGTGGTCAGCCCTTCTCCACTGCTCAACATCTGGACTCTTCCCACTATTTGCTATATAAGGAGTGTTTTCCTGAGCATTTTTGCCAAGATCCCCTTTTCTCTTTTGGATCTTTCTTAGAAATGGGAGTTTAGGTCAAAAGATGAGAATTGCTTTTTAATCCAAACCTGGATGGCTGGATGTGTGTGTGTGTGTGTGTGTGTGTGTGTGTGTGTGTACCTGTGAGTGGATGGATAAGTGAATGGGTAGATGGATGAATAAAAGGATTGATGTATATATGAAGCCAACAGTCTGGGTTTGAACAGTCTTGCTGTGTTCTGAATCTCAGTGGTTGGTTGCTGTTACTTTATTTTATTTGCTTGCTTTACTTTATTTTGATGCTGGAATTGAACCCAGGACATCAAGCATGTTAAACATGTGGTCTGCAAGTAAGATACACCCTTAGCCATGACCTTAAAGGTTTTTTTCTTCACCTATGCTCAGGATTAAACTTTGGGTTTCACACATCCTAAGTGAGTGCTCACCACTGAGAGACGTGCCCAGCCTCTGCCCTGTTGTCTGGTATTTGGAAATTCTTAGTGAGTGATAACGAGGATTATCATTCACTCCGCTCCTGCCTGGAGAGGAATCAGAAGAAAGGGCTCCTTAGGCAGCACAGCTCAGCGTCAGTGGTGACCACTCCGACTGCATCAGATCTTGATGAACTTTTGTGCTAGTGGGCTGCTGCTCGACAGCCAGACATATTTTGGTGAGCTCTTACAGACTGACTTTTCCTAAGTGATATGACGTCCAGGCCAGTCTCCTTCAGTGCCCAGCTCTGCCCTATCTCCTGCCAATCATAATCATTTGATCTCTTGTGAGCAGTTCCTGCCTCATGCTGGAGACCGCATCCTGATCACGGGGGCAGCTGACTCCAAGGTGCATGTCCACGACCTCACGGTAAAGGAGACGACCCACATGTTTGGAGACCATACAAACCGGGTGAAACGCATTGCCACAGCACCCATGTGGCCCAACACATTCTGGAGCGCTGCTGAGGACGGACTTATCCGGTAAGGGGCTCTGCGGGAAGTGACTTGTATGTCCTTGTATGTCCTCCACTTGAGTGGCTCTGCTGCAGTGCCTCCTTCCACAAACCTGGTCCATCCCTCCAGCAGACAGGAAGTGGGTCTCCCCTGCTCCAGTGTCCTGTGGGATTGTGTTTGCCCTGCTCCCTTCTTTCTTTTTCCCTTTGGGGTGCTGGGTGTCAAACCCGTGGCTGCTTACGTACCAGATAATTTTCTACCACTGAGCTAAGTTACAGACACCCCTGTTTCAGGGGAGGGTTGGATGCTGAGATGGGACTCATTCTGTAGTCGGGTTGTACTTGGGCTTAGATCTTAGCTCCTCAGCTGGTCAAGTCCTGAGAGCACAAGCGTGCTCATCCTCAGTCTGCCCCACTCTGTTGTTAGGAGAGAGGATGGCTTCAGACACAGGGCTCAGTGGATCCCACTCTGCTTCCTAAGCAGCTAGATCCATGATGTGTAAACTCATTGCAGTGTAGTTACAAGCAGGTCTCTGATGCAAGGCAGAAGAGGTCCAATCCTAGTTCTGTCTCAGTGTTAAGTGTGAAAAGGCCCAGAACTTTAGTCTCTATTTATAAAATAGGAATAATCAGGATATCTCCTTTGTTAATCTGAGTATGATAGCTGAGAACATTCATGCAAAACACACACAGTACTTAAAAGACTGCCTCCGTCAGTGACATGCTTGGGAAGCACTTGCTGACCTCACAGACCTGGCTGTCAGGGCCAGCTGGTAGAATCCTGAGGATCTGGGCAGAGCTGTAGGCAGCAGAAATATCCTTGCAGTGTGTGAATATGACCTGGGCTTCAAGAGCAGACAGTCGATGGGCAAGAAGAGGCAGAGTGGATTCCCTGCCTGAGTGGGAGTAGAAGACAGGGTAAAGTGACATACAAGATAAAGAACGCCATGGGTACATGATAGGGATTCAGCTCAGCAGCAGAGAGCTCACCTACGCCATTTGAAGCCCTAGAGCCAATCCCTAGTTCAGGGAGAGGGAAGGGAAAGGCTGTACTTATAATTGGCCCATATAGAAAGCTGAAGAAGGCAAGGTAGGTGAAATTGGGTCTTAAAGTCAGACTGTGGATTTGATAAACTTAACACCCAGGCTGCAGGTATCAAGTGGCAGAAGAACAATGTCAGACTATTTTAGGAAGAACATTCCAGTTAAGATGGCCTAGAAGGACCAGTTAACTATGTGAGGCTTTTAGAGCCAGCCCCCTTCTGGAGGATCCTGTGTAGTGCAGCAAAACTGTCTCTGCCCTAGCAGGACTGTCCTACTGCTGTCTTTGCTTTTCCTTTGCCATGCAATTGGGGCTGAGGGGCTGGGGGGCTGCGGGCTTGGCCCTGGCTTTCATGGTCTTAGGCAGCTCTCAGGTAAGCCCAGTTCCCTTTTCTCTTACCTCCATGGAGCCCTTGTTTCCTGAAAGTAGATTAGGATGGAGCATCACAAAGTAGGTTCTTGGGGCTTGGAGGGGTTTGTTTGGTTCATTGATTAGTTTTTAAGAAGAGGTCTAACTGCATCTCAGGTTGCCCTCGTCTTCACAATGTAGCTCAGGACTTTGAACTCATGATCCTCCTGCCTCAGCCTTCTGAATGCTAGGATTACAAGCATGTACCATGACACCCAGCTAACATGATAGTTTACACGCCATAGCAGGTGTCCTGCTCTGTACTTCAAAGATGCGATATCCCAGATAGTTTATTGAATTTCTTTGACCATTAGTGTTGTAGTGGCACAGGGCTGGTGGTGTTTTATATGAAACACTCAGGACTGTGTCAGATGAACAGCACATTTTTGCTCAGTATTAGCAGTCAGTGGTGGAGTAACAGTATCCACCAATAAGTATCAGCAGGAATGCTGATATTTATAAAATCTCAACTGTAAGATCTGCCCTAAGGGTTAATTTAGGATAAGCCAGAGTATGTTAGCCAGGCATAGTGGCACGTGTCTTTAATCCCAGCACTTTGGGAGGCAGAGGCAGACAGATCTTGAGTTGGAGGCCAACGTGGTCTACAGAGTGAGTTCCAGGACAGTCAGAGCTACATGGTGAGACCATGTCTCAAAAAAAAAAAAAAAAGGCTCCTCTATGCATCTGGCTTGCAGTGGAAACATTCCCTTCTTGCATGACAAGAGCTTGGTTTCTCCCCTGCTTTCTACATAAGAACCCTGGTCACTAATTTCATCCTCTCTTACAGCCAGTATGACCTTCGGGAGAACAGCAAACACTCAGAGGTGCTGATTGACCTAACAGAGTACTGTGGCCCCATGGTGGAGGCCAAGTGCCTCACCGTCAATCCCCAGGATAACAACTGCCTGGCAGTAGGGGCCAGTGGGCCCTTTGTGAGGCTTTATGACATTCGAATGATCCATAACCACAGGTACGACAAGCAGCCTTGTGGGCAAGACACTGAGAACACTCTGAGTCCCCTTCACATAATTTGCCTGTAATCTCACCCCACAATCGCTGTATTTCATGCTAGTTACTTCACTGCTGTTTGTATCTGTGCAAAATGATAGTCTTACAGTCAGTTATTTGTGCGTATGGGGGCAAGGATACTTTTATGTGCTGTGGTGCATGTGTAGAGATCAGAGAACCTTTAGGGAGTCTGATTCTACTGATTCTACCTTGTGGGTCCTGGGGAATCGAACTCTGGTCATCAGATTTGGCAAGTGGAGCCAGTTTAGCAGCACCCCACCCCCCTCAGAGTCAGTCTTGATTTTTGTTTTTTCCTCCTCTTGCTCCCTTTTCTTGAGTTTTGAGACAAGATCTTATTTTGTATTATGTAGTCCCCCCCCCGACCCCACCCACACACACACTGAGACAGGGTTTCTCTGTGTAGACCAGGCTAGCATTGAAATCACAAAGATCAACCTGCCTCTGCCTCCTAAATGCTGGGATTAAAGGCAAGGCATGCATCAGCCCTGCTGGGGTTTGTTATGTAATCTTGGATGGCTTGAGCCCGATTTAAATCAGGCTGACCTTGAACTCATAAGAGATCTACTCTGCCTCCCAAATGCAGAGGTTATGCCACTGTCCCTGATAGAGTCTTACACATGTGATATTTTGTTTATAATAGTTTTGCTTATTTATTATGATACTGGGATAGAATATGTGGCCTTGTACATGCTAGGCAAGTGTTCTACCACTGAACTACATACCTGTCCCTGTTTTATTATTTTAAAAAATTGAAAGATTGGGGCTGGGGAGATGGCTCAGCGGTTCGGTTCTGTTAGGTTCCCCCACCCTCACGGTGGCTCACTGCTCCAGCCACAGGGGAGCTGGCTTCTTCTGCCACCCACACTCACATGTTCAGACCCCCACACAGACACAGTCACTTCATTTTTAAAATAAAATATATTTAAAACAAAAAAGAAAAGTGCAATCCCAGCACTTGAGACATAGTGAGTAAGGATCAGAGGTTAGGGCTATCCTCTACAGAGCTGGATTTGAAGTCAACTTCAGCTAATGTGACCCTGTCTCCGAAAAGAAAGAAGGGAGAGAGGACAGTCTCTTGGGAGAACCCAGGCATTCTCCACAGCCTTGGCTATCCCTGATCCTAGGACAGGTCTAGCCTACTCTACTTGCACTGGTGGATATGTCCACAGCCATCGAAAGAGCAAACCATGGAGTTGCTTGTGTCAGGAAGAAAGATAACTTCTGTCCTTCTGTACTCTAGAGACATGACCCTGGGTTTTCTCTGTGGAGTGTGATCCAGCTAGCCAGGGACAGCCAGCCAGTTTTAACCTGTCCGATTTTCCTTCCATCAGAAAGAGCATGAAGCAGAGCCCTTCGGCAGGCGTGCACACCTTCTGTGACCGGCAGAAGCCCCTTCCAGATGGTGCAGCGCAGTATTATGTCGCAGGTAGGGCCCAGCCTGGCTCTTGCCCGGACCTTGGCTCTTTCTGGGGCTGGCCAGAGGGGTAGGGTGTTAGAATCAGACAGGTCTGGACTTCACTCCTCATTTTGACCAGTTGTGTAACTGTCAAAAATCAAGAGTTCTTCTCTTTAAAATGGGGTTGTAGTCCAGAACTCAAGAGGTTAAGTAAGGCAGGAGTCTCAAAGTCACAACACTGATCTGAAAGAGCTAGTAATAAAACCAGTCTGGACTACACAGCAAGACCCTGTGTCACACACACAAAATGACTGAGGGCCAGCCCGAGGCTGCTGGCTCATTATGTCGAGGGCTCAATGCTTGTAGCTGCCTCCATGAAGTGGGTTGCCAGTATTTCCAATTTGGCTGTCTTTACACTGTCCCCTGACTCTTTTAAGTATTGGCTAAAGTCTCATTCTAGGGTCATTGTGCTCTTCTTGGCAGGTCACCTGCCAGTGAAGCTGCCTGACTATAACAGCCGTCTGAGAGTGCTGGTTGCCACTTATGTGACCTTCAGCCCCAATGGCACAGAGCTACTGGTCAACATGGGAGGAGAGCAGGTAGGTTCACTGCCTGGGAGAGTCTCCCCTGCATTCCCTATCTTGGCGGATAAAAGGATCAGCTTCCTTGTAAATGACATATGACATGTGAGGGATCACAGTTACCCTAACCTAGCCTTTTTATTTCCCTTTTCTTTTTAGAGAACTAGACAGACATATGGTATTTTGCTTAATAATGCTTTAAAGGGTCTGGCAAGTGGCTCCTCAGGTAAAAGTGCTTGCTGGCCAAACCTGACAGCCTGAGCTTAGTCCTAGACCCCAAGGTAGAAGGAGAGAACCAGCTCTCCAACTGTCCCTCTGGGACCAGTCTGGTTTACACAGTGAATTCCAGGCTAACCAGAACTATTGAGAACAATTGGAAGAAAGCTGTCCTGACGTCCATGTGCAGTGTGGTGTGTGCTTGCCTGCATTTTCCCGAGGCATCACACACTCACAGCCTAATAAAGAGAAGAAAAAGAAGATAGGCATTGAAACGGACACACCGTGGGCTAGCAGTGTTAGTCACTGAATACAGTGCTCACCTAACGTGCACAAAACCGAGTTCGATCCCTAGCACCACATAAGCCAGGAAAACAGGGGTGGTGATCATTATCTTCAAATCCCAATATACGAGAGATAAACACTAGAGGATCAGGAGTTAAAGATAATCCTCGGTTCTATGTAACAAGTTCAAGGCCAGCCTAGGACACATGGAACCCTATTTAAGAGGGGAGGGAGTGAGAGGAGAGGAGATGAAGAGAGGGTTAGGGGAGGAGAGAGAGAGGAAGTGACAGACAGATCATGCTGCCTTCATGTGGTGCCTCTGTAATCCCAGCTTCAGGAGGCTGACACAAGAGAGAAAATATAAGGCCAACCTCAGTTTACAGTGAGACCTGTCTCTGAAGAAGAAGGGAGTGCTATACTCTAATACTAACCTGCTGCCTACTGTTTCCAGTGACTTGAAGCAATTGTCTATCTTTTTCCAAGCCTCAGTTTCCTCTCCTGGTGTTTCCTGGAAGGAAATCCTTGAGGCTTAGAGCTCAGCCAAACTGTGACTGAGGGCCAGCTTTGAGAAGTATCACTTGATAAAGCCAAGGTGCCAGTCCCGGTTTATGTGCTGTCAGCTGGGGATGTGTACTGAGTCTTGTGGAAATTTATCTCCAGTCATCCCTTGTTGTGGCACTAGCATTGTCATAAACACGATAGGGACAGATGCCCTGAAGCTGACAGCACACACTGGAAACAGTGACCCATCGTCACAAGCAAGGTGTAAATACAAAAGAGATGGGCTGGAGAGTGGGTGAGCACCTGGCTTGAGGGTGAGGGGGCTGAACGCAAGGCCTGGCAGAGCAGTCAGAGGCAGGCAGGGCTGGCTGGAGGCCCGGCTATGCTGTCCCCTGCTCTTAGGACCCTGGTAAGGTATGGAATTCAGAGTGTGCAGTTCTTCATCTGCAGAAAGGATGATGCTGATACTAATGGGCTCTTCATGTTGTACTTTCTGGGATAAGTCCATATAGAACATTTAGCAGAACTCTGGAACAAAACAAGCATTGAGTAGCACTCAGAAAATAACAGATAACATTTGCTTACTGACAAGAGTAATTGGCAGTGTCACTTTTAGTAGCTTCTCTTCTCTGAAGTCTCAGTTTCCTCATCTGTAAAACAAGGTATTTGCACCTTGAGGACCTTTCAGATTTAACTATGTGCTCTCAAGTAATGGCCATCTGTCAGCAAGGGTTTAAGTCACGTAGCCTGCCTCAGGACTCAAGCTTGGAGGAGTTTCCTGCTTAAGTTTCCTTTCCTGGAAGCATCGGGCTCACGCTAAGGTTCCATACTCAGTGCTCACTGGGAGTTGAGGATCTGATCTTGAAAGCTGCCCAGATCTTGCTGGTGCTTCATCCACATCCTTGCCTCATGGCCTCCATCTCTCCTCAATCCCAGGTGTATTTGTTTGACTTGACTTACAAGCAACGGCCATATACCTTCCTCTTGCCTAGAAAATGCCACTCAGTGGGTAAGTTCTACCTTAGGGAACCCTGCTGTGGTGGGCGGAGGCTTGTGTGCTTTCCTTTGTGGAGAAGCCCACTCTTTACTCTGACCTGCGTCTATACACTCCAAAAGAGATCTTTACACTGGCCTTATCAGAAGGGTAGTCAGAGATCTGTCCAAGGCTTTGCATCGTGCTCTTATGGGCCCTTCTGGTGCCCTGGCTCTTAAGAACTTGAAGTAGTTGCCCTTTCCCTTCTCGTCCTGGTTCATGGATTTCTTCCTGTGGCTTACAGGTGGTGCACCCACCTCTTCACCCCTCATTCCCTCCCCAACCTCAGCTGTGGGGAATGTCAGACAGAAAGGAGCTATATCCTCTGTAGCCAGCAGAGGGCGCACAGGCTTTTCTTTAGACCACTGCCTGCCTGTCCTGACTTGTTTTCTGGGACTGGGTCAGACCTGGGAACATAGTCTCACAATGGAGCCATCAGATCCTGTGATGGAAGCCAAAGGGATGCAGAGAAGTGAAGCCCTCCTCCTGAGTTGTCACTGTTACTTTCTTCTCATTCTGCCAGAAGTCCAGAATGGCAAGATGTCCACATATGGTGTGTCCAATGGTGTGTCAAATGGCCTACACCTTCACAGCAATGGCTTCCGGCTGCCAGAAAGCAAGGGGTGTATCAGGTAAGGCCAGCTGACCTCAATGGCCGTTCAGTCTTAATTACAGCTTATGGACAGGAGAGAGAAACATGGCCTGTAAACCTCACTTCTTAGGGTTGGAGAGACTACTCAGCATTCAAGAGCACTGGCTGCTCTTTCAGAATACCCAGTTTCCATTCCAAGAACCTATATAGCTGCCCACAGCTATCTGTAGCTCCATTTCCAGTCGGTCCATTGCCCTCTTCTGGCCTCCTCAGGCACTGCACACACATGGTGCACAGACATTGATACAGGAAAAACACTAATAATACAAAAATCTCAACAAAAAAACACACACAGTGCATGTGTGCATGTGCATGCAGACACACACAAACAAAAAACCCTTCCTCCTGACCTTAACCCAGTTGTGAATCCCAGATGGTAGAGGTTGGGCCAGAGAGGCTTCTTAGAGAACAGCTAGTATTCTGAAAGCAGTTTTTGAGAGGCTGCCAGACATACCCAGATTGAAGTCTATCCTTCTGTCCCAGTCGCTGGGGTAAGTAAGAGTCCAGAGGCTAGCCACCTCTTAGCATTGAACTCTGTCTCCCATGTAGATGATCTATCCCGTTACATTATTTCCCATTTTACAGTACATCTCTGCCTCTGTTCTCTTCCCACCTCTCTGTTGGGCTTAGATATTCAAATTGTCCTGTCCTTGAAAAACAGAATTCTCTCCTAGGAGAAAGTAGAATGGTCCCAAGGTTTAATTCAGTGTGGATACAGGTGATATTAGTGGCTATCACCTAAGCCCAAGCATTTGATTAATAATTGCTTTATACCTTTCCAGACAACCTTTTCTGCCTTTCTTTACTGGCTCACAGTATTTGGAATTATACATAGTCTTTCGTGGTAATAGGAAATGGTCCAAGCTCAGGGTGACAGTGGCCCTTCTCCTGGATGGCAATGAGATGCCAGAGTCCACAAAACCATGCATGGCCCTTGGGTAGAACGACCAACCTTAACTGGTCTGTCTCAGTTCTCCCTCCCTCCCAGCCCCAGGTGGAGCTACCCCCATACCTGGAACGTGTGAAGCAGCAAGCCAATGAAGCCTTTGCCTGCCAGCAGTGGACCCAGGCCATCCAGCTTTATAGCAAGGCTGTGCAAAAGGCCCCTCACAATGCTATGCTCTATGGGAACCGAGCTGCCGCCTACATGAAGCGCAAGTGGTGAGTGGGCACCGCAGAGGTTTCTGGGTCAGAACGAGGGCTGAAGCACTTGGACCGTGAGACCAAGTTGCTAGGGCATCCACAGAAGGTAGCACTGCCTCTTGGGGTCTCTTGAACATAGGCCCCCTCCTTTCTTCCTAAGGCTGAGGTAACACAAGACATTTAGTGTGTAGGACATTCACACATTGCTTTGTTATAAGGTGTAACTGGAAGTAGGGATTGAGAGTGGTGTTCATACTAATTATTGGAGAATTGAGGATTGAAGGAACAGTGAAATCTTGATAGATACAACTGAGGAGCTTGAGGAGCTCAGTTTATCTTCATAAAATGACTCTGCAGCTGAATGGCCCTGCATTTGCTTTCTGGGCTCTTAGACCCACTCACTGACCAAGTATTAACTAGACCTCAGAGATACACTGACTAAAGGGATGAACAGGTCAATATCCTAAGATACCCCACATCTTCAGAGATCATCAGGGCCCCAGTCCTGCCTGCAGCACCATCAGACAGGCAGGCAGGCAGACCCCCATCCCCCAGCCAGGGCCAAGACTAGAGATGGATAGAGCTGGGCCCACAGCCATTTCTGCTCCGTCTGGCATCCGTCGGCTCTGCCCAGACAGACAGGCCAGCTGGTGTGCCATCGTCTGGCTGAAACTAGGCAGGCCTGGGGAAGCTTAAGAAACCCACCCAAGTCAGCAGGATGGGATTGGGGGAGATGCCACACACACAGAAGTTAGATGAAGCATCAGGAGTTTCCCCAGGGATCAAGGGGCACCCACATTCAAAAGAGGACCACATGGGGACGCGGCCATCTGAGGTGTCACCTCTGTTACACTGGTTAGGAGGATGTGACAGACCCTTCATCTAGACTTGGCTGAGAGCTCAGCTTCGTGTCTGTATTTTTGCTGAAAGACGTTGGTGATTTCCTAATTCATAGCTTGTTTTCTGAGTTCCTACTATGTGCTAGGTACTGGGGAAAACAGAGTCCTATCACTCTGAGTCCCTGTGTCCCAAAGTGCCCAGCCTCTGGACAAGAATAAAAATCTCTGACATAGTTCAGCATGAAACATAGGAAAGATGCAGGAAGCAGTAAGTCTTGTAAATGGTCAGGTAAAGTGCTGTGGCACCAGAATAGTTGAGTCACCTCAGCTCAGGATCAGGGAAGCCTCAAAGATGTGGTGTCTGAATGGGCTCAAAGTGTGGGCAGCTTAGACAAGGAGATGAGGGGGAGGAGAGGACTGTGGGGAAGGACACTGCAGGGAGAGGAAATGGTGTGAACAAAGGCGTGGGGGCGGGGGACTGACTGAAGAGCCTGCTTCAGAACAGCAAATCCATTTGGCTGGAGCAGAGGGTTCTGGAAAGGACTGGCAGGGGATGAGTCTGTGAGGTAGCCTGGGGCTTGCCTGGAAAGGGCTTGGAATGCAGAGGGTGGCATTTGGCCTTGATTCAGTGTGTGATGGGCAGCTACTGGAGAGATTTGAGCAGGGATGTGCAGAGGGCTGTCTTTTCAGGGAGATTGATCTGGCAGTACATCCAGGATGGTGAGCCCTGGGGCCAGCCTGATCTTTTTTTTCCCCCATCCCCACATACCTGCCAGTGACCCCTAGAATGTCACATTCTGTCCCAGGCCAGTCTCCCCAGGGCTACCATCTGCTCCTGGAAACAGACCACCCTCTGGCTCCTGGCTGGTCTCTGGTCTGGCTCTTGGTAGGAGCTCAGAAAGGGGCACCTTGCAGGCAGTAACTGGGTTTCCAAACAGCGCCTGCTCCTTCGTCACAGCCACTCATTCTGACGCAGAGCACACCATCAAAGCAGGTCTGTTTCCTGCCTGCCCCACATTGCTTAGCTGTTGCTTCCCTGTCTAAGGGCTGGGTGCTCCATCTGACTACATGGCAAGAGAGGGTCTGGAGGCACCTTCTATGACCTGTGCCCTTGGTGAAGGGACCCCTGGCTTTAGTGCTGCTTACTACCTGACAGGCCCACCCCAGCCCAGTAAGAAGGAGGGGAGGCTTCAATCCCCAGCACTGAAAATATGAACATTTACCTGTTTCTAAAGGGCAAAGTGGCCCTCATTGCTGCTCAGTTGTACAGATGAGAGGCAAAATGCATTTCTGGCTCAGCATAGGAAAAGGAAGGCTTCTCCCTTTACCCCTTCCAATAGAAAGCTTCTACTTCCCTTTATCCTTACTTCCCTATTGGAGAAAAGAGTAGAGGATTTGGAGCTCCTGGTGTGCACAGCCCCCTCACCATCAGCTTCCAGAGAGCTGACTTTGCCAGACAGTCAGGCCCCATCCTCCAGCCCCAGGAGGTGGAGGCCACAGCTGCTGCAGATCAGTCAGCCAGGACAGAGGGGGGTCTGGCTGAGGGCACACTGCCTGCTGGTCAGACCCTGAGCCCCTGGCCTAACACTTCTGGCTTCTCCAGACCACAGAACTGTCCTTGAGGGCCCCCTGCCTTGGACATAGCTTTGAAGGCCAGCAGGGGGATTTGAGGAGGTGGATGAAGGAAAAGAAAAGGAGGGCTTGGGGAGTCTGAGGTGGGCAGGATGCCAGGCCTTCTGCTGCAGAGCTGCGGTGCCTGAGGTGAGCAGTGCACAGTTGCAGTCTGTGCCCAGCAGAGGGCAGCCCAACACTGCTTTTTACTATCTCAAGCCTCGGGATTCCTGGCTTGCCCCTCAGTTTACTCCATCTCCCAGGGAAGGAGTACTGGGCTAAGCCTGGCTTCCCTTTCCACATCTCCTCACCCTGAGGTTTGTCAGAGATGGCCTAGAAGTAGCCACAGAAAGTGGTGGGAATCTTGTATCTACCACGGGCCTCCCTCACCTCTAAGCTATGTTTCTGTACCTTCCCAGGGATGGTGACCACTACGACGCCCTCCGGGACTGCCTCAAGGCCATCTCCCTAAACCCTTGCCACCTGAAGGCACACTTCCGTCTGGCCCGGTGCCTCTTTGAACTGAAGTATGTGGCTGAGGCTCTGGAGTGCCTGGATGACTTCAAAGGGAAGTTCCCAGAGCAGGCCCACAGCAGCGCTTGTGATGCACTGGGCCGGGACATCACAGCTGCCCTTTTCTCCAAAAGTGACGGTGGTGAGTGTGCCCAGGGGACACAGCTGTACAATCCCTACCCAGAAAGGCCACAGGGCTTTGATCTAGAAGCCCTGGCTTCAGGTGCTGACTCAGGAACTCCATGGCCTTAAGACAGTCTGCTGACCCCTGAAACTCACTTCATACCTGAAGAAGGGGATGGTCAGCAGCTCCCATTGAAACTGTTGAGGATTAATGTAGCAGTCAAGGCTCCAGGTACAGCCCAGCCAGGCTGTGTGGGCTCCTGCTGAGCCTTCCCGCCTGTTCCCAGGCAGGGCCTTAGCAGAGAATGCCCTGGGCAGAGAGCACCGGTGATGTTTGTTGCCTTTGTTTCAATCTGGACATGTACAGCAAGCCTGGTGGCTAGGACAGTGCTTTAGTTCCCAGTTCAGCTCTACCAGGTCAAACTGTGTAGCCATGGATCCAGCACAGCCTCCAAACCAGTCTCACCTGCAACGGGCACACCGAGCCTGCCCAGTGCCTCTGTGGAGTTAGAGGGCGAGCTGGGCCATGGTGGTGTGGGCTACAAATATGAGAAATGATC
This sequence comes from Mastomys natalensis, assembly GCA_021653895.1. Taxonomy (NCBI): domain Eukaryota; kingdom Metazoa; phylum Chordata; class Mammalia; order Rodentia; family Muridae; genus Mastomys; species Mastomys natalensis. The sequence goes on along the minus strand of JAJTUV010000697.1, from coordinate 688,782 downwards.
TCAATGGAGGCTGCTCACCTCTCACCACTCCTCGCTTTCTGCCCCAGAGGAGAAGAAGGCAGCTGGTGGTGGTGGTGGTCCAGTTCGCCTTCGAAGCACAAGTCGTAAGGACTCCATCTCAGAAGATGAAATGGTGCTACGGGAACGGAGCTACGACTATCAGTTCCGCTACTGTGGCCACTGCAACACCACAACGGATATCAAGGAGGCGAATTTCTTTGGCAGGTCTGAGGCCCTGAACAGGAGGAGGATGCATATCATAATTGGCAGCAAGGGTTTGAGGGGTGGGGTCACATGGGAGACATAATTTGGGGGTACTCGTTGCCTGGCTCTGCCTCTGTACCCTAAACCAGCCATACTACATGGAATCATGACAGACTGGCCTGTGTGGCATCAGTGCTGTATCTGGAAGTTTCCTCTACCCCTCCCCACTCTGTCTAATGTCCTAGAGCTTGCTGGCTTTGTCTGGACACTTGGAACTTTTGTCTGCTGCTAAATGGGAGGCAAGAACCACGAGGCTGGGCATCTTAGACCAAGCCCCTGGGTACTCAGGCACACCCACCGCAAGCCCCATCCTTGCTTTGTTTATACCCTTTCGACTTACATCCAGAGGGTCTCTTCTCCAATATCCCCTCCCGGTGTCAACAGTGGGAGGGCCTATATTATAGATGGACTGTAAGATTTGGGGGTCCAAGATGGCTTGGATTGCTGAGGGAACATTTAGCTAGATGAGGCTGTTCTTACAAGAGGTAGAGACAACAGTCCTACACCAGTGAGGTAATAATGTACCTTGTGGGTATTGGAGTATCATTGGAGAGACCCAGTCACTGATGTTGGGGGCAGTTTTTTTTGTTGTTGTAATTTTTGTTTTTCGAGACAGGGTTTCTCTGTGTAGCCCTGGCTGTCCTGAAACTCACTCTGTAGATCAGACTAGCCTCAAAATCATGAGGAGATCCGCATGCTTCTGCCTCCCAGGTGCTGGTATTGAAAGCATGCACCACCACTGTCCAGCAGCAGTGATGACTGGCACATGTAGTATGGAAGAGGGCGCTCATTTGCATAGGAGAGTTCTGAGTCAAGGACAGCCCCTTGAGTGTGAGGAACTGAGTAGTCCCGGGCTTCACCCGTTCCCTCCAGCCTTTCCCTGGCCTGACCTCCCTGCCCTTTACCCCCTGCCAGCAATGCTCAGTACATCGTCAGCGGCTCTGATGATGGCTCCTTCTTCATCTGGGAAAAGGAGACCACCAACCTAGTCCGAGTGCTCCAGGGAGATGAGTCCATTGTCAACTGCTTGCAGCCACACCCCAGCTACTGCTTCCTGGCCACCAGCGGCATCGACCCTGTTGTGCGACTGTGGAACCCACGACCAGAGGTGAGGACACAAGGTGGCCAAAGCCAGATGACAAGGAACGGAAGAGCTGTGAGCTTCATTGCCAGGAAAGGGAAGGGAGCCATACAGGCTGGAAACTGTTGGGAAAGATAAAGCTGGAAGGTGGGAGCCCTAGGCCCTAGGAAGCTCTAAATGCAGTGGGCATTTCTGGGGTAAGATTGCATTTCTGGGGTAAGATTGGCTTTTGGATTCTTGGAGCATACACTTGAACTAGCCATGAAGGTGAAATGCCCATAACACACACACACATATGAAAATAATATACCAAGAGCAGGTGTGCAAGGGGAGGACGGAGCTAGACCCCTCTTGTGAGACTGCCTCAGGCTCCCTGGAGGCCCTTCCCTTCATATGCTACTGTGAGGGTCCAGCAGAAGCTGTTAGAGGACTGCCCCAGGGAGGCACACAGACTTGGAGTTGATTGCTATGCAGCCTTGCACACAGAGCACTTAGGCCAGTGTGGCCTCCTCTGCTCTCAACACCCATGGGCAGGTGAGCCTTCCAGCGACAGCTAGGAGACTGACATTCATATGGTAGATCTGAATCCAGAACCTGTTTGCTGTGCTTTTATAAAGAGGACCCTACAGGACCTTTCCTCGAGGGAGAAAATGTAAAGGGGTCGTTAGAGGTGGGGCTGTATCCGGTCCCCAAGCCGACACATGTGAGGCATCCCCCCCAACATGTATTCCTGTGTACTCACTTCTCCCTATGTGTTTAATCTTTTGTGCCCCTCAGACTCCCTGGTGGGATGTGTTGTACATATTCTGAAGTGGATGTTTCCTCTTCTACATCCCAGTGTGTGTCTCCCTGCTCAGCCTTTGCATCTGCCACAGTCCCTGTCCCTCCTTGCACCCTGCTGTCCCCCACCCTAAGCTCACTACAACTGCCTTTCCTTGACAGAGTGAAGACCTCACCGGCCGAGTTGTAGAGGATATGGAGGGTGCCTCTCAGGCCAACCAGCGGCGCATGAATGCCAACCCCTTGGAGGCAATGCTGCTGGACATGGGCTACCGGATCACAGGCCTGAGCAGCGGGGGCGCCGGGGCCTCTGATGACGAGGACAGCGCAGAGGGCCAGGTGCAGTGCCGGCCCAGCTAGAGGCTCCTAGTCCCAGTTCCCAGCCCCGTGCCGCAGATTGGGGCTGGGCTCGTTTTGGTTTGTCTTTCCCACCCCCATTTTTCATTTCCCCTGTTTTGTTTGTTAGTTTGACATTGTGGGTGGGGATTGCTGCAACTTGCTGGCTTTCAGACTCTTGGGCTGATTGTCCCTTGACTGTCCCCAGCCCTGAGCAGAAAAGCAGGAGGGGAATCACCTCCGTATGCCCTTACCTCCTGCTTCCGTGTCTCTGGAAGGCTCCGGCCCTTCTCAAAACCCCTTCTGCCTCCAGTGGGGAGGGAGAGCTGAAGCTGTCTTCATGGACTGCCTGCCCTCAGCTGGCAACAGAAAGGGAGTGGAGCTCCCTGCTGGCCAAGGCTTGCCTTGGCCTGTTGTTGCCACTTGCTTTCCTGCCTACGGGGCTAGCTCCCCTGCGGTCTTTCTGGAAGGTCCCTTCACAGCCACCAGTGTTAAGGTGGAAGCATAGGAAACATGGGAGCCCGAAGTGGCAAGGTCAGGCCACCTGCCCTGGTGGCAGTGGAGCTTCCTCATCCCCTCCTGGGCCTGTTCTAGGCTGTCTCTGAGGGCTTTGCCTTTCCTATGGTGTGACAGGGGGTGGGGTCCCTCGTCCCCACCCACCTGCCACTGCGAGTACTAATGCGCCATGGCCCTCTCCTGGGGCGCTCCTCGGCCTCACTGTGACCTTTTTGCCAGAGCTCCCAGCCAGGCCTACTCTGCTGAGGTGGCGCTTCCTAAGGACCCTTCTCGCCCTCTGCCCTCCTTCCCACCCATGTGCTGAGCCGCCACAAAGACCAAAGAAGTGATGGCTTTTCTCTGTCCCCTGCTGCTCTGGGGGGAGGGGGTGGGAAAGTCCTTAGCTCAGCCATCCCTCCTCAGTAGCCCCAAGCTTTACACTGGACACTGCGCCCACTCCACCACCAAGCCCCCCTCTCCCTCTGGCCCCTTGGCTCCTGCTCTGGAGCTGGGAGTTGGTTCATGCCAGCCTCCCCCAGCCCTGTGTGCTTCCTTGGGCTGCAGCCCTCCAGCTGCAGCCTCTGGGGAGAAGCAGCCTCCCTCCCTCCCTCCCTCTGTCCCTTCCTCCTCCCTTCCCCCTCCCTCGCCCTGTCTCTGCCAGGTGCCTCCTCTCAGTCAAGCTTCTGAGCAGCCCTGGAGACAGGAGGCCACGTTAAAAGCTTTTTCACAGTTTTAAGGAGACGAGGGGGTGAGGCTAGTGGTGGGGGGTCTGGCACCATCTCACTGCTTTAATCTCAGCGACACAGGTGGCAGCTTCTCCCCTTCCTGCCCACCCCAGGTCCTCTTCCCACCCTCTCTCCTAGCTTGGTAATGAAGTGTATTTATTGGTGAAGGAAACAGCTGCTGCTGCTGCTTCTCCTGCTGCTGGGACTTACTCCCCTGTCTCTTCCTCATGACCTTTCTCAAGCCAGGGAGGGGAGCAGGAATGTTGGGCTAGGCCCTGAGGCACAAGAACTGGCCAGGGTCCCTTTGCTTTCCTATGTTTAAGCCACCTGCCATCCCCCCTGTCCATCCTCCTGTCTCCCACCCGCCTGCCTAGCCTGGACCCTGCAGTGTGGAGACACATAAGCCTTACTGTCCTCCGGGGCAGGAGCCGAGCCTTTTGTTGCTCTGCTCCCGGGAGAGTGAGGGTGACGCAATTGATTAAAACCATTTTGTTCTAGCCCTGACTGGTGGCATTTGTTGGGGGCACAAATGGGTCTTGAGTCCCTCACCGCCATGGCTCTGTGATGTGGCGAGTACACAGTACAGCAGACCACACCTCTGCTCAGCAGAGTGAGCCCTGCCTTGTGTGGGCCGGGTCAGCCCAGCAGGCCTAGTACGAAACCCACAGCCAGAGCGGTGATGGACGGCATCAGCTTTTACTCTCCGCCTTTCTCCCTTTGGGAAAATGACGACGGATTTCAAATCTTGATAGTTTTTCAGATTCTTTTGTTTTGTTTTGTTGTTTGTTTGGTTGGGTTTTTGTTTAGTTTTTTGAGACAGGGTTTCTCTGTGTAGCCCTGGCTGTCCTGGAACTCACTCTGTAGACCAGGCTGGCCTCGAACTCAGAAATCCGCCTGCCTCTGCCTCCCAAGTGCTGGGATTAAAGGCGTGTGTCACCACCACCCGGCTAGTTTTTCAGATTCTTTAAACCGAACCCAAGACAGGTACACATCCCATCCTGTGATCCTCAGTGTGCATGGTTCTTGTCTGTGTGTTATAAGGGGTGAATGTTTTACAGTCGGTCACTCGTGTGGGGGGGGGGGGTGAGTGTTTTACACAGTTGGTCACTTTGTGTGTGTGTGTGTGTTATAAAGGGTGAGTATTTTACACAGTTGGTCACTCTGTGTGTGTGTGTGTGTGTGTGTGATAAGGGGTGAATGTTTTACACAGTTGGTCACTTGTGTGTGTGTTATAAGGGGTGAATGTTTTACACAATCATTCACTCGTGTGTGTGTTTGTGTGTGTGTGTGATAAGGAGTGAATGTTTGCCGGCCAGTGGTGGCGTACCGCAGCAGTCGCTGCGCTCTGGAGTCGGAGGTGGCGTCAGTCTGTCTCTCCCAGAGTTCAATCCCCGCCTGTGCTTGTCAATGGGGGGTGGGGGGGACACGTTTCAGATCTTGCTGGGTGCCTTTAATCCCAGCACTTGGGAGGCAGAGGCAGGCGGATTTCTGAGTTCAAGGCCAGCCTGGTCTACAGAGTGAGTTCCAGGACAGCCAGGACTACACAGAGAAACCCTGTCTCGAAAAACCGGAAGGAAAAAAAAAAAGGAGTGAATGTTTTACACAGTCGGTCACCCTTCCTCACATGCCATGCGTCCTGTGTCCCTTTCTATTGTACTACAGAAGAAATATGATCGTAGCCTACTGAATGGACTTCAGAACCCATGGGGTTTAGTTTTGTTTTGGGCTTTTTGTTTGGTTTTTGTTTTTCTTTTGTGTCCTAGATTATCTGGTGATTTCTTAAACCAGAAGATTCCAGAATTTCTCAGCTCACAACAGTTTCATCACAATAATTTTTCATGGGGCCTCCTAAGCCAAAAAAAAAAAATAGGCTGACTCAGTATTTAAGTCAAAGCGCAAATCACTTAGGAGTTTCTATGGCCTAGCTACCTAGCAGATTAGTTATATTTTTAAAAATATAATACACATAGATTAGGAGGAACTTTTGAGACAGGTTCTCTAGCCCAGGCTGTCCTTGAATTCAGTAGGTAGTCAATAATGATCTTGGACATATGATCCCCCTGCCTCCATCCCCTTAGTGCTGGAATCGTGGGTGTACACCACCACACCTAGTTAATGTGATGCAGTTGATTACACAGTAGGGATGGACCCCAGGGCATCGTGTATGCCAGGGGAGCACTTCCCACTGAGCCACACAGCCACCATATCTTTTCTTTAATAGCCAGTTCCAGATGGGATCTATGTACTTGCTGGATGCTGCACAGCTTCTCAAACTTTTATTCAAAGCAGACACCACCACCCATAGTTCTAATTCCACATTGATTCATTTTTATTGCAGTGACTACTAAAAACTCAACTTTGTTTTTGATTGAGACAGGGCCACTGTTTTATGTAACCCTGGCTGCCCTGGTAGAACAGGAACCTTGAACTTAAGCAGAGATGTGCCTGCTTCCCTAGTCCTAGGGTTGAAGGTATGTGTTACTAAAGCCAGCTAAAACCCAACTCCCTGAAAGGGTATAGTCAAAAGCCGTATGACGTGGTCTTGTCATTAAACTACAGACTACCTCAACCTGGCCGTTTTCTCGGTGACCAGTAGATGTAGGTAGCACTCAGATTTAAAACATTCCTCTTTGCTGTCAACACCCTACCAAGGCACTGTAAGGTCCTTTGATACAGTTTAGGGGCTGTTAGCGTCACAAGAACAGTTCCACTGTGAAACTTAAGAATCTTCTCTTTGTAGTTGTGGGAAGAAGCAAGCTGGGATAACTGGCTGTGCCTCATCAGGTCCAGACAAAGACCCTGTGTTCCCACATTAAGCTTCAAGGCATTTCCAGACTGCGCAAGAGAGGTACAGCGTCCCAAGGCAAGGAAGTGCAATGCAGTGTTGTGTTTGGAGATCCAAGCAATTGGTTTGGGAAGGGGTATAGATAGTGGGCTGGAGGGGCTGACCAGAGGATCCGTGTCCTCAGTAAGAGACTCAGGCTTGCTCCGGTGACAAAGAGCCATTAGAGTTTACCAAGTGGACTGCAACGGTTATAAGCACTTGTTCTTGCCGAGGACCTGAGTTCTGTCCCTAGCATACACATCAACCATCTGTGACTCCCGTTCTAGGGGACCCAGCACCCTCTCCTGGTCTCATGGGCACTGCATACATGTGGCGCAAAGACACATGTGCAGACAGACACCTATACCCACAACATAAAGTAGTTAAGAAGTGAATGAGAAGCTGGGCGGTAGTGGCGCACGCCTTTAATCCCAGCACTTGGGAGGCAGAGGCAGGTGGATTTCTGAGTTCGAGGCCAGCCTGGTCTACAGAGTGAGTTCCAGGACAGCCCGGGCTACACAGAGAAACCCTGTCTCGAAAAACCAAAAAAAAAAAAAAAAAGAAAGAAAGAAGTGAATGAGAAGCTGTTTTGGAATTCACAATATAGACCAGAGGCTGGCTTCGAACACACTGATCCACCTGCCTCTGCTTCCCTGGTGCTAGGATTAAGAGCCACCATGCTCAGTGGGGAAGAAGGTTTCAGAGTTACCAGGAGCTCTTTTCCTCCTCTTAGCTAATAGCTTTAACCATTTTTCCCCCTAGAGTAGTTTTAGGATTACAGAAAGTTGAGGGGTCGTAGGATGACTTGATAAGATCCATGCCACACAGACATGAGGACCCAGATGCAGCTGTAATCTTAGTGCTGGGGTAGCCGACAGAGGAAGACCCTTTGCTGGACAGAAGTCCAACGAAGTCAATAAGCTCCAGGTCCATGAAAAGGCCCTGCCTCAGAAAACAGGAGCAGTAGAGGACACCCAGCATGTACGAACTCACAGACATGCACATGTGGACACTGTGCACATGCTTGTACCATGCACAGAAACAAAAGGCACAGTGAGGTCTGGGCACCCCACTTCCCGACTAGGTCTCTGTTATTGGTACCTTGAGCTTGTCTATATATCAGTCACTTTTTCAATGCTGTGACAAAAATACCCGAGAAAACCAACCAGGGACAGTTTATTTTGGTTCATGGTTTCATAGGCTTTGGGTAATGGTCAGCTGGTCCCATTGCCTTTCAGCTTGTGTGTAGCAGGGGACACACATACCTGGTAGGACAAGGGACAGAGGGAAGTTACCCACCTAACAGTAACCAGGGTGCAGAGAGACAAAAGGAAAACACCCAGTGACCTTTGTCCCCCTGCTGACTTCATTTCTTTTCTTTTTTTCTCTGTGTAGCCCTGGCTGTCCTGGAACTCACTCTGTAGACCAGGCTGGCCTCGAACTCAGAAATCCGTCTGCCTCTGCCTCCCAAGTGCTGGGATTAAAGGCGTGAGCCACCACTGCCCGACCCGGCCTTTATCTCTTAATAGTCCAGCATTGATGGATTAGCCATGGATAAAGTTAGCATGGTCAAGACCCAGTCACCTATCCATGGTGCCACCTAGTTGGGCACTTCAAAACCACAGCACTGTGATGTGTGCTATCAGGAATGAGCCAATATTGATTAAGTTTTTGTTATTGCCCTGTACAGATTACAGAAGTACACTTCAGCTATGTACCTTTATACATTCCACAGAGAATAGTTCCACTGTTCCCAGAGTGCACTGTTCACCTCTTCATGTTTTGCTTTCTTTGTATGTTTGGGTTTTTTTTGCTTTTCAAGACAGGGTATAGGCTGTGTATCCCTGGCTGTCCTGGAACTCACTGTGTAGACCAGGCTGGCCTCAGACTCTGATCTGTTTGTCTCTGCTGGGATTAAAGAAGTGCACCACCGCCACTTCTTGGCTACCAATTTTTTTTTTTTTTCAATCTTTAGAAATTGGGGTGGAGAGGTGGCTCATTAGTTAAGAGCACTCCTCTGGTTCCCAGCATCCTCACTGGGCAGACTCCAGCTCCGGGGAATCCAGTGCCATCTTCTGGGCCTCACATACATCTGCCCAATTGTCTACCAGAGTGAGACTGGTAGAAAATAACAAGGAAACCCATGTGACCTTGAGTTCTGTACTGAGTTTATAGATGCAACATCAAAAGTAAGATCAATGGGGTATAATTGGTAGTAAGACTTCATCCAACTTAAAAACTTGGGCTCAGCAAAGGACACTGATAAAGAATGAAAACTCAAACCAAGGATTATAAGGAAATAGTGCCAACAGAGAAAGGATTTGGGTCTGAAATCTGCAGGTCCTACATTCTGAGACGGGGTCTCTTGGAGCCTAGGCTGGTTTTGAACTCTCTGATCTTTTGCCTTTATCTCCCAAGTACTAGGATTACAGGCATATACCACCAAGCCCAGCTTGCTGTTTTTGTTTTATCTCTTGAGATAGCCTCACACTATAGCCCAGGCTGGCCCGGTACTCTCAGCAATTTGAAGTACTGAAATTGCAGTCATGAGCCATCACACTCGGCTCCAAAGATCTCATCAGTTTTGAGCCAGGTGTGGTACATTCATGCCTGTAATTTCAGCAGTTAGGAGGTAAAAGCAGAGACAGGAGTTCAAGGCCAGCCTGAGCTACAACAAGACCTTGTCTCAAATGGGTTTTGGGGTGGACTCAAAGATATATACAGGAGCTGGAGAGGTGGCTCAGTGGTTAAGAGCACTGGCCGCTCTTCCATAGGACTTAGGTTCAGCTTCACAGCACCTACATAGTGGCTGTCAACTCTTTTTCTTTCTTTTTTTTTTTTTTTTTTTTTTTCTTTTTTTGGCTTTTCGAAACAGGGTTTCTCTGTATAGCCCTGGCTGTCCTGGAACTCACTCTGTAGACCAGGCCAGCCTCGAACTCAGAAATCCTCCTGCCTCTGCCTCCCAAGTGCTGGGATTAAAGGCATGTGCCACCACCGCCCGGCGGCTGTCAACTCTTAATTACTGGGATCAGGCTCCTTTTTCTGGCGCTATATATAATCTGTCAGGCATGGTAGCAGGCAGATCTCTGAGGAGTTTGAGGCTAGCCTGGTCTACAGAGCAAGTACCAGAACAGCCAGGGCCACATAGAGAAACCCTGTCTGGACAAAAAAAAAGAGAGCCAAGCATGGTGGCACACACCTTTAATCCCAGCACTCAGAAGGCTGAGGCAGGTGGATCTCTTGAGTTTGAAGCTAGCCTGTTCAAGTTCCAGGACAGCCAGAACCATATAATAGAGAGACCCTGTCTCAAACCCCATACCACCCCTAAAAATATACCTTACCACAGATGTCCTACAAGCATTGTGATAGTTAATATGATGAGTGTGGTGGTACATGTCTTTAACCACAGTACTAAAAAGTCAGAGGCAGGAGGATCTCTCTCTGAGTTTGAGGCTACCCTGGTCTATATATAAAGAGTTCCAAGTTAGCCAGTGCATCATAGACACTATCTTAAAAAACAGTCAACATATCATTACATCTTTAAAAAGCCAACATGTCATTATAGCATAGCAAAATAACAGAAAACTCTATACCTCTATCAGGATGATTTAAACAAGGGACAATACTAAATGCTACCAAGCATGTGGAGTAACTGCAACTTGATTCATTGCTGCTAAAAAGGCAGAATTATAATCAGAAACGGCCTTTCTACATAGCCTAAGCTGACGTGGAACTTTACATAGCCCAGACTTATGAGCCTTCTATATAAGTCTCCCACATGCTGGGATTAAAAGCCATACCTAAGTAATATACTCACTTCTTAGGAGAGAATGCAGTTCTTACGAAACCAAACAGAGTCTACTATACCATCCAGATGAACTTGTTGTCATTCACCGAAATGAGGCAGAATCTTCTGTGCAAAAACACATACCCGGATGTGTATATGTTTTTTGTTCATGATTATCTAAGCTGGATTCAGCCTGCTTGTGCTTCAAAAGGTCAGAGGATAAACTAGCTACAACCAGCTACAACCATACAATGGAATGTTCCTGGAAAAAAAAATCCTTTTTCATATGCATGAAAATAAATATTAAGGGGGGAAAAAAAAGCCAGGCATGGCAATCTTTAACCCCAGTACTCAAGATGCAGAAGCAGGCAGATCTCTGTAAGCAACAGAAACAAGAAAGGTAACAGATCTAGCTGTGTGCTGTGGCTTGCACCTGTGGTCCCAACTACTGAGAAAACTGAAGTAGGGTGCCCAGATTTCAGTGTTCTAGGCCAGCATAAACAGTATCTATCCCATCTCAGGAAAAAAAAAAAAAGTGGGAGGGGCTGGAGACACATCGCACATCAGTTAAGAGCACTGGCTCCTCTTCCAGAAGTCTGGCCAGGTTTAGCACCTAACACACAGGGCAGTCCAAAACCATCTCTACAGACCCCAAGAGATCCCAAGCTCTCTTCTGGCTTCAGAGGGTTCCAGGCTCACTTGTGGTACATAGACCTATGCAAACAAGATACCCATAATACATAGAAAATATTTTAATGTGCATAAAATAAGTGCACAGTGAAATCAGTAAAGGTGACAGCGTTTTACTATTCCAGCTATGTGGCTCTGGAAAAAGCAAAAGTATAAAGACAGGAAAAAAGATCAGGGGAGCTCCATTTTTAAAGAGCTGCACACGTGTGACTCATCCAAAGCTCTCACTGTTCCTGCTGATAAGAGAGCCTGGAGGTTCAGATAAGCCACGTGGTGGAAAGACACAGCAAAGCAGACATTGCAAATAGATGTGTGGGCAGGTGTAGCCCCAGAGACCTGCGATGGTCTCAGTACACATCATGCTAAAATGTGGTTGCAGACTCTAAGAGTTTCTTAGTTCAGGAGTCTCAGGCCTGGCCATAAGCAGGACCGCCTAGGATCTTTTTCTTTTTTCTTTTTTTTTTTTCTTTTTTTTCCTTCCCCTTCTCCCTCTTGCTCCAGCCCCGTTCCCTCTGGGGCCCACTGGGCCCCACTGGCTCATATTAGGGCATCAGATCTCATTACAGATGGTTGTGAGCCACCATGTGGTTGCCGGGATTTGAACTCATGACCTCCGGAAGAGCAGTCAGTGCTCTTAACCACTGAGCCATCTCACCAGCCAACTCCCCAACCCCCTAGGATCTTTTAAATATTTTCCTTGTCCCCACCCAGAGCTGCTGTGTCGATTTGGCGGAAGTGGAGCCCAGCAGTCTGTGTTTCTATTCAGGTTCTTTCTGTGATGAAGCCCGAGGTGAGGGCACTAACCTGGCCATGCTCAAACTACATGAGCACGGACAATGAATTCCAAAGAGAACAAGGAAAAGGATGACTGGCCCCCAGCAGCAGAGCAAATGAAGTGATGGCCAGGGCTAAATCCCTGATCTCTGGTTCCTAGTTCAGTTCTTTGAGTCATTTTCTTGCAACTGGAGAGATGGCTCAGCAGTTGGTGAATTACTCTTTCAGGGAACTTGGATCTCACTCCCAGCACCTGTGTGGTAGCTCAGAACCATCTGTAACTCCAGTTCCAGGGGATCCAGCATGCTCTTCTGACCTCTAAGAAGACTAAGCGAGCACATGGTGCACAGATAGACATACAGGCAAAACATTCAACAAAAATTTTTAAGTCATTGTCTTAGCATGCCCAAGGCCCTGGTTTCTTTTTTTTTTTTTTTTTTTTTTTGGTTTTTCGAGACAGGGTTTCTCTGTGTAGCCCTGGCTGTCCTGGAACTCACTCTGTAGACCAGGCTGGCCTCGAACTCAGAAATCCGCCTGCCTCTGCCTCCCAAGTGCTGGGATTAAAGGCGTGCGCCACCACCGCCCGGCCAAGGCCCTGGTTTCTGATCTTCATTAAAACACTACATTTTCTTATGTTACAACTCCTGCTGTGTGTTTCAGCTTTCTGTGTGCCTAGCCTTGGGCTGGTCACTGGCTCAGTAAGAATGCACACAATAGACCTGGTTCCTGACTGTTCCTGCCAGCCCAGAGCTTCCAGACTCTCTGGAATAGCAAGCTAGTGTAGGCGGCCGAAGAGACGGCTCCCTGTATAAGCCTACTGCACATGCATCAGCCTCAAGCCCCTCCCGAGAGGGCTTATGCAAATGAGACATGAGCCCTAACCAATCACAGGGCTTATGCTAACGAGGTATTGGCCCTAACCAATCCTGAGAGAACAGGACGCCTGGCCCGCCCCCTTGGAAGGATATATAAGCAGTGCATTTCTGCTGCTTGGTGCCCCTTCGTTGGATGAAGATTGTGCTTGGAATAAAAGAACTGTCAGAGAAGAATCCAGGCGTGTCGTGTCTTACTTGCCGGCCGAGGGGACACGACAAGCTAGGGGATTGGCATTGACCTTCGATGGAAACAAGATCCTCTTAGGTACTGTTCAACCAGTGTCCCACCACGTGTCAGGCTCAGACTTAAGGATAGCCCGTGGCCATCGGGCAGTGGAAGGCTGTCAGTATTCAGGGTTAAGGCAGGAAGATTGAAAAGAGACACTGCAGGGTGAGTTTAGGCTTTTCCAGCAGCAGGGGGATCCTGCCTCTTTCAGACTGACCTGACAGCTTCCTGGAAGTGCTTTTTATGCTTTTTATTGTTACACAAAAGAGACTTTTAGCAAGTCAGCTTACACATTCCGAAACCTCTTATCTGATCTAACAGTTGTCTTGAAGGAACCACCACCTAAGCAATTCTCAGCCATGGGAGACTTCTGGTTTGCCAGACAGGTCTCCAGACTAAGTTATGGAAAGGCTCTGAGAATCCTTCAAAGGAACAAGCCCATAAAGTCTTAGATAACAATCCCTGACAAAAGGCTGCTTCAAAGCCTAGGTGCCATCACTCCAGACTCAGGCCAAATGCGACTGCTACAGAAGGCATCCTGCTCTAAGGATGATCTGCTTGCCACTGCCATATTTCTTTACATGAAAATAGGTCCTAGTTCTAATAAGCCCTAGTTTACTGTTTCAGACTGACTCTGGGTTCCTGTCAGTCTCCCTTTCCAGCAGAGACAGGTGGATGTGGCTTGGACTCCAATATGTGCTTATACCTCAGATAAGTCCATCCTGTTTACCTCCCACCCCCATCTGCCCACCAACCCCAACCCCAACCCCAACCCCACCAACCTCTTTGGATGTATTCTTGCAGCAAAATGGAGACTGTTGCCTGCTCTGGTTATCTTCCTTCATTGTAAGGAGGCTGGAAATGATGGTGAGAGACTAGGTGGGTATGTGTTCTCCACCAGTGATGCACAGTTTCAATCACTGCTGATTAGCACTGGATCCTCATGTGGACCAGGCATCACAACCCCAAGATAGTGGGGTTACCTTTAATCCCAGTGCTCCAGAGGCAGGTGAGTCTCCTCGAGGTCCAGGCCAACCAGAGAACGATGGCACAATGGCACAAGATGTACACAGCCTCTTAAGAGGCAGAGCTTAAGAAGAATGTATTTGCTGGCTGGAGATGTTGTCAGCAGTTAAGAGTAATTGTTGCTCTTGCAGAGGACCAGGATTTGATTCCCAGGAACTCACATGATGGCTCATAACCATCTGTAACTCCAGTCCCAAGAAAGCCAACACTCTCTTCTCACCTCCATAGGCACCAGGCATGAATGTGGTGCACAGACATACATGCAAGCAAAACAGTCATCAATATACCTAAAATTAAAGGATTCAAGTGTTTTTCAAAATAAGGTTTCCTTTTTTTTCTTTCTTTTTTTTTCTTTTTGTTAGAATCAAGATCTTCTGGTGCTGAGATTGCAGGCTTATGTCACTATGCCGAGTATTTTTTGTTGTTTGTTTGTTTGTTTGTTTGTTTGTTTGCTTGTTTTTTGAGATAGGTTTCTCTTTATAGTCCTGGTTATCTAGAACTCGATATGTAGACCAAGCTGGCTCCAAACTCCAGAGATCCACCTGCATCTACCTCCAGAGCACTGGGATTAAAAGTGTGCACCACTACACCCAGCTCCGTGCCCAGTTTTACAGAGACTGAATCCATGACTTCGTATATGCTACAGAGGAACTGTACGTAGTGAACAATACTCCAGCCGTTTCCTATTGCAGGTATGAGGAAACTGATGTTCTATTTCAGCTACTTTCAATAGCTCCTGACAGCTAGGCCTCAGACCCTAAACACACCGGCCATCTCCAGAGTCCACGTGTTTCACACCATGCTTTGCTGTCCATCCCAAAGTAGGAGACTTAGATTCCAGCCCTAGCTACACAGTCTGTAACCTCGCTGGGGTAAAATTGCCCATAAAAGGGAGGAGAATAGGAAGCTGTACTCTGATACCTGAAGAGTCAGAGACTTAGTTGTCAAATGGTTTCTTCATTAAATAATTGGCCCCTTCAGTCACCTCTCAGTTGTGGAAAGTTTCACAACCCTAATGGGGATGGCAAGGTGAAAAAGGGAGGAGGAGGGGAGAGGAAGAGTAGGGACAGGAAGAACGAGAGGGGAGAGGGGAAAAGAAACGTATCCGGTCTCCAGGACGCAAGGTGTGATGATAGAGCTGACCAGAAAGATTGCAACATCCACAAAATCAAAGACACTGCCTGCTGAAGCACCACACCATGCATCCAGTCCAGGAGTTCCTCCAGCCAGCAGCCACAGCAGCCCCTGGCTCTGTCCCATGTCACCTTTGCAGGTTTACTGACTGAGATGCAGCTTCTCCAGAAAGGAGACCATATATGGTCAACAAACAGCTCCTGGAGTACTCCTTGAGCACGCCCTCTGGATCCCAGCTGACTATAGGGACCAGTAGATCCAGCCAGTCCCTTTCTCAAGGAGTTTACAATCTCCAGGGGGAGATGGCCGTGTAAACAGCTAATGCTAATGCAAGTACACATGAATATTCAATAGGTGGAAACAGCCTTCATGCTCTGGAAGCACAGGAGAAGCATTAAGCTGAAACCTTGAATACCGTGCAAGAGAGGAGGCAAAGGACACTCCTGATTAAGGAAAGGCAGAAGCAAGGACAGGAGACATAATAAGGTACAGTGAGGCCGGCGCCACAAAATCACAAGGACACAGAGATGAGTCTGGAAAGGAAATTTGGGATCAGCCCAGGGAGAACCTTGGATGCCAGAATGAGTGGAATGCCCGAGAGAGGAGGTTTGTGAACCCTGGGGAGTCCTACATGGAGTTAGCTGAGGAGACATCCTGACTCCACCAAGACAGGGAGCACCCTAGGCTCATTCTTCTAAGGAGCAGCATCTTACCCTCAAAGGTTTACCAGCTTGACAGTTTCCAGTTTGCCATCCTCCCCTCCCCAGGCAGCCCCATAAATGGATCCAGATGGTCATTCCTATTTTCGGTAGTGTAAGTGTTGGGGGAGGGGTGGCTCTGAACCCCATCAATCCTCAAACAAACTCTCTGTGTAAGAGGAGCTTCTTCCAGGCCCCGCTGTGATCCTCTGAGCCTGGGAGGCAGAGATAGTCTTTGATGGAGATTATCCATCTGGCTTGTGGGGGAAAAGGGAGACAGGCAGAGGAGGGAAGGACACAGGCCAGGGAGTCCTGGGTGAGAACAGAGGTGATGTGTATGAGAAGAGGGGCCCTGTGAGGGGTTATAGTGGAAGCCAAGCCTGGGAGACAAGCCCTCACAGGAGTCAGTGATGGAGCTGGCTTCTCTATACAGCTACATGACCTTCCTGTCCTGGCTTCTGGACAAAGCACAGATAGTGCAAGCTATAAAAAGGAAGCTAGGGCTCTCTTGGTACACAGTACTAAAGCACCATGCCCACCAGCCTTTAGGAAACCCTTAAAAGGGCTAGGAGCACAAGGAAATAGCAAGTGATAAGCTAGGTCCCTTTTCTCAGACAATCTGTTACCAAAATATGCCAAGCCTGTAAGTATTTGTCACAGATCTGGTTTAGTGAACATTAGTTAAAACCACTAAGCACTATGCTAGCTAGGCACTAGATTTACAGGAATGGAAGGCAACCATTCCTGAAATGGCTTTCAGTCAGCTGAGGAAACAATACATTGCTCTAAATGCACTCTGATGAAAAGAAATGTTCCAGTGGAGATTGATAGGGACTTTCTAATTCAGACTGGACCAGAAATTGGCTGTCTGGGGAAATGACGTCGCATCTAAGTCTGGAAGAATAAGTAGAAGTTAGTTTAAGTGGGTAGAGGGGTATATTAAAGGTAGGGATGGGGTGTGTGCCATACTCCTCAGGATAAAGGGATAATCTTGTGGAAGGAATTGATCAGATGTTAGGGTAGCCATAGTATACGAAGAAGTAAGAAATAGACATAGTCTGGAAGCTGCAGAGTCTGGTAAGTTCAAACATGGTATGTTTTTTTATCTCACACTGAGTGTAAAGGGAAGCCATTGATGTCTGTCAGATTAAATGTATTTTGTTAATACTGCCAACTCTGTGGCAGACCCCCAGGGACTTACTTTGGTTCTTTGCTCATCCACATATACAATCAACGATTAAAAGGCATATAAATTGCCAGTGTTACCAAAGATACACAGAAGAAGTTAGACAACTATGATTGGATGAAGCACTAATGTGATTTACTCACCTGACAACTACATAGCAGGCCCTTAATCTATTCTGAATTGTCCTGGAGGCCGGTTGCTGCCCTTCAGGGTTCACACTGCACTCGGTCATTCATGAGAGGGGTATAAACATGCTCAAAGAATTTTGAATGGATTAGAATTAGCTTCAGCTAGGATACTAATGAGATATTTAAAAGATATGTAAATCGAGAAACATTTAGTAAACATCCAATAGACATGCACAGTTTTTGGAGCGTCTGCTCTGCAGTAGTAGCAACTGTACCACCTAGTATAGTCAAAGACCTTTGGATTTTCCACAGGCCAGATTTTTTTGTAATGCATTTAAGTACTGGGACAGCAGGCTTTTGGCAGGTTACCATTAAAGAAGAGAAATTTCATGGAAGCAGATCTCCTCAAAGGCATAGCTTTCCACCTTCCCTAAATATTTGTCTACACCTTCTGTTGGTTAATAGCCTCCAGTCATGAGGAATTGAGTCTGGCTATACTAGGCAATATCTTCTAGCCAGAAAGAATTGCTTAGCCCCCAGCCTGGCAGACTTCACCTGCAGAAACAATGTGCCTGAGTGTTGGGGACCCTGGACCACCATCCCAGCTAACGAAAGTTGTGAACTGCCTTTATGAGAAACTGCCTCCTTTGGGAGAACCTGACCTTCGACCAAGGAAGAATCTCCTGTTCTGTCAAGAGCCAAGCCCAGGAAACTACCTGCTGTTCTAAGAGAACCTCAGGAAACTACCTGCTGTTCTGGAAAGATTAATCAGTACCAGGTTAAGAAAAGACTTCCTCCGGTCTCAGGTCTCAGGAACTTAAAGAACGGTCTGGCATTTCCTGGGGGCTAGTCGCTACCGTGGGATGGCCCTGGCCAGGGATCCCCACCCCATTCTTTGCCCCCCTTTCTCCCTTGCCGAAGACTATATATTGTAAACTGCTCCCCCATTAAAGTGAGACCGTGACAAAACTTCCTGCTGCATGGTCTCTGTTCTCTCTCCCGCCCATGTTCCTTTCAGGTGACAGTCCACCTTGATACCCCACGGATAATTAGACCCATGGGTCGGGTCACCTGAGTATGGAAAACAACCCAGTCTGGTCCCAATCAAACCACAAAAAAAGAGCTGTAACTTCCTGATACACACACACACACACACATTATATATATATATATATATATATATATATATATATATATATATATATATATATATCCTCCAGCCCCGCTGTTCCTCCAATAAAGCAGTCTCAGCCTGTTGAAACAATCTGTCTGCCTCTCTGCCTCATTTTTCTTACACCTTCCTGTAGCCTGATTCCCTTCTTGTCTTCCAAACCCATCCCACCCACTCCTCACCGCATAACATTGCATATCCCTCTGAAAATCAAAAGATTCCAAGATTGCAGCCTGGCTGCTCTGTGTTCTTGAGTGTGATCTTAGACAAGCGCTAACTGCCAAGTTTTCTATTAAACAAAAAAGGACCTGGCTTAGTAATGCACCCTTTTAATCCCAGAACTTGGGAGGCAGAGTCAGGAATTCAGGGCCAGCCTGATCTACATAGTGACAGAGCTACATAGTGAGACCCTGTTTCAAAACAAAAACAGACATAGGCTCCAAAGCAACAACAATAAAGGATTTACCTAAGTCTCGGATGATATTCTCTACTGAACATAGTGACCTCAAGTTTCCTGTCTTGGCACCTCTGCATACGTGCCCTCCCCAGGCCCAAGGCAAACATCAATATTCTCACAACGCTGCCTGTGTCTCTCTCACATACACAGCAAGATTTTAGTTTGACCTTCCTTTACACCATCACGTAACAGACTATTATGTAACTCATGCCACAGACTAAAGAGGACAAAGGAAATCTAAAAAGAATTGTATTTGAATGGTGGCTCACTTCATTTCTAAGAGCTTTTGTCTCTGATTTGTAACCTGGGGAAAACAACTAAATTTGTATGTCTAATCTGTTTATGGACAGTAGTAACAATAAATATCAAGTGCTTGGCACCTAAGAAGTGATCAATAAATAGTGCCTGCACCACGTGCCAGCATACCGAACCGCGGTTGGTTGTGGGTCGCTAGGGCTAGACTGAGAGCTTCCTGAGGTCCACGTAAATACTCCGCTACAAACGCGGGAAAGAGGCTAAACTAGCCGGGCCCAGAAGGACAAGGCTCCAATTCCCGGAGGGAAGATCAACAAATCGGACTCCCCCCACCTCCCGGAAGTGACGACACAGGGGCGAGTGGCGCCTCGGCCGGCCTTCCCGTGCGAGGCGTGCTCAGGATGGCGGAAGCGGAAGGGAGTTCTCCGCTCCTGTTACAGCAGCCGCCGCCCCCTCCTCGGATGGCGGAAGTAGAAACGCCGACGGGGGCCGAGACGGACATGAAGCAGTACCACGGGTCCGGTGGCGTCGTCATGGACGTGGAGCGGAGCCGCTTCCCCTACTGCGTGGTATGGACACCCATCCCGGTGCTCACGTGAGTCTCTTCCGGTGTCGCCGCGAAGTCGCGGAGGGCCCAGGCATCCTCCAGTGTGCCATTCTAGCTTTTTTACCAGACTTGTAGCAACCCTTACTCCGGTCCAGGCTGGCCCCTGGTCCCCTAGAACCCCCGTCACCCGTGAGGTCAGCGATTCCCTTGAATGTTGGGGCCCTGGTTCCCCCTGATCTAATTGGGGAGGAGGATAAGTGTAGATCAGCAGCAAAGATCAGGTAATTAGCACGCCCTAAAATGCAGGTGTACAGAAAAGACCATTATCCATCTTCATTCATTCACCGTTTTTGTTTTTTTTTTTTAATTTCACTCACTGAGCAAATGAGTGCGTACTTGTTATCTGCTATGCACAAGACGTTTTGCCTTTAGAAGCAAAAATGAGAGTTTGATTGAGGCCACACTGGTTCATGGAATGTCAGCACTGGGAGGTCCATGCTAGCGTTTTGCCACCTACATCATCCGAGTTGCAGGGCAGTATCAGCTACCTAGGTGACTGCCTCCCCGTGGAAAAATGCAGTTTACTGCCCTCCTACCTTAGTCCTAACAGTCTGGACAGTTTACAAGCTTGGTTTTCTGAAGTAGAAATCCTCTTCCCCCACGTTGAAGCCCAGTTTCTTGTAACATTGTCTTGGTCAGTTGACTACCCTAGCCAGAAAGATACGCGGTAGCCAGTTAGTTCACTAACTATAACTCGTCTTTCAGCTGTGGCATAGTACCTCTCACCTGAGGAGATATGTATTTTTTCCTCTATCAAACCAGCCACCACATGGTGATCCACACTTGTAACCATAGCACTTGGAGGCAGAGGCAAGCAGATGTCTGTGAGTTGGAGGGCAGCCTGAACTATATGGTAGGAATTCTAGGCCAGCCAGGCATGCGTAGTGAGACCCAGTCTGAAGCAAATAAAAAGAGCCAAGCTGCATGGATATCATTATTAGCCTTAAATGTTTCTGATCGTAAAATCACTTTAATCTTTTGGTTTTGTATTTATTTTACTGGTTTTGAGACGAGATCTTGATATGTAGCCCAGGCTGGCCTGGTATTTATTGCATAACCGACCCTGACTTTGAACTCCTCTTCCCCTTGCCTCAGACTTCCATGTTCTGGGACTACAGGTGTATACTACTTCATCCATCCAATGACCCTAATTTTTGAATTATGTAAAGCTACTTATGTCTGGGTACACGGCTCAATCAGTAAAATGCTTTCTGTGTAAATAACCTGAGTTTGGATCCCCATGTAAAAAACGACATGCAGCAGTGCATTGCCTCAAGTCCCAGAGCCGAGGAAGTAGAGGTGGGAGCATCTCTGAGCTTGCTAGCTACCTGGTCTTGTCAAGTCAATGAGAGATACTGTCTCAAAAAGTAAGGGGGGACTGTGCGTAGTGGTGGTACACACCTGTATTCCCAGCTCTCAGCAGGCAAAGCCAAATGGGAGTTGGGCTGGGACCTAAATCATTGACTTGTGGTTAAGAGCACTTGTTGCTCTTGCAAACCTGTGTTCAATTCCCAGAGCCCTCGAGGTGGTACACAGCCATCTGTAACTCCAGTTCCAGGAGAACTGATGGGCACAGAGCAAGCATGCAGTGCACATACATACATACATACATGTAGGCAAAACATTTATATAAGTAAAACTAGACAAATGATAAAAGAAAAAAAATCAAAGACTTGAGTCTTTGACTCACACCACAGTTCAGAGAGCACTTGAGATTAAGGTAGGAAGGTCCTGACCGTTTTAAGGCCATCCTAGGCAGCAGAGGAAGGTCCAGTCTAGGGATCTAGAATTAGACACTGAATCCAATAAAATTTTTAAAAACCCTTCCAATGTGCACTTGTTAATTCATAAGATGTTCCTCTAACACGTTTGCTAACTGACTCCTTGTGGTCTGTAGTTGCAGGTGGTAAAACTTAGATGTCCGGTGTGCAGTGGCAAGGCATGTCGCTTGTTCTCAAGCATTGAAGGGAGGGATAGAGGGTAGATAAGTGACTGACGGGAGGGCTCCAGATGTGAGGTAGAGCTGTGAAGAGAATGGCCTGTCACTGTGAAAGTAGCTGGGTACTCAGGTGGCCATGTCGTTTGTATGGAAACCAGTCATGCTGGTCTTGTTGGCCTTTTCCTCATTTCTTTTAAACCTTAGCTCGTATGTGTAGGAGCACTGTGGTGGTGAGAGGACAGCGTTCAGGAGTCAGTTGTCTCCTGCTGCTCAGGTGTGAGTCAAGCTCAGGCGATCAGACTGGGCAACAGGTGCCTTTATAAAGCAAACCATTTGCAGTGCCTCATTTTCAAAAATATCGTGTCACAGCCCTCTGCTGAGAAATGGTAGCAACGTGACGTGGAAACACTCAGTTCCCCATTGTCTAGGCTAGAAGTAGCTGCTCTCTCGGTTCTCTTCAGATCTGTGTTCATAAGACCAACATGAGTAAGACTGTTCCTGACAGGACTCACCCCTCAGCAGAAGGGACGGGACAAATTAACTTTTGTAATGACATAGTTATGTGATGTTGCTGAAGGTGCTTGCAGATGTAGGGGCAGATGTGGGGAACTCTCATGTCTGTGACAGGGAGGTCAGAGGAGGAAACTGAGTCCAAGACCTTTCCACCTCTTAGTAATAGCTGCTGCTACTAATAAGAACAGCTAAACATTTCACGCACACTGTCATCCAGTCCTTACATCAACCTGTATCAATATCTGAAAGCAGATGTTGAGACAAAACTCCAGGATGAGCAACTAACATATTCGCTAAACCTTTACTGAGGACCACTTTTGTCCTAGGTCAGAAGAGACAGCAGTTACACTAGCTTGGGAGCTCGTCTTTGGGGAGCTGGAGAGCTGCGTCGAGAGTGCTTCCATAGGCTTTGCTAGGCACAGACTTCAGTGTTGTCTCCAACCTTCAGCCCCAGTTCCATCAGCCATCCGCTGTGATGTAGATAGAGTACTGCTCAAAGCCAGGTCCCCTGACATTTGGAAGGAATCTGGATCAGGAAGAGATGGGACTGGGTTCTCTGAGAAGCCAGAGGAGCTGTTTCCCACAGTTCTTGGTGTCTGTCCTGTGTTTGCTGTGGATTCTCAGCTGCTTACCTTCTGTCAGTCAGGTAGCAACTGTTCACCAAGCACCTCAGCATCATTGAGTACCCCACATGTGAGCAGCATTCTACATAGACTGAGCAGTAGCCCCTCAGCAAAGTACTTGTTGCTCTGCAGAGAGGCGGAGATGAAAAAACTGCTCTAGCCTGCACAAAGCTACGTCTGAAACAAGCAGAACCTGACTGTACTCTTTTTTTTTTTTTTTTTTTTTTTTTTTGGTTTTGAGACAGGGTCTTTCTATGTAGTCTTGGCTGCCCCAGAACTCACTATGTAGACCAGGCTGTCCTTGAACTCATAGAGGTCTTCCAGTCTCTGCTGACTTTATTCCCCCTCCCCCCAACTGGCATATAGAGCAATCTAATGTGTGTTTAGGGTACAGTGTGACTTTTCAATATTCCAAAGTGCTTGCCTCACAAACATCAGGACCTGAGTTCAAGTCCTCTGGACCCATGCAAAGGTGGGATGGGAGTGGTCCTGTAGTCCCAGTACTCCTGAGGTGACATGCAGACACAGGAAACTTCCTAGAAGTTCACAGGCAGCTAGCCTAGAGTACACAGCGATGAGATCCTGTCACAAGGCAGAAGGCAAAGCGACACCCAAGGTTGTGCATACATATCATACACAGGCAGGATGTGATGGTCAGGTCAGAATGAACCGTGTTATCCGTTATCTCAGCTGTCGTTTCTCTGGGTTGGAAAGATTCAGAATCCTCTCTTGGCTCTTTTGAAATCTACAATTAATTGTCAGTTACCTTACTATGCCATAGAATATTGGAAAGTATTCCTTCTGTCCAGCTATACCCCTCTACTCATATTAAATACGATGGATCATTTGTCCATTGTTCTGCTGACAGATACATAGGGAATTTGGAGCTATGTGCGGAGCCAGGCACCATCTTAGAAGCTACAGCAGTAAAGGAGACACTGTGTTTTCATGGAGTGTAAGGATTTAGTGAGGAGAAATGGGCAGTTGATGAATTTTAGTGCATGGATATGATGAAGAAAATAAAGCAGGGTGATGGGTCTGGGGCTCCATCTCTGCCAGCTTGTGTGTGAAGGTGGGATTGTGATGGTGGGGGAGGCTGGCAGGGATCCAGCTCTTAAAGCTCTTAAAGTCTAGGGGCAGGCTGGAAGCTGGCTCAGTGGTTCAGAGCCCACACTGCTCCTGCAGAGGACCTAGATTCGCTTCCCAGCACTATATCCTGTGACTCACAACTTAGAACTCCTGCTGCAGGGGATCAGATGCTTTCTTTTGGCCTCTGCAGGCACCTGCACTCATGCCGCACACTGCACACACAGATACACAAGTGTTTACATAGGCAGAGATTACTCTTGAAAAAAAGAAAATCTCTTCCTTTTACAGACAAGACAAACCTATGGCTATAAACCAGGGGCTGGCAAAACGGCTCAGCAGAGAATCACCTATGATTCTCTAGTCAAGACTGTTATCTGGGGCTGGGACTTGAGCAGTAGCCTCTACACTGGCCTCCTCCTGCCTTCTCAACAAACCCCCCAACCCCCATTTGGGCTGTGTACAGAGCACCTTACTTTCTGAGCCATCTTAGCAGCCCTACATGTCCTGCCCTGTTCTTAAACTTCCTTCTTGAAGGGTTACTTACATATTATAAGGTGCACAAATCTTAGGCATACAGTTCAGGGAAGCATTTATGGTTTTCTTTTTCAACTTATGGGCTAGAGAAACAGTTCAGCAGCTAAGACCTGTACTGTTGCAGAGGACCCAGCGCCTGTGTCAGGTGGCTGACAGCCCCTTAAGTCCAGCCCCAGTGGGGTCCAATATTGTGAGCACCCTTAGGTACCCACATGCAGACACATGCACAACATATTTTATTAGTGTGTGTATATAGGAGTGAGTGTGTCACAGTGCACATGTGGAGGTCAGAGGACAGCTTTATGGAGTCGTTTTTCCCTCCTACCATGAGTCCCAGGGATGGAACCGGGTCATCAGGCATGGTGGCAGCCACCCTCACTGCTGATCATTTGCCAGCCCCATTCAGGAGCCATAGGCTTTTCTTGTCTTTTCTGGAACACAAAACAGTACGGCATTATGTACTCTTTCTGTTATAAGGCTTTCCTCTGGGCATACACTCTTGAGAGTCTATGTCATATATATCAGCAGTGTGCTTTTCGTTGTTACATATGACTGTTGCAAGGCTGTGCTGGTTTTGTTTTCCTGTCAGACGTTGGTTTCTCTGTTTGTGTGTGTGTGTGTGTGTGTGTGTGTGTGTGTGTGTGTGTGTGTGTAGTGTGGGTTGTTTTTAGAGAATGTTGTTTTTGTGTCTATGGGTGTTTTGACTGCATGTATATATGCACACTGCATGCAGGCCTGGTGTCCACAGACCTGAGAATAGGGTGCCACATTCTGTGAAATTGAAGTGACAGAGCTTTGAGCTATCATGTGGGTGCTGGGAACTGAACTCAGGTCTTCTGCAAGAACACCAAGTGCTCTTAATAGCTAAGCATCTCCAGTCCCATTGTTTTGGGGGTTGGGTTTTTGTTTTGTTTTTTTTTTGAGACAGGGTCTCACTATGTAGACAAGGTCAAGTGCTGGGATTACAGGCATATACCAGCCATGTCCAGCTCAGTAGAGTTTTGTTGTCTTTTTTAAAAAATTCACTTTGAGATCATTTACATATAACAAAAAGGTATGTATGTATATATGTATTTGTGTGTGTGTGTGTGTGTATTTTATTTCATGTGTATGGGTGTTTTGCTTGCATATATGTCTGTGCAATACACCTGCCTGGTACCCACAAAGGCCAGATGGTTGTGAGCTGCCATGTGGGGGTTTGGGGTTTGAATCCAGGTCCCCTAGAAGAGCAACCAGACCTCTTAACCACTGAGCCATCTCTCCAGCCCCAGTAAAGATACATCTTTTTTTCTTTTTTTTTAAGATTCATTTATTTATTTAATATATGTGAGTACACTGTAGCTGTCTTCAGACACACCAGAAGATGGCATCAGATCCCATTACAGATGGTTGTGAGCCACCATGTGGTTGCTGGGAATTGAACTCAGGACCTCTGGAAGAGCAGTCAGTGCTCTTAACTGCTGAGCCATCTCTCCAGCCCCAATAAAAGGTATACCTTTTAAGAGCACAGTTCAATGAGGATTTTTACTTTTTACAGTGCTGGGGTTCAAACCCAGGACCTTGTATATTGCTAAGCAGGCACTGCAGGGACTATGTATGTTTTTGTACATTCTCAGAATAGAGCTGCTGAAGCGTAGCTTACAGTGCTGGACAGTTTTCCGTGAGAGGTGTTTTATCTACCTAGCAGAGACCCGGCTACTCTGCACCCTGTGCTGCACGTGGTGTTTGTGTCCTTTTAGTGGTAGCCCTGGGGACCTCCCCACGGTTACTCACTGTTTCACATGCCTTTCTGTAGCATCACCTAACTGGATGACAGACTTCAGCTCTGTCCTGTTGCTGCTTGTGTTCTTCTACAGGTGGTTTTTCCCCATCATTGGCCACATGGGCATCTGCACATCCACAGGAGTCATTCGGGACTTCGCTGGCCCCTATTTTGTTTCGGTGAGTCCCCAGTTTGCCCTGTCCTAGAGAGACTCCAGGCTCACATAGAAGGCTGGCCTGGGCCCAGGATGTCACACATAACTCTCAGCTTGGGCCCTAGTCTTCTGCCCCTCTCTGGTGTTTGACCCATTTCCTTCTCTTGCCTCCAGGACAGGCCAGGAGGGCAGTGTGGCCAGAGGAATCTTAAGTAACTGGTTCAGCCCTCTGTCCCCGTCCCTGGGTACCAAGACATGGGTAGGGGTTAGAGGCAAGAGTGGAGTCAGAGCATCCCGGAATCACATCTCTGGACCTTCAGAAGGTGGGAGCCATGGTTGGGGGAAAGGGGAGGCTGACCTGGTTCCCATGGTGGGGATTTAGAATGAACTACTGTGTACTCGAACCTGCTTCTAGGGATGGACAGACACTAGTCCAGGGTGCTCTGTCTAGATGAGCACATGCATATGCCTGTTTCCTGGTGGCTGGAGCTGAAGAGGTGACATGGCTGCTTTGTCTTAGTAGTTGTCAGGACCATCCTAATAGGACAAGGCCTGTTGCAGTGCACTTAATACATTGACTAGCTAAGCAGAACGCTCCATATCTCTCATCCCAGGATTGGGAATCTGATGTAGGAGGAGTGCCAAGAGTTCATGGCTAGCCTGAGCTACACAGTGAGTTCCAGGTCAATGTTGGGTACAGAGTTGGACTCTGGCCAGGCAGTGGTGGTACACACCTTTAATCCCAGCACTTGGGAGGCAGAGGCAGGTGGATTTCTGAGTTTGAGGCCAGCCTGGTCTACAGAGTGAGTTCCAGGACAGCCAGGGCTATACAGAGAAACCCTGTCTCAAACAAACAAATAAACAAACAAACACAGTGTTGGACTCTGCCTCAAAAAACAAAACAAAGCTGGCAGAGTAGTTCATACCTTTAGTCCCAGCACTCAGGAGGCAGAGACAATGAGTTCAAGGTCAGCCTGGTCTCCATAGACAGAGCCAGGGCAGCCAGGGCTATACTGAGAGACCCTATCTTAATATATATAGAGATTATATTGTGTGTGTGTTACATAAGGAGTCGAGGACGCCCCACAGTCTCTCCCTCACACGAAAGTTCTGTGGTTCACAGCCTGTTACCTGCACTAAAGGTGTCCACTGCAGGCCTCATGTAGACTGTCACTGTGGTGCTGAGAGGTCAGAGTATTGGTGTTACACATGAAGGAGACCTGCTCATGATGAAAGCCCAGAGGCTGCCCTGAGGACATGAGGAGAAGCCCAGAGAGGCCCTGTGCGTTCATTCTGCCTCCTTTCCACAGAGCAACTGCTGGGACCCTACCAATGCCCTGCTGTGTTATAGCCCTGCCACCCCTTCTAAGACACTGCCCTTCAGCTGCTGACCCAGGGTCCTTAGCAGACTGGGTGTAGTTTCTCCACTGACTTCTGTTCTTGTCTCTCAACAGGAAGACAACATGGCCTTTGGAAAGCCTGCCAAGTAAGTGAGTGCCTTTGTGTCTAGCCAGAGACAGGCTCCTCCTGCTCAGAGCAACAGGCCAGGCCTGTGAGGTACAGCAGGAGCCAGAACCCTGAGTGCCCTAGACCAAGCACCTAGACCTAGTCCCTGTCTAGGTGTTGTCCTGTAGCCCATTGGGTCTTCTCTGGGAGTTTGTGTTTTCAACTCTGTGGCACAGGAGTAAAGGAAGGGATGGATCCCGGGCAATGTCACACAGTTAGGAAGCACCAAAGCTGGTCTTACAGCCAAGTCTGTCTTCCTGTGTAGCCTGGAGTACTGCCTCCCCTTGGGAACACCCCAAGAAATATCATCTCTCTATACATATTGAGACAGGTCTCTCAGTATAGCCCTGGCTGTCCTGGATCAGTCTATGGAGATCAGGCTGGCCTTGGGAAGCGGACCACTTAGGAGTAGGCGGCTGCTTGTGTGCCATTTCAGCTTTCTGTTTGGAGGGCAGGAAAGCAACTCAGGCCCTCAGAGCAGGTCAGAGTGACATTCAGGTCTATAGCTCCTGCCAGTCTTGTCCCTGTCATCTTGTTTTCTCCTGAGCCCTCCAGGATTGCTCAGCCACTCACTTATTACTTGGACACACCGTAGAGTTTATGTTTCCCACTTTATTCAAACCGTTCCCCAGCCTCCAGCGCTGACCTAACCGTCTTCCATCAGCCCAGACTCAGGGGTTCCAGTTCTCATCCATTCAAGCTGCCATGACAAATACCATTGAGTGGGTGGCTCATCAGCAACAAACATGTCACATGTTTGGAGACTAGGAGAGCCAAGATGAGGTGCTAGGTACATGACGTGCCTTGTGGTGCCACCACATGAAGAAAGGAATGAGGGTCTCTTAGGCCTTCCTACCCACAAAGGGAGTTAGTTCCTCCGGGGTTAAGATTTCAACAGACGAGGGAGACAAACATCCAGACCCCTGTGGTCTTGCTTGGTTGTTGTCTGCTGATGTATCACTTCCTGGGGACATGTGAACAGATTGTTCACCCCAGCTTGGACACTGGTTGTATCCAAATCAAGCTTTGTAACCCTCCCTAAGTTTACAATTGTTACAACTTACAGAACCCTGGGAA
This sequence comes from Mastomys natalensis, assembly GCA_021653895.1. Classification (NCBI taxonomy): domain Eukaryota; kingdom Metazoa; phylum Chordata; class Mammalia; order Rodentia; family Muridae; genus Mastomys; species Mastomys natalensis. The sequence goes on along the minus strand of JAJTUV010000697.1, from coordinate 660,066 downwards.
AGCGCCTTGAGACTCTTGTTTCAGGGGTTTCCTGAGCCCTGTGAATTTTTACTTCCTGAGTCTCAGACGCTCCCTCTTCCCTTCAGAAGAGAATGTTTCAATTGGGAGGAAGTAGCCACACTACACTAGACCTGGTTCCCCCCATTGCCCACACCCTTGGGCATCCCTCACAGAGAACATTCATAAAGTTGAAAGCCTCAACGGGGCTGAGCCAGTGCCCGAACATCCCCCCCTTTCCCTTCAGGTTCTGGAAATTGGACCCTGGACAGGTGTATACTAGTGGGCCCAACGCGTGGGACACGGCTGTGCACGATGCCTCTGAAGAGTATAAGCACCGCATGGTAGGTGGGGACTGGGCTCAGGGTCCGTGTGTCCCTACCCCACCCCCACCCTGACCCAGCTGCACTTGTGTCTCCAGCACAATCTCTGCTGTGACAACTGCCACTCACACGTGGCTTTGGCCTTGAACCTGATGCGTTACAACAACAGCACCAACTGGAACATGGTGACACTCTGCTTCTTCTGCCTGATTTATGGGAAGTATGTCAGGTGAGCTGTCTTCAACCTGCACACTTGCTCAGGCCACGCTCCCAAGGATCCTGGAAAGGCTGTCACTGGAGTCCTTCAGTCACTAGGGACAGTTGGAACAGAAACTGAGGTTCTAGAGCAAATGAGTTCCTGGTGGAGAGCAAAGCAGCTGTACCAAAGTCCTGCCCACATGGGTTCCTAGTTGACTTGTCGCTTGCTCACTGCTGGGTGCTGGTTCCTGGGCTACAGCTGGCCCTGGTAAAGGACTGCAGTGGTTCTGGCTTCTAGGGAAGCTCTGAGTCTACAGATGCCCAGAGGAGCATGGATCCTCTTGGATAGTGTGACCCACCTCCATAGGCTCCTTCCCTGCCTGCTTTGTCAGAGGCAGGCTTCTAGACAGTAAGGGGAGTCTTTTGAAGCCATAGCCTCAGGGCAGGTGAGGATTAAGACATACTAAGAACTCAGGTTGGGTGAATTCCCTGTATCCCACAGTGGACCCCAAACTTAGAAACAATCTCACACGCTGGGTGCAGTGGCGCACGCCTTTAATCCCAGCACTTGGGGGACAGGATAGAGGCAGGTGGATTTCTGAGTTAGAGGCCAGCCTGGTCTCCAGAGCAAGTTCCAGGACAGCCTGGAAAGAGAAACCCTGTCTTGAAAACAAACATTTTACACTTGAGTTGCTGCCTCCACCCCAACTTTGTTCTTTTTTTTTTTTTAATATTTACCTTTATTTTATATGCATTGGTGTTTGCCTGCATATATGTCTATGTGAGAGTGTCAGATCTTGGAGTTACAGTTATGAGCTTCCCATGTGGATGCTAGGATTTGAACCCCAGTCCTCTGGAAGAGCAGACAGTGCCCCCAATTGCTGAGCCATCTCTCGAGCCCTTCCCCAACTTTGTTCTTAATTATACTTACCGAGAGCTTCTGGGAGGGAAACTCTCAGGGTACTTCTGTGCTCCTAAGGTTTTAGAGACCCCAGAAACGAACAGAACACAGGCCCGAGGCAGAGCCAGGAGCTGATCAGCTCCTACCATATGAGCAGCCTTGTCTCGTGTGCTGACATTCATTACCATCTCGGTGGATCCGTGCTCAGCTGAAGCTGGTCAGTAGTGCTTGTAGATCAGTGAGACCCAGCCCACTGTCATCTGTAATGGCCTCCATAGTATTCATCAGGCCAGGCCCGTCCCTTGGCTGACCAAGTTGAAGGATAAGTTCCAAGAGGCCCTAGGAACCTAAGTGGTGTCAGGGTGGGGAAGGAGGGTTTCTGGGCCATAGCTGTGCTCACCTGACCCTGACCTTGTGCTCTTTTCCCCTGTCAGTGTTGGAGCCTTTGTGAAGACCTGGCTGCCCTTTGTCCTTCTCCTGGGTATTATCCTGACCGTCAGTCTCGTCTTCAATCTGCGGTGATGGCTTTCAGATAGTCTAAGCCTACCAGGCCCCAGGAGGCCCCTGCCACTCGCCCCTTTTGGTCCCAATTCTTTCATCCCCACCCTCAGGCAGTGTGGCCTCCTGGGTTGGAATTCGGGTCAAGACTTGGGACAGAAGTGCTGAGGTTGAGCACCTGATGAGGGAGTCACTTAAAGCCTCCTTGTCCTCTCCCTGGGCCTGAGACCTCACCTTTGTGGCATCCCCATCGACATCCTGGGAAGGCCTGCCTTCCTTTAGAGCGTTTCCTGCCGCCATCACTGGGCTGCTCTTGCCATGCCCAGGGCACAGTGAGGACAAGCACCCACAAGGAAAAGCAGTGTCAAGAGCTGGGTTTGAGGCTGTTTTCTGGCTAGCAGATGTGTCCCAGAGTAGGGTATGGTGTTAGGAGAAGTGCTGCACGCCAAGAGACTTGGAGCCTTCTCTGCTGGCCTCGAATGGACTGGGTGGGCTGGCTAGGCTCTGTGTGTGTCTGCTAGAGCTGCACTGGCATAGTGTGTGTGCCTCATCACCGCTACTCCGGGCCCTTGCTAGTGAGGGCTGATTGACATTTATGTGCAGAGCGGGTCCCCTGCAAATCAGGTAACATGAACCCCACTTGTTTCCAGCCCAGGAGTCCTCATGCTGGAGATAGAACCCTTTAGGTCCAAAATGTGAGTAACTCGTCAGAGCAGCTAGTACCACCTGATTGGCTGGATCTGCTTCCAGTTGCTACAATGGGCCCTGTGCAGCCTGCCTCCCCCTGCTCCACAGGCTCCTTTATAAGGGGCTCCCTGGCAGGAAATAAAGTTTTAAGTCTAAGTGGTATCTGTCATTTTCTTCTTCTGTGTGCTCCAATTCTTTAAGCACATATATCCCTTGGGACCTGGAGCAAAGAGATCTGGCTCTAACACCATGCCTTTCCAGCTGGAGCTTATGGGTATATCAACTTGACTTGTAAATTCTGCCACTGCACAGGCTATGGGAAGTCCCTGCCATTCCCGGTCTATGTTCCAAACTCCTTCTGGGAGGATTCTCATCTTCCCTGCTGGGAAAAACTTGGCATTGGGGTTGGTACCATAGACTGGAGCCTTGCTCTAAGGTGACCTCCTTCCTCAGCGGGAGTGTGAGGTTAGGGTAAGTCGAGAGGAATGGCAGCCCACAGCCCTGCTGTGTGTGGCAGCCATATTGAACTCCCGGTTGTTTACTCCACAGCCGTGTCACTGGGCAGCTTGCTTCTTGGTGCCTATTCCTGTGGCTCCAGCATTCTCTTGTGTTCCTCACCACATACCAGTATGTACTCACCTCTGATCCTTTGCTTTCCACCAAGGCCCAGCTTAAAAGCTGTTTCCAGGATAGCACTTGACTGACAGAGCTGGCTGTCTAGCATGGCCTTGGGTTCCATCCCCAGCACTCAAATGCTTTTGCTGTGCCAGCCCGTGTTAGAGTGCTGTTATGTAACCTCCTAACAGCCCTGGGAAGCAGTCACTATCCCACATGACATTGAAGAAATAAGCACCATGTAGCTTGTCCAAGCTCAGAGGAAGCAAGAGTGGCCCAAAAGCCAGCAGAGCCCCACCCTAGAAAGGACCTTTGGGCCTGAAGACTCACAACATTGGATACCATCCAGAGGTGCCCAGAAGTGGGAGGAGGGCTGCAGGTGCACCCCTGAGGAAGGAGGGTGCTGTTTGCCACTCTTCTTCCCGTGGGAGAGACTTGATTGATGACTACTTCCACAGGGAACACCAGTGGAAAGCATTCGTGTAAATGTGTTTTTCCTGAGCTACCTCCATCCTTACACATGCATTTTCTAAGAATCTAGGGAGTTCACTCAATGGTGGTGAAAACCTAGGAATGATTTTTCTTCTTCCTGCCCCCAGCCCCCAAGACAAGATTTCTCTCTGTGGCCCTGGCTGTCCTAGAACTTGCTGTATAGATTAGGCTGGCCTTAAATTCAGAGATTTGCCTGCCTCTGCCTCCCAAGTGCTGGGATTAGAGGTGTGCACCAACCTAAAAATGATTTATTAACTAATTTAGGTAAGGAAAAATAAACTGAAAATAAGACAGACAAAAACAAGAGAGCCACAGCTCAAAGGTTGGAGCCTAGGCTGTTCTGTTCCTCCAGGGCATGGGGAACTCCCAGTCCCAACATGGTGCCTTGCAAACAAAACAAGAAAGGCTTGGGGCTGGACAAATGACTCAGCAGTCAAAAGCAAAAGATTGGATGCTCTTCCAGAGGTCTCAGGTTCCATTCACAACTCCCATCTGGAACTCTGGTTCAAGGGATCCAGTGCCGCCTTCTGGCCTCCACAGGTGCCAGGCACATATCTAATGCACAATGGGCAAAACACCTATACACAAAATAATTAAAACATTTAGAAGCAAGCGAGCTCGAGGGCCAGCAACATGCATGGCTCAGAGGGTGGAGGTGCTTAACCACCAAGACTGATAAGCTGCTTGTGTTCGGCCCCTAGAACTAAGAGTGGAAGGAGAAAGTGACTCCTGCAAGGTCCTCTGACCTCCATATGCACAACATGGTATGCACACAGATAGAGCGTAGGAAGTTCTTTCAAAACGGGCTGCTGGCCAGGCATGGTAGTGCATACCTTTAATCCCAGCACCTGGGAGGCAGAGGTGGACTCTGAATTGGAGACCAGCCTGATCTACATCTGAGTTCCAGGACAGCCAAGGCTACACAGAGAAACCGTATCTGGGGGGATGGGGGTGCTGAAGAGATGACTCAGCGCCTAAAAGCGCCTGTCACTTTTGCAGGGGACCTGGATCCCAAACACCCACATGGTGGCTCACAATCATCTGGAACTCCAGTTCGGAGACTGACGCCTTCCTGGGCTCCCCTGTGCCCAGGTGCTCATGTGTCTCATATACATTTATGCAGTCAAAGCATTTATACACATAAATAAATCTAAAGAAAATAAAGACTTGGAGGCAGCCTTCTGTGCCTAGGACCAGATGTAGATGGCTACAGAAGACCATGGTACCAAAATCTGTGTACTCTAAGATCTAAAGCAGGCTCTCCTGAGGAGATGTGATACTGGACAGTGAGTCTGCATTCCTCAGCCGTCAGCGGAATCCAGGGCCCTTCAGACGGAAGGGGCCCATGGTGACGAATGAGACAAATAGCTGTTCTGTCTGTGAACATGGATAGTCAGAGGGGCCAGGGTGGCTGTGAGCACTGGTCTGCTGGAGAGAGGTCACCTGCTGCCACATGGTAGCTGTGCCTGGCACCTGTGCATCTCTTGAGGTTTTACTCTCCAGTTTGCGTGGAAGGAAATTACTGCTCAGATCAGAGAGGTTATGAAACCTGCTCAAGACCACACAGTGCTGGATCTGGGCCTCGTCCAAGGCTGCCTAGTGGCAACTGCACAATCCTCCCTGTCACTGTGGTTCTTAGAAAAGTTTCTAACTTAGCTTTCAAAGCAATTTTCTATCAGGTCTCTGTGGCAGAGTGGGTCTGCTACCCATTCCACAGATGGACCAACCAAGGCCTGAGCTAGCCCTGCAGGTGAGGTTTACTTTAGTTACTAGGTAAGTCTGGTACATACAGTACAGCTGGGCCCAACCACAGGGGCTCACAAAACTGGCCCTGGGTTCTCTGACAGCTGCCATGGGCACACCCAGTGCACACTGGGGAGCTGCAGTCCAGGCCCGGTTTTGCACTAGGCCCTGCTGAGGTGTCTCCTCCTCCTCCACCTCCTCAGGGCTGGGGCAGCAGCTGCTGGGCAAGTCAGCTTTAGTCCTCACTGCCTGTCTAGTCTCTGAACCGCCTTCCTGGAGAGCAAGCTGGAGTTGCCTTTGAAGTTGCCGTCCCTACTGGACCCTTACAGGTAACACGCCTGGTGGTTTGAGGGACAGGCACTGTCACTTGGTGTCCTGACCACATTCTGGTACCTCAGGAGTTTGGGCGGAGGAGGGGGAGGTGCGAGCAAGATTATGACTTGACTCTGGCCTGGCCAGGTAGAGGGACACTTGCTATCACTAAAGGGTTTCTGTCCCACAGTGTTAGTACAGGGCAGGGGACACCTGGTGCTTAATCTGCCTCTGAAAAAGATAGAACTTGAGGAAGAGAGACCCTGGCCTTGTAGGCCCACAGCCCAAACCAAGCCAACCTGTAAGACAAAGCCAGGCACAGTTCTGCCAAATGCCCTCTGCCTTCACTCACATACACATCTGGTGGTCCCCGGGGTACTAAAGTACACACCAACCACAACCCCACCTGGGCTGGCCGACCACACAGGAAGAAATGCACACACCCACACGGCACTGTCTCCCAGAAAGTCACTGCCTGCACCGGCAATGCCTCTGTAAGACACTGTAGTATGATAAGGTAACATAGCACTCAGGTACAGATGCTATGCTTTACCCTGGCTTGCAGACATGTCTACTAATACCACAGGACAACAGGACACAGCGATGCTCACATATCCTGCCACAGAAAAGTCCCAAGCTGGCTTGATACCAGCACCTCAAGTACAGTAGTTCAGAGAAAGAGTCACTGTCAGTCACAGGCATCCGGCCCAGGGCTATGTAGATGGAGATGTGCAGAAACCCCCAGAGGGAAAGTGGGGTAGGAGAGGAGGCTTCCTTGCTTGCTATGCTTGAATACTGACTCAGCTGGGAGGAGACTGAGGCAGAAGACAGGCACAAGCCAGGACGTGCCAGGAGCTGCCCTCCTCCCATTTCAACCCCAGCTGGAGACCTAGCATAGAAAGGGGTGGGAAAGAGAGAGACTCCCCAGTAGGCCCAGGCCAGGGCCACTACTGAATGCTGGTCCCTTGCCACGTCCACATGCCCCTCTCAGCTGGCAATGTTTTCCTTCCGGAGTGGCTGTGGTGCCTGGACATGAGTTGTTTTGCCAGCTGAGGCTTCCAGCCAAGTTTGGAGGTTGGGGAGACCTGGGGTCAGACCTGAGGGGCTCAGAAGCTCCTCTGGGGCTGCTGGCAGGGGAATCTCAGGCAGATGCCCTCAGTGGGATTGGGTGCTGTGGGAGTCAGGGGGAGGAAGTTGGGGTGAGGGTTGGGGAGGAGGTTGCCTCAGACAGGAAGACCAAATGGGCCAGGGCAGGGTGGAGGGAGGCAAGGGCAGAGGCAGGCTGGGTAGGGGATAAACATGAACGGTGGGGAAGGCTGTGCGTGTATTCACATGTTTCTGCAGGTATATTTTTGCATTTCATTAAGACTCGGGTTATGTTGTGTGTAAAATCTCTGCTTTGAGGGGAAGGAGTTGTCCTTAGTTTCTAGTGTGCAGCAGGTTAGACAGGTAGTGTGAGGAAAGCCAGAGAGGTGTGTGGATGTGCAGGGACTTATTCTTGTATGTGAGTGCGTGCTTGTTCTTGAGTGGGCATACTGTGTGCAGGTTTAAGAATTGCTGTGCACAGCTCTTGGGCACAGGTCTCTGTGCATGTGTGCACAGTCCCTTCGTGGTGTGTGTGTGTGTGTGTATGCATTGTCCCTTCATGGGGGATGTGTGTGCATGTAACTGTCTTTGTCCCGGTATCAGGGTACCCATAAGACTGTGCATAGAACAGTGAGTACATGTGTCAGTGTGTACCGTCCCGCGGTTCTCTGTAACTCATCCTTAGGTGTATGTGCATATGTACATGTCTTAGAGTGCATCACTTACACCCCACCTCACCTTGACCCGGCCTTGCTTTGGTTGGTCCCTATTACTCCTGGATATGCTTGGGAGACAGCCGGCAGCTGGCTTCAGGATGTGCTGTGCATCTAAGAGACATTGATCATCCTTTGGTCTGTCTGCAGGAAGCTACATATGCCCAGCTGGGGCACAACCCCAGCTGATGCCCCAGAGAGGCCACCCATCTCAGGAGAGGCTTTGGGCCCTGCCCTCTCTCCCCATGGCACATGGACCAGGACCTGAAGCTGAGGGATTGCTGGACCTCAGCTTCCTGACAGAGGAGGAACAGGAGGCCATCTCTGATGTCCTCAAACGAGATGCCCACCTGCGCCAGATGGAGGAGGGCGGGTCAGGTGAGACAGGACAGCCATCAGCCAGAAGGAAGGGATCCAGGGTCCTTGGATGCTGATGTTGGGTCAGGGTGGTTTTTGCCTCTACCCTTTGGTCTGCGTTGACCTTGGCTAGCTCAGAGCTCATCACTTCTCTCAAACCCATAACAGGTCCCTCCCTAGACTTCCTGTCTCTGGATTTTTCAACTCTGGCTACCACCTTGGGACAGGACATTTTGGTGGACAGTTACTGCCTGTCCTTAGTACCCTTCTGTACCCTCCCTCGGTCCTTATAACCAAGTGCCAAAGCCTTTAGGTGTCTCCATAGATCACCCTGATTGATCCCTGGCAGCTCTCCAGCACATTCATTTCCCTATATCCATACCCCCCCCCCCAAGAAACACATAAACCTGCTATACCCACTAGTGCATTCCTAATCCCTAAATACGTTTGACTTCCAAGCCAAAGATGTTTCATCTGCCCAGAGGAGCAGAAGTGGCAGAGGACCTCAAGAGTGACAAGCAGTGTCTGGGGACAGTTGTGTAACCTTGGGCAGCTGCTTTGACCTTGAGCCTCCCGTTTCCCTGATGAAACATAAGCTAAGGGGGCAGGGAGATGCTTCAGTGGGTAAAACACTTACTGCAAAGGTTTGAGAAATGGAGTTTAGATCCCCAGCATGCACGTAAATGCCAGGGTGGCTCACCCCTTACCCCAGCACTTCGGCAACGGTGATAGGGGATTGCTGGAGCAAGCTGGCTAGCTAGACTCACCAAAACACTGAACTCGGGGTTCAAGTGAGAGACCCTGCCTCAGTATGGAAAGAGCTAGAGAAAGATGGGCAGGTTCATTCTCTGACCTCCACATGCATGTGACCACATACGTGGGAACATACCTGCATGCATACCACACATATATGACACAAAATGTGCAAAATAAACTATCGGGCATGGGCCACGAGAACCACTTGATGAATAGTGATTACTATGCCACTCAACCTGGAGAATTCCAATTTATCCTTTAAGAAACGATTCACATGTCAGCATCTCTGGGGAGTCTTCTGGATTCATTCCCACAGAATGCTTACCTCCATCACTGAACTTGTCCATTCCGGATCCTGGCTCTTTAGTAGCTTGAGTGGCTTCAGGACAAGGATCAAGTGTGATTTGCTGTTGAGTCCCTGGTCCCTGGTCCAGAGCAGGTGTCAGGGTGAATCATGACAGCTATGTCCTATACTGTCATCTAGCAAGCTCCGGGCCTCACTGGCAGACCCCTGGCAGCTGAAGACCCTGACAGGTGACTGGTTCCAAGAAGCACGGTCCCAGCGGCACCACCATGCCCATTTTGGTTCTGACCTCGTCCGGGCTTCTATCCGAAGGAAGAAGAGCTCTAAGGGTGAGAGGAGAGCCGAAATCAGGGAGGGAGAGCCCTGGGAAGCCAAGGGTGCAGACTGTAAATGGGCAGGACTGGGCCCTGGGTTCGAGTCCTGGATGCCCCCATACTGAATGTCTGAGTGGCCCTGCCTGTCTGCGGGCTCTAGGAGGTGGAAGGGCATCTATCATGAGGGTCATGGCCAGTATAGGGCTTCCTGAGAATGCAGGCTCACGGGATCTTTCACCTGAGCCCAGGGGACCAGGCTCTGGGAAGTGATGGCGAAGCAGAGGCTGCTGGGGAAGACACCGTTGAGGAAGAGCCAGAGTCCAGGTGAGGAGACAGCACATAGAGGAGAAAGGGTCGGGCAGTGACCCAGTCCTGAAAACTCTGGCTCCCTCCTTCCAGGGTCGTCATAGAGCTGGCTGCTCCAGAGAGACACACTGAGACCCACGTGAGTACCCAGGGACTGAATTCATAGCAAGCACACTGTGGTTCCAAATAGGGAGTGAATGTGCTGAGGAAGGAACCCACGACAGGGACCAGATCTCTCCTGTCTCTGGGCTTTACCAACTTCTGGATCAACCGGTGGCCTGCACCTAGCTTCTAAGGGTATTCGTAATTCCAGCTCTGAAGAATAAGAATGTAAGGGAAGGAGAGAGAGCTCAGTGGTTAAGAGCACTGACTGCTCTTCCAGAGGTCCTGAGTTCAATTCCCAGCAACCACATGGTGGCTCACAACCATCTGTAATGGAATCTGATGCCCTCTTCTGGTGTGTCTGAAGACAGCGACAGTGTACTCATATACATAAAATAAATTTTTTTTTAAAAAAGAAAAACAAGCACAAAGGATATAGCTTAGTTGATAGAGTGCTTGCTTAACATGCATGGTGCTCTGGGTTTGATCCCCCCTGTACCACAAAGACCTGGCATGGTGGTGAACGCCTTTGATCCTGACACCCAGGAGGGAAAAACAGGAGGATCAGGAATTGAAGGTCTTTGTCAACCGCATATGAGGTGTGAAGCCAGTTTACTACCAAAAAAAAAAAAAAAAGAAACCAAAAAATAAAACTGTGGTTGGACTGAAGTGGGTGAGGCTGATACCAGAGACTCGGGTGTTGTGGCCCCCACCTCCTGAACCTAGGAGTCAGGCAGGCAAAGCAGGAGAGACAGGCCTTGGGATGCCAGGGTGTGGAATACAGGCTTGACTGGTCCGGCAGCTGGTAGCTAGCCCTGCCCTGAGGGCAGCCCTACTCTGACAAGGTAAGCAGGCTGGAGTCTTCGACCTTTGACCCCAGCACAACCCTTGATCCCTTTCTCATTAACCCCCACTGTGACCTCTGTCCTCTGCTTTCTTCAGGGACCTGATGTCTCCTCACCATATGTATCCTCAAAGACTTCTGGTCAGGAAGAGGAGCCCCAGGACCAGGATGGTGAGCGGGAAGGTGTGTCGGGGAGCACAAGAGGTTGAAGGGATCAGAGGCCATTTTTAACACCACCCCCTACAACCATCATGTTCACCTTCATCTTCTTCCTGGGTTCCCCCCTTGGCCTTCAAGGACAACTCTAGGTCACCCCTGAGGCCTGAAACTTACAGGTGACTGAGTTGTGAACAGGTCCCTCCAGGTTTGCTTAGGGACACACAGGAGAGGGGCTCTTTCAGCAGCTTGTACCCCACTCCAGCCCCTGGCCAAGGGGGTGTGCAGGTGGCAGAGGCGGACCCAGAGCTGGATCCTGAGCAGAAGGCGGAGCTGGAGTCGGGACCAACTCCAGCCCAGGTAGGCGGGAGTAGCCAGTGGCTGTTCTCAAGACCGGGAAACGGATTCCTGCCCTGGGGATGGGATCCATCAGGGAACGACCCCACTCCAACTCCCCCCGCATGGCCCAGGGACATAGAGTCGCCCTATTGCTTCTCCCCTCTTTAGACCAAGACGACCACCAAGATCCTGGAGAATGGAGAAGAGGCCCCAGGGCTCGGCCCCTCTCTGGACCACATGCTCAGCAGCAGCTCCTCTGTGTCCAGCCTCAATTCCTCCACGGTGAAGAACTAGGGGAGGGCTGGATTGGGTGCCCAGGCAAATCCCACAGTGGGTCCCTGACCTCCCACCCACCCCGCCCACAGCTGAGTGGCAGCCTGATGAGCCTATCGGGGGAGGCAGAGGCGGGCACAGTGCAGGTGCGGGGCTCCGTGCTCTTCTCGCTGCGCTACGAGCCTGGCACCGCCGAGTTGCGAGTACAGGTGATCCAGTGCCAGGGTCTGGCCGCTGCCCGGCGTCGCCGCTCCGATCCGTGAGTGCCTACCTCACAGATGGGCTGCAGGAGGCCTGGGGGAGGGGCTCCATCATCTAGCCTACCATGTAACTTGCCTTGGCCTCAGTTTTCTCCTCTTCAAAATGGGCGCAACAATATTATTGGGAGGCGTCTTAAATTGGATGCCTGTTAATTAACACCAGGCCTCCACATGAGGCGCTGTGTTCTGGATGGTGACTGGGGCGACCCCAGAGCTGGACAAAACTCTGGAAGGGCTCCTCCTTACCTCCAGCCTTCACATCCCTTGCCCAGCTATGTGAAAAGCTACCTCCTCCCGGATAAGCAGAGCAAGCGCAAGACGTCGGTGAAGAAACGGAATCTGAATCCGATCTTCAACGAGACTCTGCGGGTGAGGCGTCGAGGGTTTTGTCATCCCTGAAAATGAACAGGGTACCTACCATTTTCGGTGGGGTAATTTTCCTGATAGCCCCAGGGGAGTAATGACAAGACACCTAGTGGTTAGCGCAATACAAAGCCTGGCAATTTGTGTTGGGAGGTGATAGTGAGACCCCAGTTAACCCTGAATCAGGATTCCATCCTGGAAAGGCGAGTGGGGAGACCATCTCAGGTCAACAGGTGAGCCACAGCGTCTCCAGAGCCTCCAGGGTGTGCCTCTGAAACTCACCTCCTGTCTCCAGCACTCTGTCCAGCAGGCTGATCTACCAGGCCGCGTGCTGAGCCTGTCCGTGTGGCACCGTGAAAGTCTGGGTCGCAACATCTTTCTGGGAGAGGTCGAAGTGCCCTTAGACACGTGGAACTGGGACTCTGAGGCTACCTGGCTCCCCCTGCAGCCTCGGGTAAGGGCTGGTGTGTAGTTACCGATATTCCTTCTTTATCCCACAGGTCCGCTGGACCAAGCAACCGCAGGTCGGTTGTGCAGACCCTCATTTGGTCTCATATTGTTACCATTAGACCAGGCTTGCCAGCCAGGGCGCCTCTTCTGGGGGAGCGTTGCCGTTGGGCTCCTCAGTAGAAGCCCTGTCTTTCCCCAGCACCCTTCTCACACTTAATCTTGTTCCACTACTGACATACCCACTCCTGGCCTTTTCAGGTTCCCCCCTCTCCAGATGAGCTTCCCAGCCGTGGACTGCTATCTCTGTCCCTCAAGTATGTCCCTGCCGGCTCAGAGGGTAAGTGACTGCCAAGTGAGAAGCCAAGCTGGAATGGCCCTGGGAGGTGGGAGACACGTTCCGAGAGGTGGTGGTCTGAATTAGAGTGTCCCCACAGGAGGAGGACAGCCCCTGAGTGGGGAGCTACACTTTTGGGTGAAAGAAGCTCAGGGCCTTGTACCTCTGCGGCCAGGATCCCTGGACACTTACATTCAATGGTGAGAGGCAGCCTAAGATGTCAGCCCCTTCTGCTCTCGACCTCTGACCAGCCTGTCTTCCCAACCAAGATCAGTCAGCCTAAGCTGGTGGCGGAAGTGATCAGCCAGGCAGAGGGTTGGAGTTGGGGGCTGGGACTGTCCATCAGTTAGTGGAGTGATTGTTTAGCATGCAAGAGGCTCTGGGTTGATCCCTGCCAACCTACATAAACTAGGATTGGAGGCAGGAGGGTCAATTCAAGGTCATTTATGGCTACATGGGATACACAGGACTCTGTCTCAAAATAAATGAAAAGTTTAGGCCAGAATCCCAGCAATTGGGAAGGGAGAGGCAGGTGTATCTCTGAGTTCCAGGCCAGCTCTGTCTACATAGCTAGTTCTAGGTCAGCCAAAGTTACATAGTTGAGACCTTGTGTAACAACAAAATTGGAGTCAGGGAAGCTAAGGGGCTGTATCTAGTTAGGACTTCTATTAACTTCAATGAAACACCATAACCAAAAAGCAGGTTGGGGAGAAAAGAATACACACTTCTACACTGTAGTCTATAACTGAAGGAAGCCAGGACAAGAACTCAAACAGGGCAGGAACCTGAAGGCAGGAGCTGATGCAGAGGCCACAGAGGAGGGCTGCTTACTGGCTTGCTCCTCATGGCTTCCTTTTTGAGGCTCGCTCAGCCTTTCTTATAGAATTCAAGATTACCAGGCCAGGGGTGGCCCCAGTCACAATGGGATGGGCCCTCTCACATCAATCAGTAGTTAAGGAAGTGGTCTACAGGCTTGCCCACAACGTGATCTTATGTGGCATTTTCTTAGTTGGGATTCCCTCCTCTCAGATAACTCTAGCTCAGTGGTTCTCAACCTGTGGGTCACAAATATCAGATATTTACAGTACAATCCATAACAGTAGTAAAATTACAGTTACAAAGTAGCAATGAAATAATTTTATGGTGGGGGGGGGCTCACCACAACATGAGGAGATGTATTTAAGGACCTCAGCATTAGGGAACTTGTCAAGTTTGTGTCAAGTTGACATAAAATTAGCATAGGCTGCATTCTGGGGCGGCTGTGCACCTGCTATGTACACACTGTGATGCAAAAGTCACAAGGGTCCCTCCTTGGACCTCTTGGAAGGACAAGCTATGGAGCTTGGCTTTGTACTTGTGATTCAATGGTTGGTGATTGTAGTCGTCTTTTTAACATGCTGGGGGCTGACTGTAATGCTTCAGGCACCTTAAGAAAAAAAAAAAAAGAAAAAAAAAAGAAAGCCGGGCGGTGGTGGCGCACGCCTTTAATCCCAGCACTTGGGAGGCAGAGGCAGGCGGATTTCTGAGTTCGAGGCCAGCCTGGTCTACAGAGTGAGTTCCAGGACAGCCCGGGCTATACAGAGAAACCCTGTCTTGAAAAAACCAAAAAAAAAAAAAAAAAAAGTTCTACCACTGAGCTACACCCCAGTAAGCTTTCCAGAACCTCTTTCCTTCAGGTGTCACCTCACCCTCCATGAGTGAAACGGAGTAGACCGCTCTGATTTGGGGCTCCTGTTCTGGCTTCCTTTCTGTTACCATGTAGCAGAGTAATAATATTTTATTCTGCAGAGTGGTTGAGGCTTTGGAAACTAAAGGGGTGGGCAGGGAATACTGCAGGTTACTGGGTCAGAAAATAGCAGAATTGCATTTTGGAGACTTCTCTCTGGAATCCTGTGAAGAGTTATCAGCTTCAAGTAAGAAGCCTAAGAAAAGATTGGTGTAAAGGCCCCAGAACTCAGAGGGCCTGAGACCTGCTCTCAGGCAGGGGCCAGAGAACACGGACATTATGAAAGGACAGAACATGCTGCCTGGCTGGCTTAGGTAGGGAGTGTCAGGGGGTAGATTGCCTAAGACCAGCCCTCGTTTATTATCCTGTCACAGCTCAGTGCTGCCTGATGACAGTCGGGCCAGCCGCCAACGCACAAGAGTGGTTCGAAGAAGTCTCAGCCCTGTGTTCAACCACACCATGGTTTATGATGGCTTTGGGCCTGCTGACCTACGCCAGGCCTGTGCTGAACTCTCCTGTGGGACCATGGAGCCCTGGCCAATCGCCAGCTGGGGGGCACACGCCTCAGCCTTGGTACCGGTGAGCAGAGCAGGCCCTTGAGGGGAGCCAAGCTTGGAGGCACGGGCTCAGTGGGTGGCCTTGGATGTGTCATTACCCTTTCCTAAACACTGTCTTCAAAGAGCCAGGATGATTGGGCATAGTGCATAATCTGGGACCAGAAAGTTGTTCTTGGAACCTGAGGTCTCCAAGGTAACAGTATCCTCCACTTTGGCTCACCCACATCCAGGTAGTAGTTATGGGCTCCAGGTGCCCTGGATGGATTCCACGCCCGAGGAGAAGCAACTGTGGCAGACACTCCTGGAGCGGCCCTGTGAGTGGGTGGATGGTCTTCTGCCCCTCAGAACCAACCTGGTCCCCAGAGCATAGCCTTGTCAAACCCCTTTGTGGATCCCCACCTAAAGCACACCCATGGCCCGAGTCAATAAAGTCTGTTTACAGAACTACTGCCTACTCAACTGGGTATTGAGGCATTAGCTGGGTGGTAAGGCATTAGCTTGAAAGAACCCACTTTGTTTGATGAAAGGGGTCACTCAGACCTCAAGGGGCTGCTCCTTGGACACACTCCCCTCAACACACATGCACCCTTCTGAAGTTGCCAAGACAAGCACAGTGGCGAGTGTTCTGTTTAATAGTCTTTAATTGTATGTAGTGTCCTTTGGGTGCCTCCCCAGTTAGTCCCACCCATTGGGGTGGGGCCTGGGCCCTGCAGTTGCTCTTAGGTTGTGGGACAGGTGTGTCAAAACTGTGTCTCCTCTGTTCATCCATCCGTGTCTGTGTCATTTGATGTCATCACTCAGTGTCCGGGGTCCAGGGGTAACCGATGTGACTCCTGCTCGCTGTGCCAAGATGGCTCTCCAAATTCGGCATACCATCCCTCCCCTGGGGACATCAGGGACCAATGTAATCCAGCCAGAAGGCAGTTCCTGCTCTCTCTTTAGGAACCATTATGCACAGGGGACTTGTTCCCCTGTGGTTTTCAGGAAGGAAT
The DNA here is from genome assembly GCA_021653895.1 of Mastomys natalensis. Classification (NCBI taxonomy): domain Eukaryota; kingdom Metazoa; phylum Chordata; class Mammalia; order Rodentia; family Muridae; genus Mastomys; species Mastomys natalensis. The sequence continues at coordinate 644,068 of JAJTUV010000697.1, read as the reverse complement.
CGAGGCAGGTCCCCAGGGCAAGGGGATGTCTGGATATTGCTAGAAGGTGCTACATGACTCATCCCTGGAGGGCCCAAGATGTACCTGATTCTGGTGTAGACTAGGTCATCTTGAGTAGCACAGGTGAGCAGCGTTTGAAGGGTGAAGCTATGGCTCAGGAGCTGGTTGTGAACCGAGAACCACAGAAACAGGGAAAGATCAAGTTGCACAGAAATACAACTAAAACCTCAGGTTCTAGCTTCTAACAGAATTCTCAGGCGGGTGACCTCTTTGTGGCCTGAGTTTTGCCATCCATATAATGAGAGGTGCATACTAAGAGCTCTTCCAGTATGAAGCATCTTGGCAGCAGTGAGAAAATTTGAATAGCTGGAAGACAGAGGAGCTGCCTTTGGTTTGTGTGTTTGGGGGTCGAGGGAGCTGGCAGCTCACACTTGCTCACCGTTTGGATAGTGGCTGGGTCTACACTCAGTTCCTGTAGCCACTGCACCAGGTTCTGATCCTTTGGGAGAGTGGCTGTCAAAAAGGCAGGTGATGAGGGCAGGCAAAGGTCCTCTGCTAGAGGCGGCCTTCCCTTCACCATTTCCCAGTCAAGTCTGCTCACCTGGGGTCTCTGAAGCCAGGGCACACGTCCTGATCTCTGAATGCACCCGATGCAGGGCCTGTTGCACCAGGGCCTGGCACTCACGTTCCTTCTCGGCCAGAAGGTCCCGAAGCCTGTGGGAAGGTGGGGGTGGTAGAATGAAAGGACCTGCGGGTTGAAGCCTCTGCAGCTTATCGGGGGGGGGGGGGTTTCCAAGAGGCTTCACCTGTCAGTCTCAGCTCGCAAGAGGCCCAGCTGCACCATCAGCGATGGAGGTCCCTGATCTGGTGGGATCTGGCTCTGCAGAGGTTGGCTCTCCTGCGGTTTCTGCTGGGACTCCCCTTTACTCCACTCCTCTGACCTGGGTGAGACCGCTTTCTTCTCTGCCTCTACCAGTTTGAATCGATTGAGCCCAAGGTGGGCGCGGCGCCCATTTAGGACCCCAGACGGCCAGGGAGAAGGGAGGGTCGCTAACTACTAATTTCATGTTCGCCACGCCCCCCAGGGCCACACCCCCACCGGCCGGCTGGCAGGATCCAACCCCGCCTACCCGCGTCCAGCACCGCCAGCGCAGCTCGGACTGCACGGCTGAGCAGCGAGTCCAACACGAACATCCAGTGTGGGCGGATCTGGCGTCTGCGGAGGATCTGTTTCACCTGGGGAGGGAAGGAAGGCAAGGTTGAGACAGTTGAATCTCAAATAGAGGTGGAGCTTGAGTTGCAAAGCCCTAGAAAGTCTGCTGCAATCTAAGAGAGGTGGGCGGACTTGGGGTCAAGGGTGGGACAGGGAAGCCAGGACTGGACATGCGTCTTCCTGGAAGTCATAGAATCCTGGAACATTAAGATCTTGCTCACGACCTGTTATTGCACAGCCCTAACTTTGACGAAGCGTCCCTCACCGCGTCTGGAAAGGCGAAGAGCGGTCCCTTCAAAAGTGCAGGCCCCAGGCTCTGGGCCCGCAGCTGAGCTTGCAGGGCCCGCAGCTCCTGGGCCAGCTGCCGGCGGTTAGGAGTGTGGATTTGTGCCCCGAGGCACCGAAGCAACTGTTCCACATGATTCCTGCTGAGGCGAGAATCCTAAAACGAGAGGGGTCCGTGGATGTTAGCATCGCAGTGAACAGAGATGCTCGCCAGTGGACCATAAATTCTTATCCCAGCTCGACCACCAGGGGGCGCTGGGGCGGGCCGCCCACCTGTTCCTGTTCCAGGAGATTCTCTGCTAGTGTGGGCACCTCCTGTTCCAGCACCGCAGCCAGCATGGCCCGGCGCTTGCTCTCCTGGTGCAGCAGACTCAGGCCTGAACTCTCTTCTGGAGACGCGGGTTCCTCGGCAGCGGGCTCCTCGGGCACACTGGGCAGAATGAGGGGCATCACATTGAGGGTGGGCAAGGCCATGCAGGCACCTCTGCTACAGGGTTTGAATCTTGGCTCTTTTATGCCTACTTCACGGGGATGATAGAAATTAAGCCCATCTCGGGGTTGGCAGAGTGAATGCCATAGGCATCTGGGAGAGAGCAAGGGGTGACAGATACTGTCCTTGTGAAGTGGTCAGGGTGTTTGCTACCCAGGGAGTCCTTTTTCTGGAGGAAATGAATACAAAGGCAAAAGTAGGTCAAGAGAAACTACTCCAGGACCCTAGGTGCTCACCGGAGCTGGCTGGTGTCCCCATAACTAAGGCAGCGCTTTGGGGGGCTGGGCGGGTGTTGAGAGGGTGCCTGGGGCCGTGGGAATGTCTGAGACTGTGTGGCTGAGTCAGCTGAAGGACTGGAAGCACTGGAAGGGGCACCTAAGGGAGGAACAAGCTGTTAGTCTGCTGACCTCCTCAGCCCCTCTGCCCTAGGTTGCCTCCCTCCACCCTCATAGCACCTGAGGGCCGGGGAGTATGCGAGGAGAGCCAGGGCTGCGGCTCCTCTTCCCTGGCTGAAGGAAGGGGTCTCCCAGCAGCTCTTGGGCACTGGCTCGGAGGCGGGGATCTGGCTCAAAAGTTCGGAGGAGGAAGGCCTGGGCCTCAGCTGACAGAGAACTGGGCATGGGTGGATGTACCTTGTACATGCCTACCTGTGGAGGCGGGGCAGATGGGATTAAACCCAGGATCAGAGCAGATGTGCTCAAGGGCCCCCCCGTCTGGCTCCACCCACTCTCTGTAGGCCACACCCCAGAGAGAGACTCACCTGAAACATAGCAGCCTGCGGGCTCCCTAGTTCATGGAAAGGCGGCCGACCTGTGGCCATCTCGATTACAGTGCAGCCCAGAGACCAGATGTCAGCGGCCTTCCCATATCCCCGTGGGCCCTGGTCGATGATTTCCGGGGCCATATACTGCAGAGTCCCTAGACCACGAATAGGAACAACAATGCCAGCGTAGGCTTCAATGTCTCCATCAGCCACTGGCTACCTGCACCTATGGGAACCTAACACCTCAAATAGTGGTCATCACACTCCTCTCTTAAGTGTCATCGTCCACCTAGGCCCCCTCACCTGCCAAGCTTCTGTCCTTCATGCTAGGCTGTATGGCGCTCACCCATCAGCCACAGGAGGGTTCCAGCTTGTACCCTCAAATTCTACCAACCTGTTTCACAGCCCCAACACACACTGCCTTGCGTCTGTTTTAGACTCTGAGCCCCTTTCATTCGTTAATCCAACCTTGGAGTCTAGACTTTATCATTTGTCCCTCCCTGGATCTATTCACCTGTCTCCAGCCAGATTCCATTCACCATTAAAACTGTAGCTCTGTGCCCAGACAAAACTCCACTCTCCAGAAGTCTCCACGAACCTGACACCCCCACCCCACCCCACCCTCCATTACCTGTGAAAGTCTCCGTGCAGGGCGTGATGCCTGCCAGCCGCTTGGAGGTGCCAAAGTCAGAAATCTTGAGCAGCCCACTGAAGGTGTTAATGAGTACATTGTCCCCCTGATTGAAGAGGACACTGGGGTTGGGCCCTGTTATGAACCAGACCCCTCCATCCTGGGACCCCGAATCTCCTGGGATTACATCCTGAGGCAGTCTCTATGAGTGTCTAGGAGCTTGTGTCTGATCTTCCACAGACATGACTTTTTCTCCTTTGAGGGGCCTTTTTGATAGGTCCCCCACCCTTTCCAAAGGTGTGCTGTCTTCCAGCTTCCGTCTGATACTGTGTCTCCACACCCGAACCAAGCTTAGGGCTTACCTTGATGTCTCGGTGAACAATTCGGTTCTCATGGAGGTAGTCGAGTCCTTGCAGGATCTGCCGTGTGTAGAAGCTAATGGTACTCTCGTTGTCCTTCAGGGGGCCCCACACTGACCTAAGCAAGGAGGACAGGCTGCCTGCGCAGAGACAAGCCAAGTTTATAATTGTTGCCTGCTTACTGTTCCCACATCCCTCTGTTCAAGGCCCAAACACACCCATTCCCATGACCCAGACTTCCATCAACAGATGCACCCTGTCAGCTAATTCTAGATGATACCCACCCACGCTAGAGTTCATTTCCCCTCAGGGTTTGCCACCCCTGTCTGGCTCCATTCCCACACCCCATACCTCAGGTTTCACTCCCCTCCCACGCAGGGCTGGTACCTCCAGGCACTTCCTCCATGAAGATCTTGAGGTAGCCGCCCTGGCTGGCTGAGCCCAGATAGCGCACGATATTCTTGTGACGAAGTCGTTTGTGAAGAGCGATCTCTTCATGCAGAGGCTGAGAGAATCTGTGAGTGTGGAGGAGAGACCAGTGGGGCAGATGTGAGCAGAGATAACCTCCCATGGTCCTGTACCATAACAACCGCCCACCGACCTCTCTGATCTGCCCTACTGTAAGGGCCACCACCCCAATTCCAGCCACTAAACAGCTATCTATTTTTCCATGCCCATGGCCGCTCAATTCTCGTGTTTCCTCAACACACACACACACACACACACACACACTGCACCTGTTCACATCCACCCTCCTGAGCCCCCAGACCTGCGTAAACCAATGCACCCTACCTGCTATCTCTCTCTGGGATCTCCTTGATGGCGATTCGTACTCTCGTGTGCCTGTCACGGCCGGCATACACCACCCCATACGTGCCTTTGCCGAGCACCAGCCGCTCACCGGTCTCCGAGAATTCATAATCAAACTGTGGGACACAGAGCACCCGGTTCAACAGGGCCCTTCACCCCTCTCTCTCCTCCAACCCCCAGTTCCACAGCCTCACCTCCAGCACCTCCCTTGTGCCTTCTGCCTCCTCAGTGGTTGCCGAGGAATCTGGATTCATCACCAAGACCTGAATTAGGCCACAGAACCTGAAGAGGAGAAAACACCTGGCAGGGGCTATCTGGCCAGGAACCATCCCCCAAGAGCACCAGGTCCTTTTCGTCCCTTCCTTTCCCTCAGTCCCCTGGGCATCCCAGCCCCAACTCAGAAAGGTTGAGCACACCACTGGCAGCGCTCTACACTGGGAAAGCACAACTGGACGTCCTGGGCCGGAGGAAGTGCATACAGGAAGCAGCAGCGCTGGTCCAGCTTGGAGGCGCTAGGGAAGGAGAGGGGCTAATGAATGCCAGGCTTGATGGCACAGGGGCTTGCCGGAAGGTTCTGCCTCTCACCTGATCCCACAGATGGAGGTGACAGGGAAGGTCCAGCCGGAAGGATCCTCCTGTGAGAAGAAAGGGACGAGGGTTGTGGAGGTGTTGGGACTAGAGAAGGTAGGAGAAAGGCGGATCAGTGAGTAACAGGTCTCAGAGGGAGCTTGCCTGAGTCTCTGGCTCCAGCAAGCTTAGGGTCACAGCGCTCACAGGATCTGGTCCCTGAATCTCAAGCCTGGCAGGCAGCAGGACCTTATTTATTTCCAGCACCAGCACCTGTACACAGTAGGGGAAGGGATCTGTCATAATGTGCCTGGTTCCTGAGTCCCTGAGTCCCTGGGTCCCACTGCCCTCACCAGGCACTGGTCCTCCTGAGGAGGGGTCGTCTTGAAAGGCTGACAGGATTGTAGCAGGAAGTGGAGCCAGAAGTGAGCTCGCAGCAGGGGTCCCCAGAGGGCTCTGGTGTGGGTCTGAAATGCTGGTACAGTAAGAAGGTCTCCATCACTGACACCAAGTACCTAGATGCACACACAGCCTTGGCATCAGCTCAGCCTAGGCACCAGCTGGTGCCATCTGGATGCATGTAGTTAGAATATGGGCATTGGGTACTACGAGCAGAGCAGAACACGGGCACTGGGTATCAGAGTGGTGTCAAAGTATTAGGCTTCTGGCTGGGGGAGGGGTGCCAATGGACGTAGGCACAGGGCTGAAGGGGCCGCCTACCATATAGGGGCATTGAGCTTGTACAGTTGTTCTGCAGCCAGCACCACCTGGATGGGGTCGTTGGCAAGAATCTGGGCTCCCAGGTAGAATCCCACATCCCAATAATACTGCATCTTCTCCACACAGCCTTTGCGGGCTAGCAGGCAGCCCAGCTTCATGCCTAGGGGAGGGTGGCATGGGCTCAATTAAGTGTAGGTGCCAGAATGAGGCTCAAGTGTGGGTCCCACTGTAGTCCACATGCACAAGAGTATGGACATGAATGTAGATCTGGGCCCAAAGGTAGGTGTGGCAAGATCTTGGCGGTAAGAGCCTAGCACAGGGGAGAGCTAGGGCACAAATAGATAAGGGATTAAGTACGACAACCAGAAGTGTGGGATTGGGAAGAGGGGCACTCAAAGCTCCTGAGGCCTCAGACCTCAGGCGCACATCAGTCTCTCTCTCTCTCTCTCTCCTCTCTCTCTCTCTCTCTCTCTCTCTTTTTTTTGGGGGGGGGGGGCGGTTTGAGACAGGGTTTCTCTGTATAGCCCTGGCTGTCCTGGAACTCACTTTGTAGACCAGGCTGGCCTCGAACTCAGAAATCCATTTGCCTCTGCCTCCCAAATGCTGGGATTAAAGGCGTGCCCCACCACCGCCCGGCCTCACACATCAGTCTCAAATCCCACAAGTCAGTGCTTCTTTCCTCCCGGGGCTCTTTCCTTGCCCTCTGGACCCTGTGCTGGGTGCCATGGGCTAACAGCAGGCCTTACCTATCAGCTGGAGCTCCTCAGAGTCTTCAAAATGCTGCCCAGCTGCAATGAGGAGCACAGCTGCATTGATGCCTGAGTGTAGGCTGGGCTCCACATCAAATGCCTTGCGGTACCTGGAGTCAGGTCAGGCAGGGGATACAGGGCTGAATGGATGTCTGCAACCCCACCCACCCCTCCTTCCCATCACTAAGCCCTCTACACAAGATCTTGTGTGAATTACCAGTGATAGGCCTGCTCTAGGTGGCCGGCATTTCGGAAGCCAGAGCTGAAGAACATGTCCTTGTAGATACGACCGCACATGCAGTATAGATCTGGAGCCACCGGGCCTTCATACTTCACCAATGGCAGCAGGACAGCCAGGGCTTTCTCACGGTCCCCAGGCCTGTTCCTCCTACAGAGGAACGTGCACCGAAAAACCTGTCTAATGGCTCTGACCCACCCAGTCCTGGGACCCAATAGACCATAAACGGAAGGGACCCTTCTGGGGGCTTACTATTAATGAGTCTCAAATGACACTAACCCAGGAAGCATTGATCTCCAGAGTTAGTGACTCCAAGCGGAAGGGATTTCTAGTTGCAAACAACTCTTAAGGAGTAGCGACCTCGGACAGCTCTGACCCTATCAAGGGGATCCCACCTCCTCTGTCCTCACCATGCATCCTTAGCCCAGACCAACAGGGCCCTCTGGACATTAGGACCCAGGTCAGCAAATCCCCTGAGGGGCAGTGGTTCCAGACCGCAATGCTCTTGCTCTGCAGGTCGCAGAGACTCCTGTGGCCCTGACTCAAGCCTTGCCCCACTCCCCACCTGTTAAGGGCAAATGTGTAGTGAAAGCAGACATTGTGCTGTTCAGCCACATCACAGGTGGGCAAAGCCTGCAGCGTCTCCACCAGCTCAATGATGGCCGAGTAGTCCTGTGGAAGGGAACACACGTCAGCTCGGTGAGCCCTTGACATGGAGGAAAAAAATATTTATTTATTTATTTATTTATTTATTTATTTATTTATTTATTTATTTTGGTTTTTTGAGACATGGTTTCTCTGTGTCCTGGAACTCACTCTGTAGACCAGGCTGGCCTCAAGCTCACAGAGATCCACCTGCTTCTGCCTCCAGAGTGCTGGGATTAAATGCCTGCACCATCACTGCCATCTGAAATATCTTTTTTTTTTTGTTTTTTGTTTTTGTTTTTGTTTTTGTTTTTTCGAGACAGGGTTTCTCTGTGTAGCCCTGGCTGTCCTGGAACTCACTCTGTAGACCAGGCTGGCCTCGAACTCAGAAATCCACCTGTCTCTGCCTCCCGAGTGCTGGGATTAAAGGCGTGCGCCACCACCACCCGGCTGAAATATCTTTTTATAGGGTTTTTTTTTTTTTTTTTTTTTTCCAGACAGGGTTTCTCTGTGTAGCCCTGGCTGTCCTGGAACTCACTCTGTAGACCAGGCTGGCCTCGAACTCAGAAATCCACCTGCCTCTGCCTCCCAAGTGCTGGGATTTAAAGGCATGCGCCACTACCACCTGGCTCTGAAATATCTTTTCTGTTTGTTTTTAAGATAAGGCTTCTCCACATAGCCCCGGGTGTCCTAGAACTCACTCTGTAGACCAGGCTGGCCTCGAACTCACAGAGATCCACCTACTTCTGCCTCCAGAGTGCTGGTATTTAAGACGTGTAACTACTCGCAGTTTGAAGGAAAATTCTACTGCCCACAACCTGAAGACTTTGCATACCCCTCAGGCCAAGCAGATTCACAGACCACACATTCATGGAGAACCCACTGTGCACCCCACACTGGTGTTTCTAAACTCACCAATGGCCTGTGAGGCAATGATGATGTCATCCCTCAAAAATAAGGAAATGTGGGCTGAAGAGATAACTAACAGCAGTTAAGAATGCCGCTGCTCTTCAGAGGACTGCAGTTTGGCCCCACATCCACAACAGGGAACTCACAACCTTCTAACTCCAGCCCCAGAGGATGCAACACTCCCTCCTGTCCCACAGGTAACTGCACACACAATGTACCAACCCCAACTCAGACACACATACATACACACAATTAAAAAATAAAATACATCTTAAAAAATAAAGAACAATGAAGCCAGGTGTGGTGGCACATGCCTTTAGTCCAGCACTCAGAAGGCAGAAATAGGTGGCTATGTCAGCCAGCCTAGTGTACATACTGAGTTCTAGGCCAGCCAGGAATGCACAGTGAGACATGTTTTAATAAGAAGAAGAAGAAGGAGGAGGAGGAGGAGAAGGAGGAGAGGAGGAAGAGAAGGAAAAGGAGGAGGAGGAGGAGGAAGAGAAGGAAAAGGAGGAGAAAGAGGAGGAGGAGAGAGAGGAAAGGAGGAAGGAGGAGAAGGGGAAAGAGGAGAAGGAGGAGGAGGAGGGAGGAGGAGGAGGAGGAAGAGGAGGAGGAGAGAGAAGAGAAGAAGAAGAAGAAGAAGAAGAAGAAGAAGAAGAAGAAGAAGAAGAAGAAGAAGAAGAAGAAGAAGAAGGTATTTGTCTGGCAACAAATGTCTGTCATACAATGAGCTCTCTTTCTTAAGTTTACACACAGGACCCTTGAAGCCTAGGCTGGCCTCAGACTGGCTTGTAAACAGGATGACCTCAAACTCCTGCCCTTCCTGATGCAACCACTTGCATCCTGAAGTTAAATCCTATGCCATGGCCTGTCGGAACGCCACACACCTGGACATCACGGTATGACAGCAGCAGATTCATGATGATGTCAGGGCTCAACAGCTCTACACTGTCCAGTCTCCGCTGCAGGCGAGCCAGCTCCTGCCTCAGCTGCTGCCCACTGAACCGCTCCCGAGCCTGCCGGATATTTTGACGAATGGTCTCTCGGAAATACCCGCTGATGTTCAAGACCAAGAGAGAGAAGAGAGAGGAGGAGAGAGAGAGAGAGAGAGAGAGAGAGAGAGAGAGAGAGAGGAGTCACTCAGCCCCAGCAAACTTTACCTTCATTAGCCTGTACCTGGTACCCCCTCCCTGTGAGCCCCATTACCAAGAGTCTGTGGGCGTGGCCTCCAACAGTCGGACAAGCCGGCCCACCAGGGGAGTGAGGAGGGCCTCAGTGCCCGCCCCAGCCTGTACTAGCCCATCGGCTATGCCCCTCAGGAGGCCTGCATCGCCACATAAGACCCGGCCAGTGGCTGTCACCACATAAGGAATCAGTGTGTAGCTGCCAACACAATCCTGGTGGGAAGAAGGCAGCAATTAGTGGAGGTCACACAGGTCAGCAGAAGGTTAGACAGGAGATTAGTACCAGTGAACATAGGAACAGCAGAAAAGAGCTGCACTTCACGAGAGGAGGATACATGGACCAGAGGGTCACACTGATGTCAGGGATAAATGACTGAGATAAATGGCTGGGAAGGTTAGTGGAGGTCAGAGGTTGTAACATTAGCATGAGGGGTAGATTCTGCTCACCGAGTTCTTCTGGAAAACATCCTCCTGCAGGAGGCAGACAATCAGATACTGGCATTCTGGGAAGGCCTCACCCCAATCCTGCACCTGTCCCGTCCCCCCACCCCCACCCTCTCCAGTCACCTGGCCACTTACACGAAGGGCCTGCAGGTCAGAGAGCTCTGCCTGGGAACAGAGGAGCACATTGTTGGTCATGCTGAAGCTCTCGCGCACGCCGAGGTGGTAGAACAAGGAAGGCTGTGCCAGGGAGTTGCTCACCTCCAGAACGACTACATCTGTGGACACAGAAGTGCAGGCCTGAGGGCCGGAGCCCAGCTCAGTGCGGGAGGAGGGGGGCGGGGGGGGGGGTTGAAGATGCATGCCTCTTCAAATGCCTTGTCTGCACCTGAGGCCAAATTCAGGGCTGCTCTAGAGGGTTCCCATGTTTTCAGGATACTCTTATTGGTGGTGTTACAGAAGGTGCCCAGAGACCTCATCCCACTGAGAACCTGGAAGTCCCAGGAAAGAGACAAATGGAGGTGCTCTAGCTGAGCTCTTCCAGGTTATGTAGGAGACAGGAACTTTGCAAACAGAAGTCCCATGCTCTGGCGCTCTCTCTCCTCTCTCCTCTCTCTCTCTCTCTTCTCTTATTTTATTTATATGTATGTGTGTGTTGGTGTGAATGTATGATAGAAGGAGGCATCTGGATCCTCTGGAGATAAGGTTACAGGTGGTTGTGAGCACCCTAGGTGCATGCTGGGAACCTCGGGTCCTCTGAGAGCAGCAAGTGCTCTTAACCTCAGCGCCGGCTCTCCAGTCTTGAAGCCAGGGTCTTGAGGGTGATCTGCAACATTGTGTGTGAAGACAATGTTGTGCTTTTATGTATGTTTGTATAGCTTACTGTATCCAGCCATCTTTAAGTGACAATGTCCCCAAGAGAGGGACTGTATGAGTCAACGCGGATGAGGCCACTTTATCTGTGGCCTGATCCGGTCAGCCTTCATTTTTAAGCTACAATTTAGCAGATGGCCGGGATACACGGCTCTCTGACTCTGGGATAAACAAATAGGGATGAAGTGGAGCATCCGGATAGGTGGGGAAAAGAAGAATGACCATTTTCCGACCTCGCCCCTGGACTCCCTGTCTCTCCTCTAGACCCACCCCTGCCCCACCTATTTTGACTCCTAGTCTCCAAATACAATCCCTCTCTTCTATAATCCAGTCCTGAAGGGTTGCCTCAGCGCTTCCTTTCCCGCCTCTTTAGCCCATGTGGGATGTAGTAATGCTTATCAACCCCAACCCTGTAGAGATGGCCCCTTGCCATAGACCAAACTTCCGTCTCAGGCCTGATTCTCAAAAGTCCAACGTGAGATCATCCTAAAAAATGAGTTCTCCCGCTTCCGCAGACAACCGCAGCTCTGCCCCTCCCTCAGCCACGCCCCTTAGAGTTCGCCTGCCCGCCCCACCTGCTTGCCACTACGCTTACTAAAGGATACTTAAACTCCGGCTCAGGAGACAGCCCTGAATCCCCAAATCCAGTCTCAAGTCCCACCTCATCCACAATCCACTAAATGTTCCTGTTGTCACTGCCCCGTCTCAAGTCCGGCTTTAGTTTACCGTAAACGCCCACGCCCACCCCGTCAGGGGTCTTCGAGCTCCGCCCCCTGTCCCGCCCACGCTCAAGCCCCGCCCCGAGGCGCTCACCCGCATTGTAGAAGGAGTCCAGCGCAGCGGTGTCGCCTAGCGCTAGCGTCGCAAAGGGCAGGCTGCGCAACTGCGGGGGTGGCCGCGTGCCCTGGAGCTGAGCGCAGGCCTCGCGCAGGCATCGCAGCGGCAGCGGCTCTGCCTCGGTTCCCGACCCGGGCTCCACCCCGGGCCCCGGCTCCCGGGTCAGCACGTAGACCACACTGAGAGGCCGGCTTCGCGCGTAACCCCGACCGGCGACCGCAGGAGACGAGCGACCCCGGCTCAGCGCCTCTGCTAGCGGGTCCTGCCAGCAGCTGCCCGCCCGTTCTAGAACCCCGGCCCCGGGACACGGCCCTGCCATGCGGGGGCGCTCAAGCGCGGAGCGCCGGGCGCGGGGGACCCGGGACAGGGCACGAGGCTGAAGGTGTGGATTCAGCTGGGATCCAGAGCTGGGCTGGATGTCTTGTTCCGGAAATCTTAAGTCCAGAGAGAAATCTCTGCTTAATCTTTCACGGTCCTTACAGATCTGCAATCCAGGATTGAGTTCTGGGAATCTGGGGTACCCAGTAATCCTCGGCTCACAGGTCACAGGAGGATCCCGGGAATTCAACCGACAGCGTGCTACACCCAGACTTCTCAAGGGAGAGCTGGCAGTCACTCTGTCCTGCCCTCACATGTAGGCTGGGCCCAGCCCTTTCCCGACTGGGAAAGGCTCCACCCTCGGCCCTGGGGCAATGAGGCTCCCCAGCGGCTCTCCCTCCCTCCTCTCCGGCTAGAACTTCTCTGACACTGTCCACTTCCGGAACAGCCTGTGCCCCTATTCGGGCCAAACACTGTTGACTGCTCACTGCAGGGGCTTGTAAGATGTGTGCCCAGGCCAGGGATAGGAAACAGGACGGCCCCGCCCTGCAGGGATCTGGTGAATGAATGGACACGGGGCGGAGGGAGGGGGTGGTGCAAAACACTGTGAGAGTGGTAGGTGTCACGTGTAATGTTCCTGCTGGTAGGGGTCTGAGCGTTGACAAGCTGCTTTCCTCAAAGCCTTGCCTACTGGGAAGTCTTGCTGACTTTATCGGTCCACCCAAAACTTGACCACAGAGCTGAGAAGTACTTCTACTGTAAACTTCCTATCTACCCTTTGAAGGAACTTCAGAAGCCTTGGCTTTTTGGGTTTCAAGAGTATCCCAGCTTTAAATTCACCAAGAACCTTTAACATCACAGTACAAATCAGTAACTAAGGCAAAGAGTTGGTATAAACCTTAGAGGACCCTGAATTTGGAAATGGGACTTTGAGAATCCAAGGTTAGGATCATGTTTCATAATTGTTTATTATGGTGGGGCTGGGGCTTGGGAGACAGCACAGCTGTTAAGAGCATTTGCTGCTCTTTCAAAGGACCCTAGTTTGGTTCCCAGCACCCACATGGTTACTCACCATCATCTGTAACTGTAGTTCCAGGGGATTCCAGGCACTCTCCTGACCTGCACAGACACCAGGCACATACTGGTGCACATATATAATTACAGGTAACACACACACATGAAATAAAACTAAAACTGTTTATAAAATAATATGTTGGGGCTTTGGACAAATAGACCAGTCAAAAGGGTAGGAAGCCTCTGTTTCACAGCCTTCTTGTCTCATGGAAGAAAAAAAAATATCTTCCTAGGTTTGAACCAAGGGATACATAAGCAATAGAGAGGGAGAATGTAGCCCATGACAGAGGTTTGGGTAGAAAACACACTTTACAAGAAACAAATACGAGCCAAGTGGTGGTGGCACACCTCTAATCCCAGCACTCAGGAGGCACAGAGGCTAGTGAATCTCTATGTGATCAAGGCCAGCCTAATCTACAGAGTGAGTTAACAGGACAGCCAGGGCTATACAGTGAAACCCTGTCTCACAAAACCAACCAACCAAACAGCAAACAAAGGGCGAGAGAGCTGTCCACAGACACATCCACTTTGGGTTCGAGGGCCCAGGAGATTGTCAGTGGATGGTTGAATCACTAATCTCACTGCTAGATGTCCCTCTGGCATTGTCTTGCATCCTTCCAGGGTCAGAAACCCTGAGAATCGCCTTCATCTTCCTGATTAGAAGTTCTCCCTTGTATAGAGCTCGTGTCCCTGGTCTGTTTTCTATAGGCTTTCTCCCTAATAAGAAAATATCTGGCCGGGCGGTGGTGGCGCACGCCTTTAGTCCCAGCACTTGGGAGGCAGAGGCAGGTGGATTTCTGAGTTCGAGGCCAGTCTGGTCACAGAGTGAGTTCCAGGACAGCCAGGGCTACACAGAGAAACCCTGTCTTGAAAAAAAACAAAAACAAAACAAAACAAAATAAAATATCTGAAAGCTAGGAAAGGTTACAAAGTGGCCCGGCAGCAGAGGCAGTTGGCAGTGAGGTGGCTAAGGGACGGAAGCTATAAGAAGTGATAATGATACTGACAGTGGAGCACTCCAGCAGAGCACCATGTGCAATCCCGCAGTAGGGGTGACCGATGCCTTTTTCTGAGACCCAGCTGATGCCATACATGGCAGTGGGCAGTGGCCTCAGATTGCATTGCACTGTCACGCCCATGTACGCACATTGGTTCAAATTGCAGCATCTGTGCCACCACCCAGCACTCAGGGGCATGTTACTGCACAGTTAGTCCCATCGCTTCTGAATAAGGGTCTGCATCATAGGTGTTAAAAGTCTTCCCCCTGTGGAAGCTGAGAGTTCTCTGCAGGTAGGAGTGGAAGGCGCATTGGCACCCTACAACATGCCTGACCCCTTAGAGATATTATCCCAAGGCAGCCTTCAATCAGCGATGAGGTATATGTTTTCAGGTCCCAGGTGACCCCCCCAACAGTACCAAGGGGCCAGTTTTGGTTGGTTTGTTTGCCTATGGTCAATCAGGTAATAACAGTGGAAGTGGGACTCGAACTCAGGACTATCTTGTTCTAAGCTATCAGTCTAACCCAAGTCTTATCCCCTCCAGAGTTTCAGCTTCTCTCCAGTCCCTTTATCTACTCTCAGTCCCAGCAAGCAGCCTGGACAACTGTGCCAGGGAGAGCTGGGAGGAACCTCTTGGGCCTGGGCAGGAAAGGGGGGTCCTCAGAGGCACCCCACCATAACCACTTCCTCCTTTCAGTTATCTCCTAACACTCTCTCTGCTCTGAAAGAAGTCTGCCAGTTCCTCTCCTGGATGCACAACAAATCGGCAGATAACAGCCCCACCCCTGCACTGACTCCCCACCCCACCCCCACCCCCCACCCCCCAGGTCATTTTGTGTAAAGGAAAACTGAGGCTGTGACCAGGAAAGGACTTGCCCAGAGACCCACTGTAAATACCATCTGCACTCCAAAGCTCTTCTTCCCAAGGCCTAAGTCTTTCCCTCTGGCCCCACCCTGTTTCAAGACTGCCATTTCTCAGATGAGGAAACTGAGGCCCATAGAAGGAAAGAAGTCACCTCAGCTCCTTCATGAATGCTGGGCCAAAGTTGAGAATAACCACCCTCCCTGTTCCCCTGCCCCAGGGTGAAGTGGAAACTTAAGGGTTCTTTGGAAAGTCGTGTTGGATGGTATTTTGCTAGGGCAAACACGTGAAGGAGTGTTTTCTTGAAGAGGACAAAAGTGAAAGGCTAAGGCTGACTCGTGAAGGAACTGTTTCACTGAGGCAGCATAAGAGAGAGGATGTTCTCTAAAGCAAGCATGTGAAAGGACACGTGAAGGATTCTTTGCTAATGACATGCATGTATTGGTCTGCCTTACATTGTGTAGTTGAGCTCCATTTGTCTGGGAAGATTGGAATGATTAAAAAAATACTGTCCCCATGGCTGGGAGATAGCCAGGCATAACAACCTGTTTAATTTGCAGGATAAGAATAAGAGATATGCCGGGCGGTGGTGGCGCACGCCTTTAATCCCAGCACTTGGGAGGCAGAGGCAGGCGATTTCTGAGTTCGAGGCCAGCCTGGTCTACCGAGCGAGTTCCAGGACAGCCCGGACTACACAGAGAAACCCTGTCTCGAAAAAAAACCAAAAAAAAAAAAAAAGAATAAGAGATATTTAAAGCATAGATGTTGCCCCCAGAGGCCTAAGCTGGATTCCTGGCCTTTTCCTGTTGTCTTTACTTCCTCTCCCAAGCCAAGTAATCTTCCAGTCCTGGAGTTCCGCTCTTAAGGACAGCCCAGAGGTGGTGGCACACTCTCCAGTCCCAGCACTCAGGAGACAGGGGATCTCTGTGAGTTGGAGGTCAGCCTGGTCTATAGAACAAGTTCCATTGTTACTCAGAGAAATCTTATGGGGGTGGTGGGGGTGGTACTTGCTGCTCTTCCAGTATCTTTCAGATGACATATGTCAATGCCATGGTGTCACTTCCCACGATCTTCTGTCTTGTCCATTCCTAACCTATGTCTGCCTTGCCCATTCCTGCCCCATTCAGTGTCTCTTCTATGGTGCAGCCTGTTTTTGTTTTGTTTTGTTTTGAGAGTTAAGAAATGTATATAGGAGAGAGAGGAAGTAGTGTGTGTGTGTGTACATGTGTGAGTATAGGTGCTATGTGTCTAACGGAGAGAATGTGTGTGTATTTGTGTGTACATGTGAGTGCAGATGCCCAAGGATTCTAGAAGACCATGTCAGATCTGCTGGAGCTGGAGTTACAGGCAGTTATGAGCTACCCAGTGTGGGTCCTCTGCACAGTCGGTGCTTGATTTTAAGCACAGAGCCACCTCTGACAGGCACAATGCTGACAGGGCCTCACTGTGTCCACTCTGGGTCTCTAATTCCAGATACCTCTGCCTCAGCTTCCCAAGTATTAGGATTACAGGCATGCACTTCCACATCTGACTTATCTTTCATTTTAAAATTATTTATTTATTTTATGTATATGAACACGCTGTAGCTGTCTTCAGACACACCAGAAGAGGTCATCGGATCCCATTACAGATGGTTGTGAGCCACCATGTGGTTACTGGGAATTGAACTCAGGACCTCTGGAAGAGCAGTCAGTGCTCTTAACCTCTGAGCCATCTCTCCAGCCCCCTGACTTACCCTTCTAAAACTAAGTCTGACCTGGCCTCTTTTCTGCCTAACATTCTTCCATGGCCCCCTTTGACCTCCATTTCAGTAATGCAATGTCCTGTGTGAACTGTCTTTGCAAAGGTCCTGGGTGCATGTTTGGCTGGCGCTCAACACCCTCTTCCCAACACCCCAGCTTACTCTCTTGACTCCTTAACCCTTCTTTTCTCCCACTTCCTCCAGTTTGCCTTTGTTTCTACCTCTAGCGTGCTCTGCAGATCACGTGCCTAAGGAATGTTGACAGAGCCTTTTAATTCTTCCAAATAACACCCCCTCCACGAAGCCATCTCAGACTTCTGGCCCTGTAGGAGCTGAGCAAGCACCTGTCAGTGGAGTCTAGTACGGTATGCCTTGCTTCAGTGGACTTTGGCTCCCCCTAGGGAGACAGAGAGAAGTAATCACTGGGCTTTGCCTGTTGCCTCTTTTTCTTACACCCTGGAGTGTCCATGTTGCAGAAGACTGGAAGAGTTCTTGAGACCTGGGAAAGGGGAGAAAGATCGAGAAAGGCCCCAAGTTATTTCCCAAAATGCCTCCACCCAGATTCTGGAACAAGTATGGGACCTAGCAGTGCTCTCAGATTCTGGGAACTACTGAAGAGGTGTGCTATGAAGAGCCATGAGGGAGACTTCCGTGCCTGGAACCTTCCCAGCACCCCAGTTTGGCCTGATTCCAAGTTCCTTGCTCCCATGGAAGCCTGCCTCCTCAGCCTCTTGGCATCAGAGCAGGCATGCTGATGTCCTGCCCAGAGAAAAAGAACCAGATGTTGACTCTGAGGTCTGAGTACCCTAAGGGAGGTTCCAGGAGCCAGCTGTGGGGCAGAGACAGCCCTTCTCCAAATTCTTACCACTCTTTCCCACACGGGCCCCTCAGAGGTCACTCCCAGACCTAGTCTGTGAAAAAAGCAAAGTCAGAGGGTGGGCTGAGGCCCCAGGCTCTCCCTTGGGATCCATCTTGCCTAGGGGGCCAGGTAGCCCTGGAATTTCAGAGGCAGATGTCCTGTGTCCTGCCCTATGCTTAAGACAAAAGAAGAAGGTGGAGGAAGAGGAGAAGGAAGGAAGAAAGAAGAGGAGGAAGAAGAGGAGACAGAGGAGAAGAATGTGGTATTATACCCTACTAGCATCCTTTTCTGGCTCTGTAATTGCAGACAAGCAATTGTGCCTTTCTGAGGCTCACAGTCCTCTGCAGTTATACAAGAACAGTGCAATCTACCTGGCACATCCCAGGATACTGGGCACTCTCCCATTTGGAGCCTGGTGCAGAGGTGGTTCCCATGTCTCCGTTATAGATACCCAGCGCCTGCACCCAGCGTCTTAGTCAGTGTTCTATTGCTGGGAGGGGACACAATGGCCATGGCTTTTTGTTTGCTTGTTTGTTTGTTTGTTAGAGACAGGGATTCTCTCTCTGTAGACCAGGCTGGCTTTGATACCACAGAGATCCACCTGCCTCAGCCCCCTGAGTGCTGGTCATGAACCACCACGGCCTGGCAACTCTTATAAAGAAAGCGTTTAACTAGGGGATTGCTTAGAGTTTCAGAGGCTTAGTCCATTATCACCATAGTGTGGAGCATGATGACATGAAGGCAGGCATGCTGCTGGAGAAGTAGTTTAAAGCTACATCCTGATCCAAAGGCAGAAAGACACACACAAAGGCAAAAGGAGAGAGACTGAGCCGGTCATGGGCTTTTGAAACTTCAGAGCCCACCCCTGGCGACACACCTCTAATAAGGCCACACCTCCTAATCCTTCTTAAATAGTGCCACTCCTTAATAACTAAGCATTTAAATATATGAACCTTTGAGGGCCATTCTTATTCGAACAGCCACACTTAGCCTCCACGGGTTTCCTCAAGGGCTCTCTTTGCCAGATCCCTAGCATCCCTTACCTTGAGAACCTACAGATCTTTTCTCTCTAAGACTTCTTGGGGCTCCTGGATAACTAGGCAGGGGGACCACTTTACTGGCTTCCAGCTTCCTGGGTTCACGGAGACATAGGGCCAATGGGCACAGGGTGAACATATTTCCTCCAGACTCCTCGGAACTCCTTGTACTTCCCAGATTCTAGATAATTAAGGACCTCCTGAGAAGGTGAGGTTCTGTGGTATTTACATCCTATTTACATGTGGTATATTTGCATCCTGTTTACATAAATTTGCATTAAAGGCCAGATTATAAAACGTTCCCCCTTCTTGGGATGGAGAGAGAATGAGAAGTGGTTGATGTGGTGAGCACTTGTAGGACCCCACCTGGGCAGCTGGGGTGACCCTGGGCCCTCAGGCGGGCAATCCTTCAAATAGGAGCAGCTAGAACAAAAGGGCCCATAGTAGGTCCATCTTGTGGGGCCCACTAGAGTGGGGCTGCCAGTGTAGACAGACCAGGCTGTGGGGGTAATAACTTGTAGCAAGACTTCTCTCCATTGTCTCCCAGGAACACACCACCCAAACTGGAGCCAGCAGGGGTTTGGGCATTTGCTCCCTCAGACTCCAGAGAACTGGGTGTTGCTTTGTGTAGCTCTGCTTCTTTGTGAAGGTCCAGCCCTTTTGCTGTCTCTACTATATGGTCATTGTGAACACTATTAATAGTAGCCACCATTTATAGTTACCTGTTGCTTTCAAATGTTACTTTTAATCACGTATATGTGTGCGTGTGCATGCATGTGTGTATGTGTGTGTTGTGTATGTGTTCACTCATGATGCAGTGTTGGATGTCTTCCTTGGTCATCCTCTACATGACTTAAAACACATTTTATTCATTTTATTTATTAACTTATTTTTGAGACATGGTCTCTGTTACATAGCCCTAGCTGACGTGGAACTCCCTGTGGAGATCAGACTGGCCTTGAACTCACAGAGATCTGCCTGCCCTCTGCCTCCTGAGTGCTGGGATTAAAGGTGTTCACACTATTGGCCAGGGCACACTTGCCTTTTATGTGGGAGCAGAGGATCCAAGCTCAGGTCTGTATGTTCCCACGGCAAGCACTTCACTGACATTTTCATCTCCTGAGACTCTCCTACTCCACTCCTAATCGTGGGTCCTGCTACAAAGCACGGACTAAATGAGTAGGGTTTTTTTTTTTTAAATCTATTTATTTATGTATATGAACACTATATTTGCATGTATGCTTGCATGACAGAAGAGGACAAGAGGAGATGATTGTGAGCCACCATGGAGTTGCTGGGAATTGAACTCAGGACCTCTGGAGAAATAGCCAGTGCGCTTAACCACTGAGCCATCTCTCCAGCCCAAGAAGTGGTTTGATTACAGAGCATATGATTGGCATTCATGAGTTCTTGGTTTGTTTGTTTTTTTTTTCTTTTTCCGGTGATTGATTGACAAGCACAGGCGGGGATTCGAACTCGGGAGAGACAGACAGCAGCCTTGGACTCCAGAGCTCGGCGACTGCTGCGGTGTGTCACTGCTGGCCGGCTGAGTTCTTGGTTTTAATTCCAGCATTTTTAAATGCACACACACACACACACACAAGCCAGTTGTGGTGGCGCACGCCGGTAGGATTTGCTGAAGGAGGCAGAGGCAGGAGGATCACGAGTTCGAGGCCAGCCTGGGCTACACATTGAACACAGCTTTTTTTTTTTTTTTTTTTTCCCCACTGAAGGACAGCAGGATCGAACTCGGGACAGACAGAGAGCTCTTGGGCTACACATTTAAAAAAAAAAATAAATGCACACACATGTGTACATACACATGAACAAGAGAGAAAAAAAGAGAGGCTCTCGCCAGGCACGGTGATGTAAATCTTTAATCCCAGCACTGGTAAGGCAGAGGCAGGCAGAGCTCTATGAATCTCTGAGGCCAGCCCAGTTTACCAAGTGAGTTCTAGGCCAGGGCCAGCCATGGCTACATAGTAAAGCCCAGTCTCAAACACAAAAACATGTGCCTCAGAGATTAAGCCATGATTTTGCTGTACCACCAGGCCAGGGTCACAGAACTTGCCAAGCCCTGTGCAAAAACCCCCACCCCATCCAGAGAAAGGAGCACCCTCAGGGAAGTGGCTGCTTGTTCCATTTTGAGTCCCCTGGAGCTTTGGAAACAGCTGTTAGCATAAACAAATCCAGTGGGTGGTCAGGGTGCCTAGAGGCAGTAGGCCACATCCAGCTGTGAGAGGTAAGGCCTGAGCCTAAGAGGAGAGCATCAAGGGATGGGGAGAAGTGAGGAGAACGAGTGATCTCATTCAGCAAACCCTCCGGAGGGCCTGTCCTATGTCAGGCCCAGTGAGGGTGGAGTGGGGACAGCCTGGGAGCAATGAGGTGTCAGGGGAAGCAGACGGATGCCCTGAGATTCTACAGTTCCACCTCTAGGGATCCCTCTTACCTGAGCCTTCCTACAGTGGTGCCAAGCTCCACACACAGGCCTGAACACAGCTACGTATGAGTCAATATGGAAATGATCCTAGCAGCCATTAATGGGATCCAGGCAAACAAATTATGACCATCTGGACACGTCACAGGATGCATCTGATCTGTGAGAAAGCAGTGACTACAGAACAGCACGGACCCACTTTGTACTATAAAAAGGCTAAACGTGTACGTAGGTTATAAATCCTCAGAGAAAGGTCTGGAATACACTGGTAACTGTAGCTATATCCAGGGAGGTGCCATTTTCATTTGCTGTGATAGACACTATGACCAGGGAAACTTATAAAAGAAAGCATTTAATTTGGTTCCAGAGTTCATGAGCATCATGGCAGGGACCATGGCAGCAGGCATACGAGAATGGTGCTGGGCAGTAGCTGAGTGCTCACCTCTGATCTCTGGTAAGAAACAGAAAGCAAGAGCTAACGAGAAATGGCTTGGGCTTTTGAAACCTCAAAGCCCACCCCAGTGACACTTCTCCTCCAACAAGGCCACACCTCCTAATCCTTCCCCAACAGTTCCAATGGCAGATTGAGCATTCAAATGTGTAAGCCTCCGGGAACCATTTTCATTCAAACCACATTATTTTATTATTTTGTTTTGAGACAGGGTTTCTCCATATAGCCTTTGGCTGGAACTGGATCTGTAGATCAGGCTGACCTTGAGCTCACAGAGATCTGCCTGCCTCTGCCTCTGCCTCTGTCTCTACCGAACCTCTGCCCCAACCAGGACCCCTGCCTCTGCCTCCTGAGTGCTAGGATTAAAGGCATGCACCACCACTGGCTGGCTGTTTGTCTTGTTTTTGAGACAGAGTGTCACTTTGCAACTTGAGCTGTCCTTAAAGTCTCAGCAATCTCCTTCCCCCAGCCTCTTCAGAGCTGATTACAAGTATACACCTCATCTGACTTGATTTTTCTATTTCTTTCTTTTTTAAAGAAAGATTTATTTAGTTTTTTTGGTTGGTTGGTTGGTTGGTTGGTTTTTTGTTTGTTTGTTTTTTTGTTTTTGAGACAGGTTTCTCTGTGTAGTTCTGGCTGCCCTGGAACTCACTCTGTAGACCAGGCTGGCCTCGAACTCAGAAATCCGCCTGCCTCTGCCTCCCAAGTGCTGGGATTAAAGGCGTGCGCCACCACCGCCGGCTTTCTTTTCTTTCTTTAAGATTTCTTTATTTTATGTATATGAGTACACTGTTGCCATCTTTAGACACACCAGAAGAGGGCATCAGATCCCACTACAGATGGTTGTGAGCCACCATGTGTTTGCTGGGAATTGAACTCAGGACCTCTGGAAGAGCAATCTGTGCTCTTAACCACTGAGCCATCTCTCTAGCCCCCATTTATTTATTTGTGTGTGTGCGCGTGCACCGTATCTTATGCGTGGAGTTCAGAGGGCAACCGAATGAGTCCTAGTGATTGAAGTCAGGCTTTTAGTCGCTGAACTATCTTACTGGCTCCTATTTACTTACTATTACTACTGTTGCTGCTGCTGCTGTCGTTGTTATATTATTATTACTACTACTATTAATTACCTATTTATGAGACAAGGTCTCCTGTAGCCAAGGTTGGACTTGAACTCCTGATCTGCTTGTATTGCAGACTCAGACAACCACACCCAGCCCCACCTAGCACTGCTATTTGGGATTCTTCTCACTGCGTGTTTCTATCTTGCTTCGTCATAGTCCACGATAGCGGCTGAAGTTGTCAGTACAATGAAACCACATGGACGGATGGAAGCAGATGAAGCAGACTGCTCTTCCTCTTTTCCACACCCACAAGCTGCACGTCGTGTCTGGGTTCATCCCTCCATACTGCTGCATCTACCTGAATGATTGACAGCAGTGTGCCCAGCTCTGTGGTCATCAATGATTTTCAATTTGCCAACGTGGTCATGCTTCATTACCACAGTTAGAAACCAGATGGCGATTTTGGAGTGCGGCCTCAGAAGGACCTTCAGCCTTGTGGATGACCTTGAGAGCACCAGCCAGGACATTCTTATGTCTCATCCTCGAAGCTTGGAAAGATGGAGGAAGCAGCCTGACTCCAACATTTTTTTTCTTTGAGATTTTATTTTGGATTTGGCATGGTGGCACAAGCCTTTAGTTCCAGCACTCATGAGGCAGAGGAAGGTCTGTGTGAATTTGAGGCCAGGTTGGTCTACATAGTAAGCTCCAAGCCAGCCAGGGCTACACAGAGAAAGCCTGTCTGAAAACAAACAAGATAGATTTCTTTTTCCCTATAATTTCAATATTTTAAACTTTTAATTTATTTACCTTTATTGTATGTGCATTGATGTTTTTTGCCTGAATGTATGTCTCATTTGCAAGTGTCAGATCTTAGAGTTACAGACAGTTGTGAGCTACAGTGTGGGTGCTGGGATTTGAACCCAGGACCTTTGGAAGAGCAGCCAGTGTCCTTAACCACTGAGCCATTTCTCCAACCCTCTCTCCCTTTTTAAATTATGTGTGTATATGTGAATGTGTATGAGAGGGCAGGTACCCAAGGAGTTTAGAACAGAACATTCCCTTAGTTTCAAGCCCTCTGATGTGGGTGCTGGGAACCAAACAGGTCCTCTGCAAGAGCAGTAAACATTCTGTTTTTTTTTTTTGTTTGTTTGTTTTGGTTTGACTTTTTTTTTTCAGAGTTGAGGACCGAACCCAGGGCCTTGTGATTGCTAAGCAAGCACTCTACCACTGAGCTAAATCCCCAACCCCAGCAGTAAACATTCTTAACCACAGAGTCATCTCTGCAGCTTCTCTCATTCTTACTGTAAATGTCTAGTCCTTTATTTCCAATCAGAGACATTAGCTGCTTTTAAAGAAAAAAGACAGACTTTGATCACCGAGGCTTGGGAAGGCGATTGGGTAGAGGAGCTCAGGCAAGGGCTAAGGTGGTATGGCAGGAGGAAACAGGATGCAAAGGCTTGGAGAAAGAATACAGTGGGATGCCTAGAAACCAGAGATCCGGCAAAGGGGACACTGGTGCCTGAGCGGATGTGAGATCAGCCAGACGTGTGGCTGGTGATTCCATATGTGGGCAGATAAACCCCAAGGCTAAGTAGCAGCCGAAGGCCCCCTTGGGAGCATGGGATTCGAGGCAGAGACTACTGCATTCTTGGAAGCGTGTCAGATGCTCTGGAGAGTAATGGGTCACCTCCACCTGCTCTGAGCCTTTCCACATCTAACCAAGGTGCCATCCCCACTTTACAGATAAGGAAACCAAGGCCCAGAACTGTGCAATTCCTTGCTTGAGTTGGTACTGGCTGAGTTTGAACCTCCTAGCACGGCTGGGACGGAATGTTCTAAATAAGACCCAAATACAGACCCGGCAGCAAGTACAATCCCAGGACTATCGGCAGAGAGGTCTTCTGCCTGCCAGTGAGTCTCAAGAGCCCCAGCCCCGCCCACGTCCCTGCCCGCCTCCCCAGCCTTGGGGCAGACGCTTAATTTTAGGGGTAGAAGAAGCGTCCAGGAGGGAATCCTGATGTTCTGCTCACTCTAGAGTCAGGAATCTTAGATTCCAACACCTGCCCAGCCTCTCCAGCAGCTGAGTGTATCTGTACTCTTCCTCAAAGGAGAGGGTCGGAGACACCAGAAGGGATGGGAAGTGACTCAGTGGTAAGAACCATTGCTGTGTGAACATGAGACCCTGAGTTTGAACCTCCAGCACCCATGTAAGAGCAAGGAATGGCTGAGCTACCCCAGCACTAGGGCACGTACCAGGAGTATCTGGCCAATCAGCTAGCCAAAATGTCAGCTTCCAGTTCACTGAGAGACCCTGCCTCACAGCAGTTAGAGGAAAACAGTAAAGGGACACTCAACATCCTACACGCTCATATATACCACAAACTGGTACACTACCCCATGCCAAACACTCATATGCTATCCATACATATACCACACATGCTACACACACACACACACACACACACACGAACACACACATATAAAAATAAATTAACTTAGAAAAAGATATCCAGATGAAATTCCTTTTTGTTGTGTTGCTTTTGGTATTTTAAGATGAGGCCTCATGTGATTTGGGCTAGCCTGGTACTCAGGTGCTTGCTTCCTCACCGTAACTGAGGATGACCTTGAACTCCTAGCCCTCCTATTTCTACCTACCAATGCCTGGCTTGATTTTTTTTTTTTTTTTTTTTTTTTAAGGCAGAGCCTTATGTAGTCAAGGATATCCTAGAACTTGCTATGTACCTGTGGCTGGCCTTGAACTCTTCTTGATCCTGAGTGCTAGATACAACACACACACACACACACACACACCTGACTCCCAAGGCCTAGCTTTAAAATATCTTTAAGAAACGATTTATTTTTATTTTTAATTACGCGTACGTATGTGTCCAAGTAGATGCAGATGCATGCGGGTGCCTGCAGAGAGCAGGAGTGCGTGATCTCCTGGAGCTGCAGTTACACGTGGTTGTAAGCTGCTCAATGTGAATGTTAGGTATTAATTAGGGTCCTTGCCGGGCGGTGGTGGCGCACGCCTTTAATCCCAGCACTTGGGAGGCAGAGGCAGGTGGATTTCTGGGTTCAAGGCCAGCCTGGTCTACAGAATGGGTTCAACCTGGGCTATCCAGAGAAACCCTGTCTCGAAAAACCAAAAAACAAAAAAAAAAAAATTAAATATTTTTAATACTTGTTTGGGGCTCTCCTACTATGTGGGTTCTGGGGATTGGACTCAGGTTGTCAGGGCTGCACAGCAAGCTCCCATCTCACAGCTTGACACATCTTACAGGGGCCACAACAATACTAGACAGAAATTCCTCCCTCACCCCATCCAATTCACATACAGCCCAAGACATAGGTCAGGAAGCGTGGTGTGGAAATGGGTCTTTTATTTGAGGGTAGACCCCACAGTGGGTTGCTGGGAAGATGCAGCAGCAGTTTAGGGGGCCCAGCTGGCTGGCTGAGACATGAGGCGGTTGGAGGGTGCTCTCAGTTGCAGGTGCCAGGCCCAGGACAGGAAATGTCAGCCATCAGCGCTAAGCCTGCTTGGTGCCCTGTGCCTTTCCTACAGGGACCAGAAACTGGTGGCCAAAGTTTGTCCCACCCCCAGTGCCCATAAGGCAACCAAGAGGGTAACCTCTGAGTCCTCTGTCCCTTGAAGGTGGAGCCAGGACCACTGGGGTCAGATTCTGTGGAGGCCAGACAGAGAGAACACTCAGAGGTAGGAATCCCCCACCCTGCTTTCCCGAGAGCAGGCACAGCTGGAAGAACAAACACTTGAATGAAGGCTGCACAACTGCTCTCACAGCACACACAGCAGGCACACAGAAGCCTTGCCCAGCCCCTTCCTCAGAGAAAACCACACTGTGCACACGGCCCTCGCTGCTGCCCAGGGCTGCAACGGGCTGAGGACTGGCCTGGGGCTGTCACCTACTGGTTCTCTTCCCTGCTGGCAGCATGAGGAGACAAAGACACAAAGGCTCAGCTGGACTCTCAGACACTGAACTCTCTGGGCTGAGTCCTGGTCCCACCCAACATCTGGCAGGCATAACCTCATTTAGAGAAAGAGGAGGCATGGCTCCCATGGGGGGGCAAATGTTGGAGGGAGTCACTGTCCTTAGGATCACCCCATGGAAGACAGTTGTCAGGCAGGAGGTGTAGGGAACGCAGCCAGACCCTGCAGCTGGCCTTGTACTCACAGCGTCTGGTAAGTGCTGTCCTTGGTCTTGAGGAAGCGCAGCACAAAGAAAGCTGTGGCTTGCAGGCTCAATACCAGCACAATGCCCCCAATGAAGCTAGCTCCATCAAAACCTGGGCTGTGGTCTTCAGGGATGGGGGGACTCCCTGTAGAATGAGGCCAAGAAAGTGGAGGTTACAACAGGCAACCCAGATCCCAGACTCCTCATCACTCAACTCATCCCCAATACCTTGAGGCTTTAAGCCCTCAAGATGGGGCCTAGGCTACCATGCTCTGAAGTCCAGTTGGGGGCTGGGGAATGCAGCTAAGTGGTGAAGCCCTAGCTTAGCTTATCTAGTAAGGCCTTGGGTTCAATCCCTACAGTAACACACACACAGACACACACACACACACACACAGAGCACTATTTCAGGCCCTTCAACTGCTGGACGGGATAAAGGGATAGTTGAGGCTGGGGCAGGTGGGCCTTGTTCCTGAGTCACTCCACAGCTTTATGTCACACACACCCCCTCTCTGGGCCTCCTAGTTATATGGGACCAACAGTGACCAAGTGCTCCTGCACCCTCCCTGTCCCTCACTAGCTCAGTAGAGAAGGATGGACCTAGCGCTCAGGCACCAGATCCACTTCCAGCTAAGGGCATCAGGTTTGAAGCACGGATGAAACAACACAGTCCTTTGGACTTCTAATCTTGGAATCTTCACCAAGAAAGGAAGGACCAGAGGAAAGGCCAGCACCCTGTTGAGCCAGCAAGTGAAGATTAGATGATGGGCCAGACCTGGCTGGCTCCCTGCCTTCCCCTCTGCCCTTCCCCCTTTGTAGGGCAGGGTCACAGCGCTGCAGTCTGTAGTCTAGGTTACCAGCTGTACCACATTACCCATCAATTCTGACCAGGGATTTGATTTCAGGCTCTGGGCCGGGTGCCCAGGGCAGGAAAACACTGGGGATGGGAAGATCATTCTGGGACAGTGGACAAGGGGCTGGACTGGGAACAGGGTCCCCTTTCCATAGGATGGTGGTGCAGAATCTAAGAACAGGAAATGGGAAAGATGGCTGTGCTGGCAGACGCTGAGAGCTGCAGAGGATGCTGGGGGAAGAGGACAGAAAGGGAAGCCGTGAGCTGGGCACAGCAGATCTGGGGCTCAGGCCGAGGGAGCTGAGCCATCAATAATTTATTCCTTAAGATCAGTTTCCGGCTTTAATTAACCAAGAGCCTCTTCAGCCATCCTGGCTAAGTCTAGTGACCTCCAGGCCTCGGAGTGGGAGTGCAGGGACCTAGAGGCAGATGGGGTTCCTTCCCAGATCTGCTGGGAACCCACTTTGGAGACCTCAGCTTGCAGCAGGTGGTCAATGAGGGCATCTCTTAGCAACTGAAGCCATACCTCCTCAGCTCCAAGCATGGATCTGGAGGGGGTCACCCTGAGTTCCCAGAACCCGTGGGGAGGGAAGCTGCCCTTTCCTGACTGCTTTCGATGTGTCAGGTGCTTAACTGGGCCTTCCGCAGACTAAGAAGTCCTCATGACACTGGGAGGCACGTATCTGTCCAACCCATCTTCCAGGTGTGAAAACGCACTGGGAGAAAACTCAGAGGACTAAGGTCATGGGGCATGTGTGCCAGTGCCCGTGCCTCAAGCTGCCTCTCCCTTCTTCAGCTGTCCTGCCCCCATAACTGGGGGTGAGGGAGGGGGACCCTACCTGTGGTACTTGGCTTCGGTTCCTCGGTGGAATGATGGTGGGAAGCTGAGGAGACAGGGAATCCACAATAAAACACCTCGCCTTGCTATTAGAAACCCCAAGCCTGGGCCAGTAGCTGGACCCACTTCCTGTTCAGATCACACCCCTGCCCCACTCAAGCCTGGGCACCCTATATCCTCCCCTAGCTGTGCTCCGTCCGTCTCTATCTACAAGGCTCGCCTCTAATGCCACTTGCTTCAGGAAGACCCCTCCATTCCAAAGACCTCACTGTGCTTTACTTCAGAGGAGGTGCTAGCTCCCGAAAGTTCTTGGGCACACTGGACCAAATTATGGGCTAAGATAACAGCCAGGGCATGATACAACTGTTCCTGGACCAGAAGCCAGCAGTTCATGGATGCAGTCCACTTCCTGAGAGACCCTGGCTGGGGACACCTCAGTCTCCTCCCTTCATGTAGGCTTAGCTTACCTGGGCATGACTCTGAGTGGTTATAGATAGAGCAGCCCTCCTTGACCACCTCAGCTTGAGCTACACAGTGTCCTGGTGGGAGAAGGAACAGAGAAGAGGTTTGGGGAGAAAGTTGGGGGCAGGGGGTGTGTATGGACAAGAGGATGTTCGCAGGGAGGGCTCAACTACATACCTGGCTCCTCTGGCCCACATTGCTGCCAGACACAAACAGAGAAGTTGTGGGCTCTGTCCACACAGCGCTCACAGTGTCCCAGGTGTTTGCAGCCCCCTTGGGCAGAAGGCCAGACGTTCAGGCGGAGCAGGGCTCCCCGCCCAAAACCACGAGCTCCTTTACCTGAGAGTGGGGGTGCAAATGGGAAGAAAGCAGCAGAAAGCCAAGTGCCAAGCTGCAGTGCCTTTCCCACTACAGTTAACTCGCACCTCTGCACCGGTCTAGAGCTTCCCCAAGCCCTGGGTACACTAACGGAGCTGCTATCCCAACCCCAGCCTCTTCCCAGGGGTGACCTCCTGCACACTCACCTATGTCTCCTAGTCCCCCACACCTGGAACCTATAAATATGCACTATGGTCTCAACACACCCCTGGAGTCCTGCAGAGGTCAAAACGTTCCCTCCCACAAGCCTAGATGCGCTGGAACAAAAAGCTAAAGTAAACTACACCTTCCACCCGCCTGGACCCCTGGTCAGATCCTGCACACCATTACCAGCTAGAACCAGCTGGGCACACAGGAGGAGGCAACAACAACCGCCGCAGAGAGCAGCACGCAAGGCGCGGGGTCCGGATGCGGCCATGGGCGCGGGGGCTGGGACTGGGGGTCGGCGGACAGCTGGTGTGGCGCGTCCTTTCTTGACTCCACTCGCCCAGCTCCAGCTAGCCAGAGCCAGACCTGGGCAACGGGCGTGGTCAGGGTGGGCGTGGTTGCATCGTGGGCGTGACTAGTGGGTGGGACCTCTGAGAGGGTTCAGGTAAGAGCCAGAATAGGAGAGGCCAAGAGGCGTGGCTGTGTTCTGCGATTTAAGGCGGGGCCTGAACAAAAAGGGTGGGTTTAAAACTAGTGCCACCTGGTCACTAAGGGGCAACTTCAAGGTAGTCTCTGTGGGGACAGGCCTTGTCAACATAGCAACTATGTTTTGGTGAGTTTTTTCCGGGATCTCTGTGTAGCTCTGGCTGTCCTGGAACTCTCCAGTGCTGGGATTAAAGGTGTATACCACCACCTAAACTCTAGTAGTTCTCAACCTTAGGCAAACCTCTATCTCAAAAAATTATTTGTATTATGATTGACGACGGTAGCAAAATTATAAAATAATTGTATAAACTGTATAAAGAGTCCCAGCGTTCGGGAGGTTGAGAACCCACTACTGTAAGCCCTGGAAACTGTTTTGGTTTTTTGTTTTTTGCTTTGTTTTGTTTTTGTTTTTTCGAGGCAGGGTTTCTCTGTATAGCCCTGGCTGTCCTGGAACTCACTGTAAACCAGGCTGGCCTCGAACTCAGAAATCTGCCTGTGCTGGGATTAAAGGCGTACACCACCACTGCCCGGCCTATTTTTTTTTTTTTTTTAAGATTTATTTATTTATTTATTTCATGTGAGTACATTGTTGCTGTCTTCAGACACACCGGAAGAGGGCATCGGATCCCTGTTACAGACGATTGTGAGCCACCATGTGGGAGCTGGGAACTAAACTCAGATCTCTGGGAGAGCAGCCAATGCTCTTAACTGCTGAGCCATCTCTCCAGCACCTAGAGGCTGTTTTTAACCCTGTCTCACAGATGAGGCTCCAGCAAGGCGAGCGAGCAGTCTGAACCCACAGTGGCAGATTTTGGACTTGATTCACCATAGGCTACACCATATAATATACATACTCTGGTCTGTTGAAGGCTGGGCCAGGACTCAGATACCCCTCGCCTTTGACTGGCTATTCCCAGCTGTGGGAACACCATGCCCTGTCCTGCCTCCAGCTCATCTTGTCTTTGGATCATAAGTGGCGCTATTACTGGATGATTGAGACTTTAGGGCTCTTCCTCGTGGCCACTCTCCTGTCCTGGGACAGGTTCTCTACAGCAGATTCTCAGTTCCTTTGGAGGGGCTCCTTTTCCTCCACTAACTTCTTTTTTGTTGTTGTTTTTTTGTTTTGTTTTGTTTTTTGTTTTTCGAGACAGGGTTTCTCTGTGTAGCCCTGGCTGTCCTGGAACTCACTCTGTAGACCAGGCTAGCCTTGAACTCAGAAATCCGCCTGCCTCTGCCTCCCAAGTGCTGGGATTAAAGACATGCGCCACCACTGCCCGGCTTCTCTGCCAAGTTTTTAATCAGTTGTGACCCTCTTAGTCCTGAACCTTAGTCTGCCCTCTCCTGCGATCATCTTGTCTATCCTTCTGCTCTCAGGTCCCACTTAAAATCCAGCAGGTATGGTCGGGGATGTGGTTCATTGGTAGAACGCTTAGCTAGCATGCCTAAAGGCCTAGCCTTGATCCCTTGCTCAGTGTAAACCAGACTGATAGTGCAGTCCCAGTGCTTGGGTGTTAGAAACTGAAGAATCAGAAGTTCAGGATTGCCCTTTGCTACAGAGGGGGAGTTAGAACCAACCTAGGCTAAAGAATCCCTGCCTTAAAACCGAGGAGGTGGGGAAAGCTGTTAACCTGGTACAGTGGCACATGCCTTTAATCCCAGCACTCCAGAGACAGAAGTAGTCAGATCTCTGTGAATTTGGGGACAGCCTGATCTACACAGAAAGTTCTAGGATAGCCAGGATGACAGAGAGACTGTGCCTCAAAACAACAAAGGGGTGGGGTGGCTGGAGAGATGGCTTATTAATGAAGCTGCTCTTTCAAATCTAGGTTTGATTCTAGGTCCACATGGTGGACCACAAATGCCTGTAACTCTAGTTCCAGGGGATCCAGCATGACCCTCTGGCCTCCAAAGACACCAGGCATGAAAGTAGTGCATAGATATATATTCAGGTAAAATATCCATTCATATACATTAAAAATAATAATAAAATTAAAAAGGCCACCAAAGGAGCAGATATCTGTCACCCAGTACTTAGGAGGCTGGGACAGGAGGGCTGTAGATTTTAAGATAACTTGGGCTATATCAATGAGACCCTGTCCCCCCCCTTCCAAAATGGGACTGGAGATGTGACTTAATGGTAAAGCACTTGCTTAGCATTGCATGGCCTTGAATTTGAACCTAATAGCAACAACAGTAATCAACAAATCTCTATTCCCCACCTCCAGCCCTGTCACTACAGCCACCACACCTATAACTGAAAAACAGCTTTAATGATCAGTACCCACCCTTAATTAAAAATTTAAAATTTACTTTGTTTTAGGATATATGTGCTAAGTCTGCATTTATTAAGTCTGTACACCATGTACGCACCTAGTGCCCTCAGAGGCCAGAAGAGGGTATTGGATCCCCTGAAACTTGAATTAATAAAAGGTTAGCTGGGCATGGTGGCACATGCCTTCAGTCCAAGCATGTGGGAAGAACTCAGATCTCTGTAAGTCTGAGGCCAGCCTGGTCTACATAGAGAGTTCCAAGACAGCTACATAGAGAAATCCTGTCTCAAAACAGCAACAAAAAGATTTAAAAAGGGGTGCGAGCCTCTGTGTGGACATTGGGGATCAATTCTGCCTCCTCAGGAAGAGTAACCACCGCTCTTAACCACTGAGTCATCTCTCCAGTCCTCAGTAACCCCCTCCTACCATCAAGATGTAAAATATATTCTAATTAGAGCTACTCAGCTAATGTCCACAACTGCCCCATGGCATGAGCTGTCATCTTCAGTAGGCAGCTGCTCAGGGGAAGTTACACCTCGGGTGGGACTGGGTGTGGGTGGGGGACTGTTTCCTGTGCACCTCCACCTAAGTACTATTAGGCCTCTATTTCCTGTCCTCCACACAGGAACGCCCCAGTTTCTGCACTCCTCACTGCCAATCACCCAGGTAGGCGCTCAGTGTTCCGTTTTCACGCCAGTGCTTGCCCACAGTTAAAATCCTCAGACTCAGAAGGGCAGTGTTGGCACAGGCCTTTAATCCCAGCACTCAGAAGGCAGAGTTCAAGGCCAGCCTGATCTACAGAGGGAGTTCCAGGACAGCCAGGGCTACACAGAGCAACCCTGTCCCAAACAAAACAAACAAAAACAAAAACACCAAACCAAACCAAAATAAAATCCTCAGACTCATTCTTCCATGTCTCCTGGGCCCTGGTCCTACAGCCTCTCCCTGAGCGGGCCCTCACACAGATGTCTGCATCTCCTCCAGTGGGCAGCTTGTCTGCTGACTTGCCCCCCATTCCAAACCTGTGTATTCCTAACTCTGGCCTTATCTTGCTAGTCTCAGGTTTTCTCCGTCATATCTCACTTCCAAGATAGTAAGTCATTCTTCCTGCTCTCTACCCGTGGCTCCATCTGTCTAGCTAAGGAATCCTTTGGGCCACCACTGAGAATGATCCTTGGAAACAAAACCACCCCTGGCCCTGTGACATCCTCAACCCCACCAGCTCCTTCCAGCTCAAGGCCTCCATCACCCACTGAGTCTCTCCTGATGCCTTCTGGGCTCAGCCTCTGCACTCCCTTGTCTCTTCTGTTTATCAGCTTCCTCTCTGGTCCTCACATGCTTCCCCTCCTGGGGGGACTGTCCACTTGCTGTGCCCTGTCCAGGAAATGCAAACTCATCTGTTCCCTCAAGTGGCTCAGTTCGAAACCTCTCTGCTGACAAGACATCTAGTTATTCTCCATGCCGGTGCCTGCTCTCCTTCCAAGTGAGCATCCAATGAATAATTAACTGCCAATTTGTTCCCTGGTCTACAGTGTGTGTGTGTGTGTGTGTGTGTGTGTGTGTGTGTAAATTCACGTGGTAGAGTGCTCTGTTAACATGCAGGAAGCCTGGGTCTGGTCCCTTCACCACATAAAACCACATGTGGTGAAGAAAGCCTGTAACACCAGCACTCTGGAGGTAGAGAAGGAAGATCAGAAGTTCAAGTTGAAGGTCAGCCTTGGGTGCTTGAGACCCTGTCTCAAAAAAAAAAAAAAAAGTTTCACCTGGCAGGAAAGTGCATAGCCATCTGGTGGCCACATGAGGAACTGCAAGTTTGTCAGTGAGAACCCCCTTTTGGGGAGAGGATGCTATCTATGCTAAATTGGTAAGCACCCTGGGCTTGATTACAGCTTCACCATCCAGTTCTACCACTCGAAGTATGATTTTGGGAAAGTCCCTTGGCTTCTATGAAATGTGGGCTCTGCCCCTTAACTTTGTAGGGTTGTTGGTGGGAAAGATTGGCATGTTTTGGGGGTGGGTGGCTAGGTTGGGGGGAAGACATAAGGAGACAGATAGGGACAAGAAGAGGGCCTGAGAAAGGGCTGCACTTCCCCTGGACAGGTGGTCTTAGGGAAGAGAGAGCAGAGAAGAAGAGGTGACCCCAGCCAGACATAGTGGCTCACACCTATAATCTTAGCCAAGGAGGCATCCCACAAGTCTAAGGCCAGGCTGGATTACAGGATGTCTCCTCTCTGTCTCTCTGTCCCTCTGTCTTTGTCTCTATATCTCTCTGTTTCTCTGTCTCTCTCTCACACATACTCTTGGTGCCCGAGAGAGCACACATGTGAAAATCTATTGCCTTCCCCAGTCTGAGTCTCCAAGGGTTCTCAAGTTAGAAATCCTCTCACACTCTCCCTCCCAAGCAGCGAGAAGCAACCTTCACCATAAAGAATGTGGTGACACGCAAACAAGGAAGTTTATGACCATCTGCTCACTCCAGTACAAACAACTGGTTGTTGATGCTCTCACTGTAGGATGGTAACTGTCACTAAGACAGAAATTTGAGGAAAACTAACCTAAATGTCCAAGACCACTCAGGATGTCATCTTTGTATTTAGATTCAGAACCTATTTTGGTGCTGGGATGTTGAGGGCAGTGTGGAGGGACACAGCTTGCCTGGGTGGAGTTTACAATTATCCTATAAAGAAAAATCAATCCAAAAAAAAAAAAAAAACAGAATGCAGGATATGGCCCGTATAAACTAGAGGTCTGAAGAAAACAGCTGGGGTCAGGGATGGGAGTGAGCGCTGGAGAAATGACTGAGCAGTCATGAGCACTTACTGCTCTGCTACAGGATCCAGCACCCATTTCAGGAAGCTCACAACCACATATATAACTCTAGCTCTAAGGGATCTGATACGTCTTCTGGCCTGTGTGAGTATGTTCATGGTATACACTCAACATAGAAATGCATACATAAATACAAGTAAAAATAAAAATCTTTTTTTTTTTTTTTAAAGTTTAATTATATGAGTACACTGTAGCTGTCTTCAGAAACACCAGAAGAGGGCATCAGATCCCATTACAGATGGTTGTGAGCCACCATGTGGTTGCTGGGAATTGAACTCAGGACCTTTGGAAGAACAGTCAATGTTCTTAACCACTGAGCCATCTCTCCAGCCCATAGAAATCCTTTTTTTGAAGAAAAAAAAAAAAAGCTGCTGCATCAAGACTACCATTCTTTCTGTGTCTCTTTCTCTCTGGGTTTGTTTATTTTTAATTTGTTTAGATATTCGTTATTTTACCTACATATGAGTATTTTCAGGTTTTTGTTTGTTTGTTTGTTTCAAGACAGGGTTTCTCTGTGTAGCCCTGGCTGTCCTGGAACTCAAGAGATCTCGTTGATTAAAGGCATGTGCCACCATTGCCTGGCAAATGTTCCATTTGTTTTGTTTTGTTGTTTTTAATATGAGTGAGGTATCACATGGGTTCTGGGAACCAAGCTGGGGTCCTCTGGAAGAGCGACATGTACTTTTAACTTTTTTTTTTTGGTTTTCCAGACAGGGTTTCTCTGTGTAGCTCGGGCTGTCCTGGAACTCACTCTGTAGACCAGGCTGGCCTTAAACTCAGAAATCCACCTGCCTCTGCCTCCCAAGTGCGGGGATTAAAGGGGTGTGCCACCACCGCCTGGTTGTACTTTTAACTTTTGAGCTATCATTCCAGTCTCACACTTGAGTGTTTTTGTTTTGAGACAGGGTCTCTCTGCATAGCCCTGACTGTCCTGGAACTCACTCTGTAGACCAGGCTGGCCTCAGACTCACAAGATCTGTGAGTTTCTGTCTCCAGAGTGTTGGGATTAAAGGTGTGCGCCTCTGCCCACTGTTTCCCTCTCTTTGACTATTCCTGTTACATTTCATACCAACAGATAATAGTAATTGAATACCAATTATATATCAGGCACTGTCCCTAGTACAAACCAAACTTAGTCATTATTGTCACATTATGCCCCTACAGTGGGACAGGCTCAGATTCCAAGCAAACAGAAAAAGGGAACCGGGGAGAGTATTTTGTTGTAGGAGTTCTGCATATCCTAGAACGTAACAAGTAGAGAAGGGAAGGACAGGGAGAGGGCTAGTTGTCATCTGTGACAGGTCAGGAAGCCCATTTAGGGAAGAAATGGCTAAAAGGAGCACTCTGAAGGGAGCAAAGGAGGAGCCCAACAGCCCGCAGCAGGGAAGCGTCATTTAGTGGTCCCTCAAAGGCAGAGCCTCCTGTGGCCACTCTTCATTTTCTTTGTGCCCTCCTGTGTTTCCCTGGTGTCCTCTATTGGCCAGATACATTGACAGCCAATATACAGATCATGCTGATAACGGGCCAACTCCCGCAACAGTCCCCAGCAGTTTAGACAGAAAAAAAACAGGCCCAGAGGGCCTGACAGGTCCTCAAAGTCACACGGGTAGGAAATGGAGGGATTAGAGTTAGCAGCTAAACCGGGCGGTGGTGGCACATGCCTTTAATCCCAGCACTTGGGAGGCAGAGGCAGGCGGATTTCTGAGTTTGAGGCCAGCCTGGTCTACAGAGTTAGTTCCAGGACAGCCAGGGCTACACAGAGAAACTGTGTCTCGAAAAACAAACAAACAAACAAACAAACAAACAAACAAAAAGATTAACAGCTAGTCTCCTCCTCACCTCCTCTACCATATCTGACCGAAAATATGCCATTCTCTCCAGCCCAGGTTCTGTCATATCTGTGAGGGTATGATGCATTCCCTGCCTCTTGGCCTTCTTCCTTTTCTCAGCCTTAGACACACACCTGACCCCTGACTCCCATCACCCTCCTAAAGTCTTGAACATTCCAGAGATGATCAAAGGGAGAGAGGACTGTACTGGTCTCTAGGGTTAGATCTGATGGGACATTTCCCTAGGGATAGAGCAGTCAGAGCTGGGAAGGAGGAAGTTTTCTTCTTGCCCCACCCCTGGGGGTACCTAAACTGGGTGCTCAGGGAGGCTGCTCTGAGCACAGAGCTGCCTAGTCCTTCTGCTTCCAAGTTCTTCCCGGCTCCCTATCTCCTGCTGCTTCGGGGAAGTGACCCCCCCCCCAACCCCCGCGCTGGCTTTTCAGATCCTTGAATAAATAATTGAGGTTTTGAAATTTTGCCAGGCGCACCCTCCGGTGCAGCGAGGACGCTATTGGCCCCACATGAGTGACGTCACCCAGCTCCTTATTCCAACCCCAACATCACGGGACCTGTCCTGGCAGCAACTTACCTGCTGGGTCGCCGTCCAATCAGACTTCCTACCCTGTTCCCTCACTCTAGGGCCCACTCACAAGTCATTTGATCT
Source organism: Mastomys natalensis (assembly GCA_021653895.1). Lineage (NCBI taxonomy): Eukaryota > Metazoa > Chordata > Mammalia > Rodentia > Muridae > Mastomys > Mastomys natalensis. Next base: position 606,564 of record JAJTUV010000697.1, on the reverse strand, counting down.
TTACTTCAGGACCCCACAGCCCTCATTTAGCTTTGTCACCTCAGTCCTTTAGCACTTGACAGGGTCACAGTGACCTGAAGTTCCTTCACCTGAATACTCATCTCCAAAGCCTTGTCGCCACTTCTGCCACCCTAGGGTACCCGAGCTCCATCATGCTGCAGTCATCCTGACAATGCTGTGGCTGCCCTGAGGAGACCTACACCCCCTCTACCGTCAACGCCCCACAGCCACCATCCTCCAAGATCCTGTCACTGCGCTCATATCGTCACAGCCACCCACCTCCCTGCTCCCTCGTGCTCCTGTCACCATCACCTCAGGGCCCTATCAGAGGCAGAGCCTGTCATCCTCACCGGGGACGCCCATTTCGTTCCATCACCTGTCTTATGTCAGCTCATTTCTGCCACCGAAGGTACTCATCACCCCCCGCAGACTCTCCCAATCCCTTGACCTCTTCTCACATCCTCTGTGGCCTCCCCGAGTCTCAAAATTTGAAGGCTCTCCCACTAGCGTCCCCCAAACCCCGACCCGCAGAGGGCGCCGCGTCAAGGACAGAGAGAGCCGGCTCAGGAGGGGGCGGGGCCGCGGCCACGGTCACTTTTTATGAATGGGGGAGCGGGCGGCGCGAGGCTCATTACTATGCCGCGCAGCACGCGCTGCGCTCCAGCGCGCAGCGCCCATTGGCCTGCTGGGCTTCTGACGTCACCAAACCGGTGGCCGGGGGCGGGGCGGGGCGGGGTGACTCACGCCGCGTCTCCCGCGGCCGCGGGGGCTTCTTGGGGTCGGCGCACACCTTGCTCTGCCAGAACCTGAGTGGAGGCTCCCCGCGGCCCGGCCGCACCGGGTCCTGAGCCACTGGTGAGTAGCCGGCCCTGCCGCGGGTACCCGGAGTCTGGGAGGACACAGCGTGCAGGGGCGCCGGGCCGGCAGAAGGTTGTTTGCCGCTGCTCAGGGTTGGGGGTCATACCTGGGACTCTGAAAGAGCAGCTTCTGCATAAGCAGGCAGCTCCCCAAGTGTTCGGGTGCTCGAGTTATGGTACGATGAGGTGACCCGGCAAAGGGTGAGCATTCCTGCGGGACCTGAGGCCCTGGAGGGACGAGCGGTCATCTGAGGTTGGGAGAGCAGGAGGCGTCTGGGGCGGGCACCTAGGCGTCCGGAGTAGCGGGAGGTGTCTTATTTAGGGCTTCAGCTATCCAAGACAGGAGGTGGAGTCAGGCCCGAGATCCAGGTGTCCGGGCAGAAGGAGGGGTCTGACTCAGAAATCAGACTTCCACCAGGGGGTGTCTGCTACGGAACCCACTGGTTAGGAGGAAGAAAGGCGGTGGGGAGGGGGGGAGGTCTGTCCGGAGTCAGAAGTCTGGTAGAGAGTGTAGGGGAAATGAGTTCCCAGGTGTTACCCTGGGAATGTCGAGTGGGGGCAGGCAAAGAGCTGCACCGGCTTTGCCTGGGGGCGGAGCTTGAGGCCGGCAATGCTTGAATCGTGAGGGGTCTGGGAGCTGCAGGAACCAAGTCATCATCTCTGACGGGAGGGAGCTGACTGCTCTTCTTCTTGACATGGTTCCCTCCCCTATTCAGGAGCCTTTGGAGGGCACACCTTGAATCCTGTGCTTTTCCATTCTCTTATGGTAGGCTTTGATTTACTTCTTTGACCACATGTGGCAAAGAGGTCTTTAGAAGTAAGAGGAATGGAGAGGAGGGTGAAGGGACAGTGGAAAGGGACCACAAAGTAAAAGGGACCCCGGTTTAGAGGCCTGGAGGCATCAGAGGACAAAAGCTATAGGACATGAAAATTGGGAGGGGGGCAGAACATTAGTACCCTACCTGTTATCCTGAGAGATTTCTTTTCTCCAAGGGCCTCCTGTCAGGATCCAGGCCTGCCAGGATCTCATGGGGCCTTTCTTCTACAGGTACCATGCTGTGGGTGCAGGAGGCTCCATGGCCTGGTTCTCAGCTGACTCAGGCAGTGTGAACGTGAGCAGCGTGGACCCAGCCGAAGAACCCACAGGCCCAGCTACACTGCTGCCTGCTCCCAGGGCCTGGGATGTGGTGCTGTGCATCTCAGGCACCCTGGTGTCCTGTGAGAACGCCCTGGTGGTGGCCATCATCGTAGGCACTCCTGCCTTCCGTGCTCCCATGTTCCTGCTGGTGGGTAGCTTGGCCATAGCAGACCTGCTGGCAGGCCTGGGCCTGGTCCTACACTTTGCGGCTGACTTCTGCATTGGCTCACCAGAGATGAGCTTGGTACTGGTTGGCGTGCTAGCAATGGCCTTCACTGCCAGCATCGGTAGCCTGCTGGCCATTACCATCGACCGCTACCTTTCCCTGTACAATGCCCTCACCTACTATTCAGAGACAACAGTAACTCGGACCTATGTGATGCTGGCCCTGGTGTGGGTGGGTGCCCTGGGCCTGGGGCTGGTTCCCGTGCTGGCCTGGAACTGCCGGGATGGCCTGACCACGTGTGGTGTGGTCTATCCACTCTCCAAGAACCATCTGGTGGTTCTGGCCATCGCCTTCTTCATGGTGTTTTGGCATCATGTTGCAGCTCTATGCCCAGATCTGCCGCATCGTCTGCCGCCATGCCCAGCAGATTGCCCTCCAACGACACCTGCTGCCTGCCTCTCACTACGTGGCCACCCGCAAGGGCATCGCCACATTGGCCGTGGTGCTTGGCGCCTTTGCTGCCTGTTGGTTGCCCTTCACTGTCTACTGCCTCCTGGGGGACGCCGACTCTCCTCCTCTCTACACCTATCTTACCCTCCTCCCCGCCACCTACAACTCCATGATCAACCCGGTCATCTACGCCTTCCGCAACCAAGACGTGCAGAAGGTGCTCTGGGTCATCTGCTGCTGCTGTTCCACTTCCAAGATTCCATTCCGGTCCCGGTCCCCTAGTGATGTCTAGTTTCATCCCGGTGAATCTGTGTCTTGACTATAGAGCTCCAGAATGTTAGGTCCACCAGGGCTTAGTTCCACGCCCACAGCTCCACACCCTTAAGACCCAGCTGGTCCTGGAGTTCTAGGACATTGGGTGTTGTAGGATCTTGTTCAAGATTCCTGCAGGGGCCCAGCCCAGCTGACTGCATGGTTCTAGAATGTTCCAGATGATCAGGGTCCCACTCAGATATGTCTCACAGCCCAAGTGGTTTGCCATTCCAGAATACTGGGAATTTTACAGTACCATTCCAAGTCCTTGATCTTCCTTCCCGGAAACTTGACCTTGATCATGTCGCTTTTGAATTCCGAAGCTCCAGAGTCAGAGGCTAATCACTTAGTTGCCTAGATGAGAGAAAGATTTATCTCTCTATATGTGGACATACAAAGAAGGTATATTTATTTATTTATTATTTATTTATTTATAAATTTACTTGTGGGTGGTAAGGGGAAAAAAAAAAGACCCATACCTAGAAATCTAGTTCATACCAGGGTATCCCCAGCCTCCATGACCCCATTTCTGACCTCAGTTCCTGGAGGGGGGGATGGAAAAAGAGAAACCACGTATTTTGTTATTTTTGCTTATTTTTTATCAGAGAAATCATAGAAACCAGAGCCTCCTCCCCAGACCCGCACTCTCGGGTTTGCAGGGGAACACACCAGCCTCTGGTTTTTTATTTTTTTTAAGAAGCCATCACCTGAGCAACCGAGAATTCCTCTGCGCTGAGGCCCGGCTTCCCTCTGGTGGCCATTTGGGGGAATTGCAACCCGGCGAGGCAGTCGGGATTGTAAACCGCACCCCCATCTCCCACTCCAGCCTGGCTTTCAGCGCCACAGCCATGGCCTGGGGGCCAGGCTTTACCCTGAGGTGCCCGAGAGGAGGCGGGGCAAGAGCCAGTACCCCCACCCCCTCTGCCAATCGGGGTACGGCCCCCAGTGCATTCCTGTTCAGTCCCCAAATCTACTCAATAAAAATGGTTTTTTTTTTTTTTTGATAAATACTTGTGTTTGTGCATATGCATAGTGTGGAGTTGAGCCAGGATAGCGGAACCCTGAATCTGGAAGTCAGTATCCCTTGGACCAAACCCTGGACATCGACTTGCAAGAATCTCCCTAGTCAGGGACAAGAACCAGAATACTCCTCTTAGTTTGAGGGTACCCACAGCCTGTCCACAGTAACCAGGTCGGGGCTCAGGCGTGCAGGACATGTTTGTACCATGCACGTTCCCTTCACAGTAATAGCTTCCTTCCAACAGTGTTTCCTCTGGGCTACACTGTGCTAAGAGTACTGCATATACCTAGCTAGCATGGCTGGCACAGGCTATATTGTCCCACCTTAAATGTATGAAAAAACTGCGGAGGTCATACAGTTAGAAATACAAGATAATATTCAAACCTGGAACATCTGGTTCCAAAATCTGTTTTCAGTCTCCTGGACAATGACTTTTCCTTTTTTTTTAACCCCTACCCTGGGGCTTAGAACCTTCTGGACCTTGCCTTATGTCCTTGGGATCCGTGGCCCACATTTGGGAGGTGGTTACACTGTATAGCAGGTAAAGCTTGTTTTCCATGCAACAGCATTTGAAAATGGAGACTTGCACTCCAGGGGCTTAGGAAAAGAGGAAGCCTGTGCTCACCGAAAAGCAGAGGCAGCGTCAGGGGAAGCTCTGGGCTGGGGTGGTACATGTCTGCAGTCTCTGGGTTGGAAAGGCAGAAGCCAGAGGATCACAAGTAGCAGGCCAGCCTCAGCTACACGTTGAGTTCAATTCCAGCCTAAGGGCTCTGGATTTAAACCCTAGCAACACCCTAGTGAGGGTGGAGAAAGGGGTTATGAGCACTGGCTGCTTCTACAGAGGACATGGGTTCAATTCCCACCACCCACATGGTGGCTCACAACTGCTTGTAACTCTAGTTCCAGGGGATCCAACACTATACTGGGCACAAATACAGATGCAGACAAAACACCCATTCACATAAAATAGAAAAACAACAAACAACTGTGGCAGTACATGTCTATAATCCCAACACTAGGGGAGCTCATACCAACTTTGAGACCAGCCAGCTATGTAAGGCTCTGTCTCCAAAAAAATACATACATACATACATACATACATACATACATACATACATACATACATCATATATAAGCTCTGACTAGGTCACCCTGAAGGAACAAGCCATCTCATGAGAACATTTCTGGTCCACCTTACACTTCTACCATTAAACAGCTAGACAAACTGAGGCCCCAAGATGAGCAGCTTGTTCAAACTCAGTTGTGCCAGGCCTGCTGGGACACAGTTCTAGGTCCATTTCCCAGGCTCCTGCTCTTTTTTCCTGGAGTTCAAGACCCCTCCCTAACAGAGGCCACAGGGTCCAGCTCCTAGGTACACAGTGAGGGATGCTCCTAGCTCAGGCAGAGCCTTGACTGTCTTCTCTCCTCACGTTTTCAGAAGGCCCCTGGGAGGAGCTCTTCACTGCACAAGCTCCTGCTCCAAGACAAACTGGAAGCCAAACATTTTCTATACTAGTGCCATTCCACTGGCAGCAGAGCAAATGCTCCATGTTTGAAGAAGATGGATGCTGGATGTAATGGTGCGTCTATTCCCAGCACTGAGACAGTAAAGCAGAAGGCCAGGAGTTCAAGGCTAGCCTCAACTATATTGTAAGTTCAAGGCTATCCTGGGCAAATTAGACCGACCCTGTTTCAAAATCAGACAAACAAAAAACACAAGAGAGGATAGAGAAGGCTTTGTGAATAAGTTGAGCATTGTGACACATACCTGTAAATCCCAAAGGGCTATGTAATTCCAGTTACTGATGCAGGAGGATTGCAAGTTCGAGGTTTCCTTGGGCTACAGAAACTCTGATAGTAAGGAGCCATCATCACCTACTCACTGATCTTCTTGCAGATAGCTGAATGTCTAGTAGAGGAACTAGAAAAGGTTTTCAATCATTGCAGCGAGGGCTGAAGAGATGGCTTACATAGTTCAGGGCACATACTGCTCTTACAAAGGAACTGAGTTAACTTCTCAGGACTCACATTGGGCAGTACTCAACTGCCTCAAACTCCAGCTCCATGGGATCCAATGCCCTCTTCTGACCTCCACCGACATCTGCACTCACACGGGCACACAACCGTACACAGATAGATATACATACAAATAATTTAAAATAAAATTTTAAAATATAAACTAACTATTACAAAAATAACCCTGCAGTGTTAGTGACTGAAACCTTGAATAAAAATAAAATAGGGAAAGAGACTATATGAGCAAATTATTATTATTATTTTTTTTTTGGTTTTCGAGACAGGGTTTCTCTGTGTAGCCCTGGCTGTCCTGGAACTCACTCTGTAGACCAGGCTGGCCTCGAACTCAGAAATCCGCCTGCCTCTGCCTCCCTAGTGCTGGGATTAAAGGCGTGTGCCACCACTGCCCGGCATATGAGCAAATTTTAAGATGAAAGTAAAACAGAGGCCGGGCTACACAGAGAAACCCTGTCTCGGAAAAACAAAAACAAAACAACAAAAAAAGTAAAACAGAGAAAAGCCTTCCCGGCAGCTGGGGCTGTAGATCAGTTGGCAGAGTACTTGCCTAGCATGCACAAAGAAGCCTTAGGTTCAATCCCCAGTG